>JALMQS010000065.1:109685-297545 GCA_024734495.1 Forficula auricularia | reverse complement strand
TTTTTTTTTATGTAGCTCGCGCTGGTTCACCAGTAATAGATGTCGAATTACATTTTTTGAGGAAAGTTGTGATTTTTTCATTTTTTAGAATGAACCACTAAGTAAGTATAGAAAATAAGCTGACGTGTTCTGATGTGGCCATCCAATTGACTTTACTATACAACCTGGCCCCTAAAAATATTTATAATCATGTAGGGGGGTTAGTTTTTGCATTTTTATACTTCTGGGGTCCCTCTAATTATGTATTCAAAATTTAGTTGAGTTTGGTAAATGGCCAAGATTTTCATTTTTTGACCCTACACCCCCCATTTTGGGCGGTTTGTTTTTGCATTTTTAAATTTCTGGGGTCCCACTGATTATGTATACAAAATTTGGTTGAGTTTGCTCAAATGGCCTAGATTTTTAATTTTTAACTCCCCTCCACCCCCTTAATTTTGGGTCGATATGCGCCAAAATCTAATCAGCTCTTAATCTCAATGGACCAAAGCTACCTGTGAAATTTGGTTTCGATATTCCCACTAGTTTTTGAGCTAGCTCTTCCACAAAAATTTGATAACGCACAGACTAACAGACATTTTGACAAAACAATTATTATCTCGAAAAATATAATTTTTTCGATGTTAACTTACTAGAGCTTTTTTGTAGAGCAAAATGCCATGGTTTCGCTCAATTTTTTAAATCAAAATAGTTTCAGCCGTTTTTGAGATAGGTATTTCGAAAAAAAAACACTTTTTTCATGCACGATTACAATACTTGACCATACCCTGTATGGTTAAGTAAAGGAATTAACATGTATTTAAAGTAAATTTTATCCTCTTCAAAAAGGTTCTTAGACCCAAGTTTTTTATATACTACCTATATTGAACTTTTTGCGATTTATAGCATTTTTTTTGCAAAAATAAAATAATTCATTATGATGTTTTTCTGTTTTTCTTCAAAAATGTTAAAAAATTTCTTAATACACATTACAATTTTACTTTTGATGTTTTTTGATTAATTTATTTGTTATTTTTACTTTTTTAACAAGTCAGATATCAAAAAAAAAAAAAAAAAAAAATAAAAAAAAAATATAGAAAAGTTCATAATGTACAAAAATGTGATGATGATCAATCGAAAAGTTAAATTCCATTATATGCCATTTTTTTTCAATTTCTTCTATTTACAGTTATAAAAATTGCTGTAGCTCATAAACTAATGATCGGAGCAACTTGGGTCTAAGGTTCTTTTTTTGAAGAGGATTAAATTTACTTTAAAGACATGTTAATTCTTTTTACTTTATCCAATGCGAAGCATGGGAGAAAGTATTGGAATCGCTCTCGGGGCAAGCGTGGCTTCAAAGGGTCCTCAGGTAAAGACTACGGAACCCATGGACTCAATTAAAGTCACAAATTGTAGTATTCAATTAGGTTGAATTTTAGCACGTGACGGTTTTGCCAAAAATTACATGGGGTCTCGTCGAGAGGCCAAAAAGTGCGATTTTTTCATTTAGTGCGTGCGTATGGATGGATGTATGGATGTTATCGTTTTTTGGCCCACGATTTTTTCCACACCGTTGCACCAATTGAAATGAAATTGAAAACCTACCATTAGTTTAACAAAATGAAGCGCTGATTAGTTTTTGGTACATATCGGACCACAAACATTAGTACTTTATTTCAGTACTTTTAGTTTTTTCTAAATATCTTGAAAATGACTTAACCAATTTTGATGAAATTTAATATCCTAATTAAGTACCTTGGGGACCACAAAAAAGGTTAAATAAAGTTTTTAGTAAAATTATATTTTAAAGTACTTTACTCAAGAACATATTAATATTTCAAATGAATTTGGATAAAGTTTAGCAACGATCCGTTGCAGTTTATTTCTATAGTTAGCGGTTCGTTCTAAAAAATAAAAATATCACAATTTTCCTCAAAAATTGTAATTCGACAGCTCTTACTGGTGAACCAGAGTGAGCTACATAAAAAAAACTCAAAAGCAATTTTTAGAGCATGGAATTCCCTACAAGATACAACTACTCGTTTTCCAATATCGTGAAATGTGGCTGAGCATTAGAAATTTGAAAAAAAAATTTACATGTATTTTAAATGGAAAAAAATCAAATTAAAATAGTTAAGTACTTAATATTGGAATTAATATCTCATTTTTGGTGAAATTTTTTTCTATATGCAGATTGATATTTTGCTTGATACACCCTAATATGTATATGTATGTGTAAGTATGAATTTAATAAAAAACAATAAAATGAATAAAAATATTAATAAAAGCTTTAATATATGAATGTAATTTTAGATTTTAAATTCCTAAACTATTAACTGTACTCAAATTTTGTTATGAGCAAAGTTGTAAGGGATATGTGATTTCTGACAACTTTTGCTTAAAAAAATTTCCCCAAAATGACCATCAAAAAAGGGAGGGGTGAAAAATGTGTAAATTCTTGCCCTTGGAGCAAACTCAACCAAATTTTGTATACATAATCTGTGAGGCTCTAGAGAGCTAGAAATGCAAAAACTAACCACCCAAAATGGGGGGAGGGTCAAAAAATGTAAATTCTTGCTATCGGAGCAAACTCAACCAAATTTTGTACAAAGAATCTGTGGGCCACTAGAAGGCTATAAAAATGCAAAAACTGGGTGCGGGGTGTTTGTACGGGGTGGTGGAATGGGGGGTTCGGGGGTGGGGGCACAGGGGTCATAACGGGGGTGTGGTGCTGGGTCGTGGTACGGTGGTGGGTGTCCAGGGTGCGTGGCGGGGGTGTTGTGTGCGGGGGTGGTGGTGGGGGGCCAGGGGAGTAGTGGGTGCATTGTGCGGGGGTGGGGGTGATGGGTGGGAGAAATGCATTTTTTCTGGCTGCGTTCCGATATCCACAATAATTCAAGAACAGGAAGTGGTAGAAAGTTCGCTTATTTTCTGGTGCCAACAAGTATTTTTATTTCCAAAAAAATAAAGAACTAATCAGTGGTGTTGTGCTAATTTTTTTATACCGGAACGCGTATATATAATTATATAGACAGGGCCGATCCTGGGTAGGCGGCAGCTCTGTGCGGTCTCATGTCCCAAATTTAACGGGGGGGGGGGGTGATTTTCCATGATAATCCTGGCGGCGACGTTTTATTTTTTAGGTCTCATGTCCCAAATTTGACGACGGGGTGGGAGGTTGGGGGATTTCCCCCAATTTTCGCCCGTCGCCAGGATCGGCCCTGTATATAGCATAAAAAGGAAAGGAAACGGAAACGAAAATCATTACGAAACCCATTTTGTGTATATGTATATATATATATATGTTTATTACAATAATAGGAACGTTTAATAAAAATTAGTTAACAAATTATAAAACACGCATAGTAGATACTCAAACAATATTGCATAAATATTTTTTTGTTATATATATATTTTATATTTCATCAAACTTAATTAAAAAAACTATATATCTATATATATCTCTCCCAAAATCAAATTGTACCTATTTACTAATTGAATTATCTGAAACAATTCTATTTTAATTAATCTAATTTCAAGATGAGATTAATTTACAAATTATATTTTCGAAATTTAATGGGAAATTGTTAAAAGGGGATATATGTCACATATATATTTGTTTGCAAAATAACTTAATCTTATGTTTTCTTTAATCTTTTGGTCAAACTGTCATACAATTTTTACTCAACTATTATATAATAATCAACAAACAATAGATAGGCTCTTCTTTTATACTATATATACTTAAAAAAAAACGTTCCGGACTCCGGTTCACGGTTCGGAAAAACAAGCCGGTTCGTTCCGGTTTTTGTTCCGGTTCGGGTTCGGTTCAAACCCTTGTTTATAATAATACATATAAAAATTCGTCAAAAATTAGAAAAAAAAATCAGCAATTCTTTTTAATTTTTTTTTCAATACGTCAGCCAATTCTCGTTATCAGAAATCATCTTTAGTTCCGGAACGCGTTCCTGTCCAAAAAGGAAGTACCGGAACGACGTTCCGGAGCGTTCCGGCTCGACAACACCACTGGAACTAATTAAGATTTTGGGCTTTCTCGCTTCAAAAAACTTAAAGGTTCAAAAATGCGGGAAATACTTATCTACTTTTTTATTATTATTTTTGGGATTTTCATGAGTTGGAAAACGGATGAACAAACAAACAGGTGTTTTGAGGCAGTGGCAGAACCAGGATTTTGTCCCGGTGGGGGGGTCTAATACACCAACACACACACATATAAATAGAATCCTTTTTTTTTGTCTTAATTTATACTTAAAATATTTGATTAAAATTATCAAATATTTTATTTTTATTTGTTAATTTTTTCTTTTACTTTCATTTTTTCCTCTGTCTTGGGGAGGTGGGGGGTGGGGGCTTCAGCCCCATTACCCCTCCGTGGGTGCGCCTCTGGTTTCAAGGAATTAATTTTGGATAGTTTATTATATTTAAATTTATTAATATCTAAAACATAGAGTAGACAGTGTAGATTAGAGAGGTTTACTCTATGATCCAGACAGTTCTTATCTCGATTTTAAAATATGTGGAAAGTTTTCTCTTTTTCCTTCAATTATTTTATAATGTTAAATGAAATATAGTTTAGTAAAAATATTTTTTTCTTCATAGACTTTGCCTTTATTGGTGATGAGTGGAGGGTTTTTAGTCTTCAGTTTTCATTTAAAAATTTAAATCTGTTGCTGTCTGACGCAATCGCTGATTGGCTGATGTCAATCGTTTGTGTTTTCACAATGCGCTAAATAACATCTCAATCTAGCTCATTGCCATCTCCCGCCATTACTGGAACCAACGAACCTCCCGACCACAAAGCGTCTAGGAGGCTTCCATTTCATTCCAATTAATGAAATTTGCCGATTGCTAAATTCATTATCACTTTACCTGTTTTTCACCTTTAATTCTTCATCACTAATTAATACACCCAAGTAAACAAACATTAATATATTTCAAGTTTATTTTATGTAATCAATGATATTATATATTCAAAATTATTTTCAATTTTCAGAATACAGAATTTTTAAATAAAAAAGACGTTAAGAATATTTGAATTTCAAATATCAATATTATCTATTTTTAATATATTTTTATTATACAAATATATAACCACTACTACATATTAATTTTTTTTATATCAGGTAATTAAAATACTACTACTAATATTTGAAATTATTTTCAATTAATGACTGTTCCAAATGCTTCTTGTTTCTAAACTATTCTTTTTAATACGTTATATTTTTTATATCAATTATGGTCTAATTGATTGTTCTATTATTCTTGTATATCTAATTGGAATACCTTTGTTCTAATATTTCTAATTTTTTAGCAAATCAAGAATGGCGGCTTGTCTTCTAAATAAAGACCCGTAAGCCAGTCAGCCAGCCATCTTGTCAACATAATTGCCCGCCTCTTCTTTTATTCAATTTAAATTGAAATCGCACTCATATATATAGTTTATAAAAAATTATCATTATAATAATTAATCAATTTTAAGATTTTTTAATTAAACCCTTTTATTTGATTCTTTCTTTTGTTTTCAATTTAAAAATTCAAAATGTTCTTAAAAATGCAGAATTTTTTTTGGTTTTATTTATATAGGCATAAATAAATAAATAAATAAACGAAAGACAGTCATATATATTTATTATTTATATCATCATCATATATTATTTACAAAGAGAAACAAAGAGGTTGTCCTCTGCTTGATGCAAATAAACATTCACACTAGAGTAGTCCTTATTTTGGGTATTTTCGAATTTTTACTCTCCCAGGGGCTCATATGGTTTGAAATAAATAAAAAAAAAAATCTTCCAAGTTTCAAGTCTCTATCTCAATTTTAACCTGTGCCTCAGAGCGATGCAAGTTTCCCATCTAAATAACATGGGGTTTTTGGCATTGAACGATCAATTTTTTATTCGGGCCAAAGTAATATTTGAAAAAATTTAAAACTCTGTAAACTTTACCCTTATAATAGTAGCTATCCTTCAGAGTTTTTTCAGATTTTTAGTTATTATAATTTTGGAGTTACAGCTAGATAAAATACTGCCATATCTTAGTGTTAGTAAGTTATAGACTCCAAAATTATAATAGCTACAAATCTGTAAAAATTCTGAAGGGTAGCTACTATTATAAAGATAAAGTCTACAGAGTTTCAAATTTTTTAAACCATTGCTTTGGCCCGAATAAAAAATTGATCGTTCAATGCCAAAAACCCCATTTTATTTAGATGGGAAACTTACATCGCTCTGAGGCACAGGTTAAAATTGAGATAGGGGCTTGAAACTTGGGAGATATTTTTTTTATTTATTTCGAACCATATGAGCCCCTGGGAGCGTAAAAATTCGAAAATACCCAAAATAAGGGCCACCCTAATACACACATATATTGCAGGGTCCTAAATCGGGGTTCGGTTCCTGAAGTTTGGGGAACAGAGAAATTGCATCCGGAAATCGAAATTTGCGAAGCGGATGGGTCAAATCTCAAGTTGTACCCTCATTTAATTAAAGAAAAAAATCTTTCAGCGGGTTTCCAGAAGGGATGGAATATCTCTTTCTTCCCCAGCTACTAGGTACCAAATCCCGAGATAGGACGTTGCAATATATCGAAATGATATATCTGTATATATATATATTATTTATTTGTTTGAGACTATAGTTTCGAAGACTTGGTCTTCATCATCAGTCTTTTAATTATAAATATTGGGTACTTACGTATTAACGTCACCGCAGCTAGAGATTTGGCGGTTTTTAAATTTCGCCAATCTACACCTAAAATTTTTTAGATAAATCATAAAATAGAATAAATCAGTTCCCCTCTGTCATAAAACAACTTGAATAGGTTCACCTTGCGGTGGCGTTAATGTACCCGCATTTTTTATCTAATCAAACCGAGATCATAAACCGAACCTATTCAAGTTGTTTTTTGCCAGAGGGGAACTGATTTATTCTATTTTATGTTTTATCTCAAAAATTTTAGATGTAGATTGGCGAAATTTGAAAATCGCCAAATCTGTAGCTGCGGTGGCGTTAATACATAACTATCAAATATTGTTTTTCATGGACTCATACTGTATGGATATTGAAAATTTTTTGATTTTTTCATAGCTGGTAGCCAGTTAGAATTAAAATCATATATTATTTAAATTTTATTCCAATTCCGACTTTTCGGAGATTTTTTTTCTCTCCTTTAGGGTATTGAATCATATGATCAGATAACTTAAGTACACCCCTATAACACATTTTTGTAAATAATTATAAATTATTTTAATTCAACTCTATACTACTAAAGGGCATTTGTGCCTGCCTTTGTAACTACTTACTTACCCCCCCCCCCAGGAGTGAGAGGTGGGTTTCAGGGGGTAGGTTTACTGGGGTGGAGGGTGATCAGAGAATCGGGGGAGAGGGTCGGTGGGATGGCGAGTGGTTGGAGAGGGAGTGTTCAAGTGACCGGTGGGGGGGCTTGGCTAGAAAGAAGCCCACCGAAGATTTTTTTTAATTCAACCCTTTTATTAGATTCTTTCTTTTGTTTTAAATTTAAACTGTATAAATACACTCAAAAGAAAAAAAAATCGTCCACTTTGATAATTTTTAGATAAAATGAATAAGTACAATATTAAAAAAAATATTTCCATATTTTGACTAGATAGGTAATTAAAAAAATTATTTCTAAAGCGAAAATGGTATTTTAATTTTTTTGGCTTAAGGTAGTTGTTCCGCCAAATGCGTTTTCTTAGAATTTTTTTGAAATTTAGACAGATTATAATTTAAATACTTCTGCATCGATTGGTGGCAAAACGAAATTTATGAACAATATAGTTTCGGAGATATTAAATTTCAAAAATCGAGTTTTTTCGGCTCTAATAAAGATAAGAGTAAATAAATATTTTATTTAATATGGATTTACTATGAGTTAAGGATACTGGGTCACTTATTTCACATTAAAATTAAAAAATTAAAAGATATAAAAATTTTTTTTCTTTTTCAATATATATATCAATACACTCGGGAGCAGCTAAATCGACTCAACCTCTTAGCGCGCATACAAAGTCGTTTTTCTTTTAAATGGCCAAGCCGATATTTATAAAATAAATATATCTTTAAAGCTTATTTATTTAGCTTTACATTGATATCAATTTCAAGCTAATCGGCTCATTACTTTTTAAATTATGTGATCTGAATGACAATGAAGGAAAAAAGGAGGTAAAGTAAAGGAAAAGTAGGGATGTTCAAAATTAAGATAAAATTGACATTTTAAACATAACAAAGAAAATTTATTTTCTTAATCATTTGTGTTGCCCCCCTAGCTTTTATAACAGCCCGCATGCGATCCTGTATCGACCTGATGAGTTTTTTTATAAAATCTTGAGGGATGTCTTCCCATTCATCTAACAAAGCTGTCTTAAGCTCATCAATGGTCGAAGGTACCGAATTTCTGGCTCGAACCCTTTGTTTGAGGTGGTCCCACATATGTTCGATGGGATTCATGTCTGGGCTGAGCGCTGGCCACTCCATGGTGTGGATAGCGACTTCGGTCATGTATTGCCGAGTGACCATCGCAGTGTGGTACCGGGCATTATCATGCATCAGTAAAAAAATTTCCCCAATAAATCCTTTAAATGGAACAACATGATGCAGGAGAATGTATGCAATGTAACGGTCAGCTGTTAGACCCCTCCCCGGCCTCCACCAGGCACAAAAACAATATCTGTTTTTCCCTCCAGAGAAATGCCACCCCAAATCATGCAGGAACCACCACCATATGACACTGTTTGAAAGAAACAGCATTGAGAAAATCGCTCTCCCTGACGCCTGTAGACCCGACTTCTCCTGTCACTGCCATGAATGCACACTCTACACTCATCTGTGAATAGGACAGCCCGCCATTGGTCGATACTCCAATTGAGATGCTCTCGAGCAAATTGAAGTCGAGCTTGACGTTGACGTGAGGTTAATTTTGGTCCAGAGGCAGGTCTTCGGCAAGTGAGGTTGGCTTCCTTCAAGCGTCTTCTGACTGTCCACCGACTGCCAGCCAGACCTCGAACTTCTCTCAGCTGCTGCTGGACATCGACACCAGTGAGGTGGCGGTTTCGGAGAGACGTCGTGACGATAAAACGGTCATCCCTCTCAGACGTGCACCGGCGGCCGCGGGTATTCGGTCTCCGAGTGAAGGCACCAGTCTCCTGAAACCTTCTGTAGACCCTTGAGACAGTAGACTGACTTAAGTTCAATTGACGAGCGACTTCTCTTTGGCTAAGGCTCTGTTCCAACAGAGCAACAACTTGAGCGGCAACTTCTGGCTTAGTATCCATGATTTTCTGAAAACAATTGTGTCAATTTGCGTAGATGTGTTCAGGTCAATTGCTGAAAATCAATTAATAAGAATAATTGGTTACATTGGTTTTTATAAGGAAATTGTAACTAACAAGTAGCGGCAGCTAGAAACAGCAATTTTTCCAGCTCAGCCATTCGGATCACATAATTTAAAAAGTAATGAGCCGATTTGCTTGAAATTGATATCAATATAAAGCTAAATAAATAAGCTTTGATGATATATTTATTTTCTAAATATCGGCTTCGCCATTTAAAAGAGGAACGACTTTGTATGCGCGCTTGGAGTTTGAGTCGATTTAGCTGCTCCCGAGTGTATATATTTTCCGGCTCTTTAACATTGCACTATACGGGATATCGGAAAGTTTACATACATATTTAATTATAATTAAGAAACTCTTCTTACCATTTTTATAAAAAAACTAAACCAACATTAAACAATAACCAATACATATGTTAAGACAATTTTGATTCATAGTTACAACACAGTTTCTGAGATAAAAAGGAATAAATAATGAAAAATGTATAAAAAAAATTTGGCAACAGCGCATTTATTTAACCAGCGAAAGATGCATGCGCTAGATTTTTTAAAAATTATAATTTTCATAAGGTGTAACGTAGGCTTTGATTACATTTGTTAAAAGATAACAAAAGGATTTTTATAGAAATTTAAAATGTATTTTATCTGTCATTTTAATATAAAAATATTCAATCTCTTACAATGTCAAATGTGTCTAACGAGAACGGGATTGGCTAGAATTGGTACATAAACAGCAAAAAGTTTTGGGTTTATGACCTATGAATCCTTATTGTCTGTTCTATATACTCTAGCATTAACTTTTTGCTAGTATTGTCGCGAAACAACTACCTTAATAAATATGATTTTAAATAACAGAAAGTTGTAACGGCTATCTATTAAAATAAAATAAAATATGATTAATTAAGAAAATGTCTTTTTATGTCTC
This sequence comes from Forficula auricularia, assembly GCA_024734495.1. Lineage (NCBI taxonomy): Eukaryota > Metazoa > Arthropoda > Insecta > Dermaptera > Forficulidae > Forficula > Forficula auricularia. Next base: position 287,269 of record JALMQS010000065.1, on the reverse strand, counting down.
GTAAATGAGCTTTTATACGATAAAAGTATGACCAGTTTCGAAGACAAAGAATGATCGATTTCCATGAAATTCGTTTTTTTTATTTTCGCTATAATATTAAGTTTCCATGAATTAATCGAAAGTGTTAACATTTTAAATTATATCTATTATTATTAAAAAAAATTATCGGTTATTTTATGAGAAAATTTATTTTAATTCAATTTATCAATCCGGTTTTTTATGCTGTTGAGTGTATGTGTATTTTCAAAATGTTCTTAAAAATGCAGAAATTTCTTTTTGATTTTATTTATATAGGCATAAATAAATAAATAAACGAAAGGCAGTCCATATATTATTTAAATTTTATTCAAATTCCGACGTTTCGGAGACTTTTTTCTCTCCTTTAGGCTATTGAATCATATGATCAGATAACTAAGTACACTTATGATATAATGTTGAAAAATATTGTAATATAGTTGCTATCACTGAAAGGAGAGACAAATGGGAACCGAGTTATACTCACCCATCTATAAAATTCTAGGTAGGTTTCACAAAAAATAAAAGACAAGATGTTTGTTAGCATGACTATATATATTTCGGCGTATGAGCCCATCTTCAGGAGTTCACAGAAAAGACACTTTTCTCTCTGAACTCCTGAAGATGGGCTCATACCCCGAAATATATATAGTCATGCTAACAAACATATTGTCTTTTATTTTACTTTATATTACAGGGTATGGTCAAGTATTGTAATCGTGCATGGAAAAAGTTTTTTTTTTGCTTCGTTTTTTCGAAATATCTTAAAAACGGCTAAAACTATTTTGATTAAAAAATTGGATGAAACCATGGCATTTCGGTCTACAAAAAAGCCCTAATAAGTGAACAACGAAAAAATTATATTTTTTGAGATAATATGTTTTGTCAAAATGTCTGTTAGTACGTGCGTTACCAATTTTTGTGGACGCACTAGCTTAAAAACTAGTGTGAATAATGAAACGAAATTTCACATGTAGTTTTAGGTGCATTGAGATTAAGAGCTGATTAGATTTTGGTTGAAATCGAACCGAGGGGGGGGGGGGGGGGGGGTTCAAAAAATGTGCAGTATCAATATAAGTCTTAGAGCCTTTAATGGAAGATGAAATTTTTCACAAGAATCCTATACGAGATTTTCGTAAATAATTATAAATTACTTTAATTCAATTCTATACTACTAAAGGGCATTCGTGCCTGCCTCTGTAACAACCTACCTATGTCCCCCCAGGGGTTGAGAAGTGGGGTCCAGGGTGGTGGGGGGTTCCAGGGCGTTCGGGATTCAGGGGTTGGGAGGTGGGGTTCAGGGGGTTGGTTTACTGGGGTGGAGGCTGATCAGAGGCGGGGAAGAAGTTCCTAGGTTGGGGAGAGGGTCGGTGGGATGGCGAGTCGTTGGAGAGGGAGTGTTAAAGTGACGGGAGGGGGGTCCAGAGGGCGAGGCCCCTTGGATACCAAGAGGCCCACCGAAGGCGGGCCTAGCAGCTAGTATTAAATATAAGAGGCCAGTTGTATGGTAAAGTCATGTGGATGGCCACATCAGTTTATTTTGTGAAACCTACCTAGAATTTTATATTTTTTAAAAGTTTTTAAATTAAAAAAAAAATAAAGTAAAAAAAAATTCTTTATTTAAATATGTTTCACCAAGAACCTACAGCATTCTCTCTTAACAAAATTAATAGTTTTTTATTTTTTATTTTGGCGGATCTATCCGGAACGCGTACCTAGTCTTGAAAAAGTTTTCACTTGTTCGTTTAATTCTAAATTAAATTATAGAATAAATAGCGTATAAATTCTGTTAAGTTTATAAAATATAGTCGAAACTCTTTAACAGTAAACCTACCACGACCGGTCAAATGACCGTTGTTAAATTTTGTTTAAAATTTTCTAAACACCACGTTATTATACCGCCATTAAACTTCATGACTTTTCCTAAAATATACATACAATTGTTTTTTTAATATTTACGACTTTTCCGATTATTTGATTTTTGAGAAAAATATGTATTCCGTTTTAACTACCAGGACCGGTCATTTGACCGGCTGAACGATTTATGTTTTTATAATAGAATACTCTCGAAAACTCAATTCTGAAATTATAAAATAGTTACAAATAAAAGATAATACGAAAGAAAAATTAAAATGTATTTAGAAGAAAATATACAGTGTTTCTTAACCTAACCACATGAAAGATTTTAAACTCTCATTCATAAATTAATTCCTGTGAATCCATTGTAATAGACTGATGAAGAGGGCAAAGCCCTCGAAACTATAGTCTCGTTATAAATAAATAAAATTTATAATTCCAGCAGAAGACACACTCTTTTATTGTCTCCTTCAGTATATAAAAATTCTGCTAGTCTCGGCAAAAACTTTCAATTTAACAAAATATATTTATGAGAATTTCCCAAACAATGATAACAGCTGTTGTTAAATAGAAACTCACCTCACAAACGATCTTTACACATAGCTCACAACAACCCCAAAACAACTTTATAAAAAACAAATTTATTCTACCAGCAAACAAAATATCTAATTATCCAAGAGCTTTCATGGTTCTTTGTCTAATGGCTTTCTCATTATTACATACATACAATTAATTATATTTTCAATTTAAGTATTTACCAATAAATACCAATGAATTAGTTATCTTTTTTACATCCTTTTTTTTTTTAGTTAAATCAAATTCTCTTCAACGTTTTTTGTTTAATTAAATGCTTTATATTTGCTTCATCTGCATGTATGTATCTATCAATGTGACTTAATTTTGTTTTATTACAATAAATTCCGCAAACTTTTCTCTATTAAAAATAATTAAGACTAAAAGTAAAAAAATAAATGATATTTTAAAAGAACTATAAAAACATGCTTCTAAAAAGTACAAAATAATGTTATACTTATCAAAAAGCGTGTGGAACTTTTTGTCGAAATTAATTAAAAGTTTCTGCGCCCCACATTTTTTGATTAAATATAACATTGTTTTGTACTTTTTATAAGCATGTTTTTTAGTTTTTTTAAAATATAATTTATTTTTTGAAAACTGAAAATGTAAATAAGAAACACTTAAAATGTAAAAAAAAAAAAAATGAGCTTTTAAAGTCAAAACCAGAGAACCAAAGATTTATCAAATATTTTATCAACACTTCAGTAAGAAAAATTGCTAACACTTTTAATAATTTTATTTATAATTAAATTTTCTTAAATAATACAAAAGATAAATGTTTTGGCAAATTATCCAAAATGCATTGAATAGATAATTATCCCTTGTATATAGACTTATCTTTTTAAATTTATAAATATTTTACTTACCTGTTACTCTTAAGCCCCCATACACACTTCAACTTGTTTTCCAACTTGGTTGTTTTGAGGTTCAAGTTGAACACTGTATGGGCAGGTTGAGAAATCTAACCGAAGTTGAACAACCAGCTTGATGAATATCAAAACACTCTTGATAATTTTGGCTGGGCAACAAGTTGAAGTGTGTATGGGGAGCTGTACACATTCATTTAAAGAAACATCGCTTTAATAATTGATATTTAATTAAAATCTCTTGGTATCAAACATATTTAAATAATAAGAATACTTCTATTTTTTTTAAATAATTATTTCCATTCGTTTTTTTTTTTTAATATAAATTTTATATAAAAACATACCTAGAAAAAATCATTCATCTAGTCTAGTATAATATATCTTGATTTATAAACTCTATATTAATATTTATTTATATTAAAGATTATTTATTGAAATTTGAAAACGTCCAAAATATATAAGAATAAATTATTTGGTTTTTTCTAGGTGTAATGAAATGGGAAATATATTTAAGATGGGCATTCTTAATATTAGTTTAAACCCGTATCTTCGACTTGTACATTTATCTTGATAAAACTACATAGTAAATGTATTTCCATGTTTTCGACTGCTTTTTTCATAAAGCGTCTAGTACAAGTGAATTTCACAAAAATTCATTCTTTAAAAACGGTAACAAGGCTTTTGAAAGTGGCATTTTTCTCATTTGACCTAATTGACTAATGATTTAAAAAAAAAAAAACTGTTTTCTATTTAACCTCTTTCTTAATACTAATCTTTTGTATTATCCATTTTTTCCAAACTAATTTTGATAAAATTATATTTTTTTCAGTTTATAAAATCTTCACGTGTCAACATGTCGACGATGAATGGGGATACAATTGAAGCAGCCTCTGGCGGTGATACTGCAGCAAAAAAGAAGGAAAAGTTAACGGTTGAAAAAATTTATCAGAAGAAATCTCAACTGGAACATATTCTACTTCGACCTGATACTTATATAGGCTCGGTAGAATTTGTAACTGAATCTATGTGGGTTTTTGATCAAGAAACAAAACATATGGTTCAAAAAGATCTTTCTTATGTTCCCGGATTATATAAAATTTTCGATGAAATTCTTGTTAATGCTGCAGATAATAAACAAAGAGATCCTTCTATGGACACCATCAAAATCAATATTGATAAAGAAAATAATAGCATATCAATTTGGAACAATGGACATGGTATCCCTGTTGTTATGCACAAAGAAGAAAAAATGTATGTTCCAACTATGATTTTTGGTCATCTTCTGACATCTTCAAATTATAATGATGAGGAAGAAAAAGTTACGGGTGGAAGAAATGGATATGGAGCAAAATTATGTAATATTTTCAGCAATAAATTTACTGTAGAAACTGCAACAAAAGAATATAAGAGAGGTTTTAAACAAACTTGGACTAATAATATGGGAAATGCGTCAGAACCCAAGATAAAAGATTTTGGTGGACATGATTATACACAAATTACTTTCTCTCCAGATTTAAGTAAATTTAAAATGACTTCTCTGGATGATGACATAGTTCAATTAATGACCCGGCGCGCCTATGATATCGCCGCTTCTTCTAGAGGCGTAAAAGTTTTTTTAAATGGAGAACGACTACCAGTCAAGAATTTTAAAGATTATGTAGATCTTTATATTAGAGATAAAACAGATGATGTTGGAAATCCTTTAAAATGTGTGTATGACAATATGGGAGAAAGGTGGGAAGTCGCTGTTGCTATATCTGATAAAGGTTTTCAACAAGTTTCCTTTGTAAACAGTATAGCCACGAGTAAAGGTGGTAGACATGTTGATCATGTTACTGACATGCTTGTTAAAAAACTCATTGAAACTATAAATAAGAAAAATCAAAAAGGTATGAGCGTAAAACCGTTCCAAGTTAAAAGTCATATGTGGATTTTCATCAACTGCTTAATAGTTAATCCAACGTTTGATTCCCAAACAAAAGAACATATGACTTTACAAGCAAAAAGTTTTGGTTCGAAATGTAGTCTAAATGATAAATTTATAAATCAAGTAGTTAAATGTGGAATTGTTGAAGCTGTAGTACAATGGGCACAATTTAAAGCACAAAATCAACTTCAGAAAGCATGCAGCAACAAAAAACAAACTAAATTAAAAGGAGTTCCGAAACTTGACGATGCTAATCTTGCTGGAACTGGAAAATCTAATGAATGTACACTGATTTTAACTGAGGGAGATTCAGCAAAAGCTTTAGCAATGGCTGGATTAGGTGTCATCGGCCGAGATCGATATGGCGTGTTCCCTCTTCGAGGTAAATTGCTCAATGTTAGAGAAGCTTCTTATAAACAAATCTTAGAAAATGCGGAAATTAATAACCTAATCAAAATTATCGGTCTTCAATACAAAAAAAAATATTTGGCTACTGATGATTTAAAAACACTTCGCTATGGAAAAGTCATGATTATGACAGATCAGGATCAAGATGGTTCACATATTAAAGGACTTTTAATCAATTTTTTTCATTATAATTGGCCAGAACTTCTCCAGCGAGATTTTCTAGAAGAATTCATCACGCCTATTGTAAAAGCAACCAAAGGAAATCAAGTATTTTCCTTTTATTCACTACCTGAATATGATGAATGGCGAGAAAAAACACCTAACTGGTATACATTCAAGATAAAGTACTACAAAGGTTTGGGTACTTCTACGTCCAAAGAGGCAAAAGAATATTTCTCTGATATGGATCGTCACCGAATAGTATTTAGATATAATGGCCAACAAGATGACCAACTGATAACTATGGCTTTTGCTAAAAAACTAGTAGAACAACGCAAAGATTGGTTAACAAATTGGATGGAAGAAGTCAAGAAACGAAAGGAACTTGGCTTAGGAGAAGATTATCTTTATGAAAAGAACACTAAAGAAATTACATACACCGATTTCATTAACAAAGAATTGGTATTATTTAGTAATTATGATAATGAACGATCAATTCCTAACATGATGGATGGATTGAAACCTGGGCAACGAAAAGTTCTATTTACTTGTTTGAAAAGAAACGATAAACGTGAGGTCAAAGTAGCCCAATTAGCTGGTTCTGTTGCTGAACACAGCGCTTATCACCATGGTGAAGCTTCACTTATGTCTACAATTATCAATCTCGCCCAAAATTTTGTCGGCACCAATAACATCAATCTCTTGCAACCTATTGGTCAATTTGGCAGTCGGGTAAATGGAGGTAAGGACGCAGCTAGCCCTCGTTACATTTTTACTATGCTTAGCCCATTGGTCAAATGTATTTTCCATCCGGATGATAACCCTTTATTAACTTGGAATTATGATGATAATCAAAAAGTTGAGCCAGTTTGGTATTGTCCAATCATTCCTATGATTCTTGTAAATGGTTCCGACGGTATCGGAACTGGATGGATGACAAAAATTCTTAATTATAATCCTCGTGAACTCATTTCTAATCTTGAATTGATGATTAAAGGAGATGATCCTAAACCAATGATGCCGTGGTATAAGAATTTTAAAGGGGAAATTCGAGCAATCGGGGACTCAAGATATGCTTTTTATGGTGAAATATCTATACTATCTAACAGTAAGATAGAAATTTCCGAATTGCCGATTGGCGTATGGACTCAAACATATAAAGAAAATGTTCTCGAACCTATGCTCCATGGAGGAGAAAAAATTCAATCAACTATTTCTGAATATAAAGAATATAGTACAGATTCAACTGTTCGCTTTGTTGTTACAATGGCTCAAGATGAATTAATAAAAGCAGAAAATGAAGGCCTTCATAAGTATTTCAAATTAGTATCGGTTCTTTCAATAGGCTCTATGTGTATCTTTGACAATTTTGGATGCATGCGAAAATTTGAATCGACTGAGACTATATTAAAAGAATATTTCGTAATAAGAAAAGAACTTTATGTAAAGCGCAAAAATTACAATGAGGGTCTATTAGATGCAGAAGCGAACAAATTAACGAATCAAGCTCGCTTCATCGTGGAGAAATGTGATGGTATTTTGAAAATTGAAAATAAAAAGAAAAAAATTATGATCGAAGATCTTATTCAACGCAAATATGATCCTGATCCAGTTCGTAAGTGGAAAATGGAAAGAAATGCTATAGAAGCTGAAGCTGAACTGCAAGCTCAAGGGATAAAAGAAGATCCTAAGACAGAAAAGGAGGTTGATGAAGAGGATGAGAATACTAAAGGTTATGATTATCTACTCGGTATGACTCTATGGAGCTTAACAAAAGAACGTAAAGATGCGCTCCTCAAACAAAGAGATGAGAAAAATGAAGAATTGGTAATACTCAAAAAGAAAACTCCAAGTGATTTATGGGTAGAAGATTTAGAAGTATTAAAGAAAGAATTAGATAAATGGGAGATAAAGGAGGCAAAACAAGATCAACAAGTTCCAGTGAAAGGTAAAGGCTCCAAACCAATGAAATCATTAGCAAGAGATAATGTTTTAAGTGCAAATGCACGCAAAGTTGAAGTAGTAATTGATTCAGAACTTCTTAAAAAGGTGGCTAAAATTAGTGAAGCTAAAGAAAGGAAGAAACGAAAACCTAAGAGCTTGGTTGGAAGTGAAAATGATGAGGCTGATCCGGCTTTGAAACCACTAAGCGAACGTCTCAATAATTCACCTGAAAAAATTGCAAACGAAGCGCGAAAGAAACTAAAACAATCAAAGCTTGCGTTCAAGAAAAAAGAGGAAGAAGTATTACCAAAAAGAGAGAAATTAGCTCGTTCATCTGCAAGTAAAGCTTTAGAAAAATGGTCGTCAACCAAGGATTCGAATGAATCAAGTAGTTTTGAAGGTCATTTTTCAGAAACAAGTGAGGATTCTGATGATATCTTCGCTCCCAAAAAGAAGGCTAAAAAAACCAAATCCACAGCCCCACAAGCACTTAATATTAGTTCTGAAGATATGTTTGATAACCTAGTAAACAAGGATAACAAAACTTCTGATACTGTTGAAGAAGCACCAAAACCAGAAGCTCCAAAACCAGAAGCACCAAAACCAAAAGCCAAAACAGCAGCAGAGCCTAAAAAGCGAGGACGTCAACCTCAAGGTGGCAAAGCTAAGAAAGCGAAGAAGATGGATAGTTCTGATTCAGAAGACTTTGGGGAAATTACCAAGAAAAGGGGAAAAGGAAAGAGTCAAGCATCTGATGAAGAAGAAATTGAAGTTGTCCCTAGAAAGCTAGGGAGGGCACGCAAACCAATTACTTATGACCTTGCATCTTCCGATTCAGATTTTTAAACTATTTAAAGTATTAATAATAAGAGTTTAATATTAATTTAAAACTAATAATTTTAAAGGATTAATTAATTGATCAACAATGTAAATAAACTTTTGGGTAAATAAATTAATTAAAAGTAAGGATTTATTATTATTTTGCTTCTTTTTATAACCTATTTGCTACCAAATTTTTTCTATACTTTTTTATGTTCTATCGTTTGTAGATAAGTTTTTTAAATTATTAGTGACGAACGGTAATTTTTCAACCAGGTTGTCCAAAAAAGAGCCCTTAATTTTTGAAAATTTTATTTCTTTTTTCGCAAAATTCATCTAACCATTTTTCGTTATTTTTCAATTTTAACATTATATTTTTTGCAATTGAAATTAAAGACCGAGCGGACAGTCTATCTCCACCGAGGGGTGAACCGCGACCTAAAATCGTGTACACCTACTTCCACTTTCACATTCATTTCCAAGTAGAAGACAAAAGATGACAATAGATTATCTAATGAATTCCAAATAATTTCAAAGACGGTGTACACCTAATTCCAATCGCGATTCACCCCTCGATCTCCACCAAAACATCTTTTAGTTAATTAATCATTCACGAATAAATTTTTTATGAAAATTTTAGATTTTAAATTTAAGTCAGGAGCCAAGTATACTCGAGGGGTAAACCGCGATTGGAATTAGGTGTACACGTCATTGGAATTATATGCAATTATTTTGAAATTCATTAGATAATCTGTTGATCCTTTTACTTGGAAATGGAACTAGGTATACACGATATTAGGTTGTGGTTCACCCGTCTTAGAGCCGGTCGCAAAGTACCTAAATGCTTTTACCACTAACCAAGGTAGATGGTAAATGGAGCCACTGGGATGGCCAATCATATGACAGGCACATTCAGTGGCTGTCATCTGATTGGCCATCCCAATGGCTCCATTTACCATCTACCTTGGTTAGTGGTAAAAAGCATTTAGGTACTTTGCGACATACAACCGGGCCTTAGTATACTAGTGTAAACTAATTCAACTTTAAACTTCATAAAATCAAAGTATTTTCCATAAGATAGCTTAAGTGGTTAAATATGAAAAATTCTATTAATATTCTAACGTTAAAAAGTTACATAATTTTAAAATTAAAAATAAGTGAAATAAAGCTGCACGAGATTCAAATTTGAGACGGTATGAAAATACTCTTGACATTCTGAAATTTTAGGCATCCTCAGCATCCATGGATCGCAGCTGCTGAATAGTATAGATTTTAAACAAAAATATTATTTCAAAATCTGTTTCATAAATATATAAGGGAATGTTTTCAAATGGGAACAATGGTAATTGGGATCTACCTCAAAATGTAAAATAAGATAATATAACTTTCAAAATTGAATTTATAAAAAAGTTATAAATGACAAAAAAATCGATGATTTATATTAAATTAAATTCTTCCAAGTAAATTATAGCTAGTTTTTAAGGAATTAGGTGTTGGTACTTGGTGAAACATTTTTTAAAATTATAGCTTGTAAAATAAACTGATGTGGCCATCCACTTGAACATATACTATACACCTGCCCTTATCTTATATTTAATAATATAATCATTTACGAAATAACCCTCCCCTCAGTCTAAATTTTGGGCTCATTAGCAATTAATAATATCTCCTTAAGAATGAAAATCTAATGTATCAGCTTTCTTCGATTTTTATTTCGATATTTTATTATTTCTGAACCCCCCCCCCCCCCCCATTTTGGCTCCCTATCATTTTCACACAGTGAGTCATTTTCATAAGGTCGTATAGGGTGCATATGCGAATTTTTTTTACAAATTGTTCAAAGGATCTAGGAAGTTAATCATTTTTCTATTTTTTGAAGCCCACACTCGAAAAAAAAATTTCGGCCTCCCAAAAAAGTCTCTTTTATAGTAAATTTCTTAATCTTAATCATCAAATTTATTTATTTTTTTCATTTTAAAATTTTAATTTTTTAAGAGCCCCTTCCCTTAATTTTTGCTTCGATTTCAACCAAAATCTAATCAGCGCTTAATCTCAATTTAAATAATCTACTTGTGAAATTTCGTTTTGTTATTCACACTAGTTTTTGAGCTAAAGCATACTCAAAATTTGGTAACGTACTAACAAACAATTTGACTAATTTATTAATATCTCGTAAAATATAATTTTTTCGATATTCACTCATTAGGACTTTTTTCTAGAGCAAAACGCCATAGTTTCACTCAATTTTTCTTTAAAATAAAATAGGTTAAGCCGTTTTTAGATATTTCGAAAAATCGAAGCAAAAAACCCACTTTTTTCATGCACGATTACAATTCTTGACCATACCCTGTAAGGTAAAGTAAGCCCCTAGTTTATTATTATACGTAGTTTTAAAAGAAATGCTATATTTTAATTTTTTTTTAGGACCCGGTACAGTTGTACCCCCTTCCTGATTTTAGGTAACAATTCTCAACTTCAAATTTATTTAGAATTTTTAGAGAATCGTGCGCAAAGTGTTACCTGTATACTAAAGTAATTGGACAACAAAGAAAGTTTAGAAAAAAGATATGAATGTTATTCCTCAAATATAGTAATTATAGATTTTATGTAAGGGGAGAGCATTTTAGAAAAATTATATTTTAAAAAAACTAAAAAACACGCTTCTAAAAAGTACAAAATAATATAATACTTTATAAAAAATTGTGGAACGCAGAAACATGTACTTTTAATTTCGACAAAGTGCCCCACACTTTTTGATTATTACATTATTTTGTACTTTATAGAAGCGTGCTTTTTAGTTTTTTTTGAAATATAACTTTAGTTTTTTAGTTTATTTAAAATATAATTACATGGTTTATATTAGCTTCACATGTATCTATCTATCTACCATATATGTATCAATGGGACTTTTGGTCTGTTAAATCCCGCAAACATTTCTCTATAAAAATAATTGTTTACCTATTCAATTTAAATGAAATTATATAAAAATAATATAAATAAACTAACTGCAAGGCCCTCTTGCTAACCAGGGGCACGCCCCTGGACCCCCAACCCACGAACCCCACCCTCACACTGCACTTAACCCACCATACCCCTCGCACCATGCACCCGTGCCCAACCCCCGCCCCCACACCAACACTCCATCCCACACCCCACCCACCACGTACCCCCACCCCCGCACCATGCACCCGTGCCCAACTACCGCCCCCACACCACCACCCCAAAACTCCATCCTGCACCCCACCAACCTCGGACCCCCACCCCACTACGCCACTGGACCCTCACGTGAACCCCCCAGCCCCCATGCGCTCAACCCCCGCTTAGACCCCTGGATCCCACCCCCAACTACGCCCCTGGACCCCCGCTCCACAACCTGCTCCTCTCTATTCCGCCTTACTCCTTCACTCCATCCCGCGCACCCCATGCCCTAACCCGCCCCCGCACCATCACTCCACCCCCGCACCCAGTTTTTATATTTCTAGCCTTCTAGTGACCCACAGAATATGTATACAAAATTTGGTTGAGTTTGCTCCAAGGGCAAGAATTTACATATTTTTCACCCCCCCCCCTTTTGAGTGGTTTTTTGGGTTTCATAATAATCGCATCAGCCGTTTTGACGTGAATCGTGAGCAACTTTTCGCGGAAACCACTGAAACAGACAGACAGTCAGGAATTTTGTTCAGGGTGTTTTCGTTCATAACTTTGCTTGAAACGTGTGCAACCAAAATTTGGCGTGATTTGGAGCAATGTGCAGACAGAACCTTAATTTTATATATATAGATAGATTTCATTCTGTTAAATTCCGCAAACTTTTCTCTATAAAAATAATTAAGACTAAAAAGTAAAAAAAATAATTATATTGAAAAAAAACAACTAAAAAACATGCTTCTAAAAAGTACAAAATAATGTTATACTTAATCAAAAAGCGTGGGGCACTATTAAACCAATTATTTTACATTAATTAATGTATACATTGTATTTTAGCTTCGACTCCGGAGATTACTTCTCCACCATCGAATGTCCTTATTCATCTTTAGTCCTTGTTTTTAATAAGAGGAAAAATCTAATTAGATAAAAAAACCTCTTTTCCGATAATTATTTCAATTCCATTATTCCCCAATCAAGTCGATTGGTTTCCAATCCATCAATCCTTCCTCATCCCGTGGGGCACTATGTCGAAATTAATTATAAAATTATTAAATATAGAGAAAAGTTTGCGGAATTTAACAGAATGAAATGTATTTATTTATATTATTTTTATATAATTTCATTTAAATTGAGTAGGTAAACAATTATTTTTATAGAGAAATGTTTGCGGGATTTAACAGAAGAAAATTCACATTGATAGATATATAAATACAGGTGAAGCTAATATAAAGCATGTAATAAAAAAATTTAATTTATTTTGAAATTTGAAATTATTCCATTTTGCTTTCGGGAGTATTCGGCGACTCTCGGAATCATTCAGGTTCACACATGCTTGCAAATCTACCATGACCTATTTTATTCTATTGACGTTTGACACTTGATTCTATTTATTATAATTTATTGAAATTAGAAATCAGCTTTATATTAAATTAATGGAACTTATTATAATAGTAAGTTTTCATATTTTATATCTTTTTCAAAATAATTTTTAATTTTATTATCATTTCAATTTTTTTTATGTTAAATGTTTCTTTGCAATATAAGATTATAACACTATTTATTATTTTTACTTTACCATACAGGGTATATATCAAATTGAAAGTTTTTGCCGAGAGTAGTAGAATTTTTATATATTGAAGGAGACAATAAAAGAGTATGTCTTCTGCTGGAATTATAAATTTTATTTATTTATTTAATTCCTGTGAATACATTGTAATAGACTGATGAAGAGGCAAAACCCTCGAAACTATAGTCTCGTTATAAATAAATAAAATTTATAATTCCAGCAGAAGACACACTCTTTTATTGTCTCCTTCAAGGGTATATATCTTTTATCTATGGGTATGGTCAAGTATTGTAATTGTGCATGAAAAAAGTGTTTTTCCTTCTTTTTTTCGAAATATCTCAAAAACGGCTGAAACTATTTCGATTAAAACAAGTACTAGATGAGAATCAATCGCTATTTTTGATTTTAACCCGATTCCTCTATGTCTTCAGCAATGGTTACCAATAAAAACCGAAATGTCAAAAATCCCATATAGAATGGTTATTCCTCAAGTACTAGATGAGAATCAATCGTTATTTTGGATTTTAACTCGATTTCTCTATGTCTTCAGCAAAGGTAACGGATAAGAAAACAATGCAGTTGCTATGGTTACTTATAAAATTTCCTCCCAAATTTTTAGCATTTAACAGAGAGAAGCCTATCCATTCTTACTTAAGCAAGGTTAAATGAGGTATATTAAAACGATCCAATGAATAACTTTTAAAGAATTTAAAATATAAAAATTAAAAAAAAGTACAATCTTACTCTTGAGTAAAGTACTTTAAAATATAATTTTACTAAAAACTTTATTTAACCTTTTTGTGGTGCCCAATGTACTTAATTAGGATAATAAATTGCGTCAAAATTGGTTAAGTCATTTTCAAAATATTTAGAAAAAACTAAAAAAGTACTGAAATAAAGTACTAATGTTTGTGGGCCGATATGTACCAAAAACTAATCAGCGCTTCATTTTATTAAACTAATGGTAGGTTTTCAATTTCATTTCAATCGGTGCAACGGTGTGGAAAAAATCGTGGGCCAAAAAAACGATAACATCCATCCATCCATCCGCACGCACTAAATGAAAAAATCGCACTTTTTGGCCTCTCGACGAAACCCCAGGTAATTTTTGGCAAAACAGTCACGTGCTAAAATTCAACCTAATTGAATACTACAATTTGTGATTTTAATTGAGATCATGGGTTCCGTAGTCTTTACCTGAGGACCATTTGAAGCCACGTTTGCCGCGAGACCGATTACAATACTTTCCCCATGCTTCGCATTGGAAAAAGTAAAAATTGAGCGAAACCATGGCATTTCCCTCTACAAAAAAGTCCAAATAAGTGAACATCGAAAAAATTATATTTTTCGAGATAATAATTGTTTTGTCAAAATGTCTGTTAGTTAGTCTGTGCGTTACCAAATTTTTTTGGACGAGTTAGCTCAAAAACTAGTGGGAATATCAAAACCAAATTTCACACGTACTTTTGGTCCATTGAGATTAGATTTTGGTGCACATCGACCCAAAATTAAGGGTGATAGAGGGGGTTAAAAATTAAAAATCTAGGCCATTTGAGCAAACTCAACCAAATTTTGTATATATAATCAGTGGGACCCCAGAAGTCTAAAAATGCAAAAACTAACCGCCCAAAATGGGGGGTCAATAAATAAAAATCTTGGCCATTTATCAAACTCAACCAAATTTTGTATACATAATTAGTGGACCCCCAGGAGTCTAAAAATGCAAAAACTAACCCCCTACCCTACATGATTATAAATAATTTTATTAAATATTAAATATAAGTGAGGGGTCAGGTTGTATGGTAAAGTCAAGTGGATGGCCACATCAGAACACGTCAGCTTATTTTTTTACTTTTATTTAAATTTTAATAATTATTTGATTTTTTTAATGATTATCAATCTCCTATTAAAACATAAAATTTAATATAAGAGTTCTTCTTTTGCCGATAGAAGTAGGCTTCGGTATTTTATATTCAATTTGGGAAAAGTCATTCTATGGCCCTTCAAATTTTCAAGAAATTCGAAATTCGAAACATTCAACTAGGTAGTTTTATTTAAATTATTATATGCAGTCCTGGATTGGGAATATATGGGGCCCTAGGCAAAGATTTTACCTTGGACCCCTCCCCCACGCCCACATTTTCCAAAAAACAGAAATTCGATATTTTTTGAAACGGTGATCAAAAAAATTTCAAAATTTACCAGGAAGAGTTTTTTGATGGATACTAAAAAATGTCAAAAAAATGAAGGAAATCCAAAATTAAAATGTTTCAAACCGTCCGATTTGGCGTGGCATGCCCCATATATATCTGATGCCTTCCATTTAATCTTCAATTATTAAAAGCAACCTTTAAATATAAAATATCTTCTCTTGGCATAATTTTTGTTAAATTTCTATCTCCCGAGATTTTTTTTTTTTATCAACGTTCAGGCCCAACGCAAGGAACAAGGGACCATGGGCACACGTAGAAAATTTTCTAGGGGGGGGGGGCAAAATGTTTTTAGTAATGTTTTAATGTAGTTTTAATTTACTGTAGCATATTTGTATGGTGAACGAACGGACAGGACACTATATTAATGAAGGGCATACTGTAGCAACAAATTTTTTATTAACGCAATATATGTAATAATAATAATAATAATAATCTTTATTAGCTATTTTCAGCTATAACATATACAATAATAATATGCAAGAACATACATCAAATCATAATTAAAATCCCCCATTATAATTATATTTCCAGGAAAATCACTTATCTCATCAAGATATTCCTCAAACCCAACATCAAAACGAAATCTAAAGTAATGCAATTGGGGGTGGGTGGAGAAGGGTTAAGTCCAATCTATCTGAATGGTGTAAATTTGGAATATGTGGATTCATTTAAATACCTCGGAGTAGTGGTTGACTCGAAGTTGAACTTTAAGAGTCATCATAGTGAGCTCTTGAAGAATGTAAACAGAAAAGTGCAATACTTTGGTAGAGCTTGTAATAATTTGAATATGAACACTAGAATTAAGGTGTATAGAACTATAATTAGTCCTAGTTTCTCTTACTGTCCTACAATATTATATTTTGGCACTCAGGAGAATATTGATAAGTTGCAACTCTTACAAAATAGATGCATGAGATTTATATTAAAATGTGACAGATATACATCAATAAGTAGTATGCTGGAAAGCTTAGGACTTATGAATGTGAAGCAATTCTTATTTTTACAGACAATGTGTTTTGTATATAAATTATATCATAGCCAGCTGCCAGCCTATCTGAATTTCACATTGGTCAATGAGATCCATGACCATGGGACGCGAATTAGAGACAATATATTTATTGAGAGGGCGAGGAAAGAGAGCACAAGAAATTCATTATATTTTAGAGGACTTGAGGAATTTAATTCTTTACCAGCTGAAGTAAGAAATGCATCAAGTCTGATTCAATTTAAGAACCAAGTTAGAATATATCTTAAGAGGGACAGTTGAACATTTCTATTGAGAAATATTTGGAAATATTATAAATTTAGTATTAAGATTTGTAAATATATATGTATCAAAAATACATTTAAATATAAATAAAATAAATAAAAATAAATAAAAATAAGTAAAAATTAATATAGAAAATATAAAAATAATTACGGAGATCAGTATCAGCTTAGTTACTTTCTCTTTATTTTCTCTTTACTTTAATAAATTTTTTGTCTATTTTTGTCTAAAAATTTTTTTTAATCAATCAATTCAGGGGTGGGGGCAATTCTCCCCTGCGGGCGCCCATGCAACGGACCTCATGGCCATTGACCCTTAACGCCTCACCTACAAGTTTCCTTCTCCTTGCACATATTCATTTCTATCCTTTTATTTAATTATTTTATTTGCTCTTTTTAGATTAATTATTCTTCTCTGGAAATCTCCATCTACTGTGAGCACTCGTGAGTCATCCTCCATCACCTTCTAGTACTCGGATCTTTTCAAATGTAAGTATCTCTTATTTATGCATTCTTAATCCCGTGTATGACTTTGCCTAGCTAATTCTAAATTAATAACCAATATTTCTTTTGAATTTAGCTGAATATGAATAATTAAAACATAATTAATAATTTATACGAGGAAAGAGAAATAATCTTTTACTTTAATTTAAATAATTAAAAAAATTATTATCATTTTATTTGTCTTAATGCATGTTCGGACATTTGTTTGTCCATCTTCTTTTATTTTTTTTTTAATATAGTCCAGTCGAATTGTATTTTTATTATTTTTGGCCTCTCGACGAGACCCCATGTAATTTTTGGCAAAACCTCACGTGCTAAAATTCAACCTAATTGAATACTACAATTTGTGACTTTAATTGAGTCCATGGGTTCCGTAGTCTTTACCTGAGGACCCTTTGAAGCCACGCTTGCCCCGAGAGCGATTATAATACTTTACCCATGCTTTGCATTGGATAAAGTAAAAAAATGTCATTTTTAATTGCCATTATTTCACGTTTGGTGTGGTAAATCGTCTTCAAATTTGAAGTCTGTTTATTATGATTTTCATGACTTATATTCCAAGTTTCAAAGACTTCTTGAATTTTTACATTTGTTAAAGAACTATACCTTAAATATAATAATAATAAAAAAAAAGAAGTTTCTAAATTCTCTTTAATTCCATCTGAGTCTCCAGTGAAGATAATTGATACATAGAGTTATAGTACATATACATAAAACATGTTACAGTCATGTAATAGTTATCTGTTTTCTCTCTTTGATTGTGATTTTAACTTTAATTTTATTGTACATTACATGAAATGTTAATTTTGTGAATGCTCTGGAGAAGAGAGTTTACTTTGTTTTAATAACTGAAGATGGGTTCAACTAGACCCGAAACATGTCTTAGACAATACATTTTTTTTGGAAAAAGTGAAAACTTTTTCGTTTTATTTACAATTTTAATTTTTTAATTATGCAAGATTGAGGAAGAGAATTATTAATTGTGATGTTAAATATAATAAGTACTTTTAATATCGTCACCTCATTGAAAGAACTAAGTAACTCCAAAAAAATTCTTTTTTTAAATACCTGGCTATTTCATAGCTAAAAAATACATTTGAATTGTTATCCATAACTGTAATAATAATAATCTCTATTCATATTAAGCAGTTTATTCAGATAAGCACTTTAAATATGCCTGGTATGGAATAGGTAAAACATTTTCAGCCTATTTTTCAAGAACTTGAAAAATCGAGTTACCTAGTTCTTTCAATGGGGTGACGATATAAAGTTAGTAAAAAAACTGACTATTTTTAATTAATAAAATAAATATTCAAATAACGTTTCAAGTTTGTTTTTTACAATACATAGAAAAAACCATTTATTTGAAAAAACAATTTAAATAAAATATTGCAAGTGTAATTTTACTGCTTTCTTTTTATTAATTTTTGAAATGGTCGAATTGAGTTCCGAGTTCTCCATCTGAAAAAAATAAGATTGGAATTAATATATTTTATATAAAATAGGGGGAAATGGACGAATATTTTATATGACGAATTAGAATTATATTAAAATATTAATTTAAATTATATATTCTAATAATTTTATGTTTTTCTTTTACAGATAGATCACTTGCTGATTCAATCTCCTGCTTACTGTTCATCTTCAAGAAAATTTATTAACTTTTTAATATATGTATAAATAATTGAATTATATATTATGTATATGTTTGAATAATAATTTATGTGTATAATAGTATGTATAAAAAAAAATTGAATAAATAATATTTATAAAAATAAACCCCCCCTTTCATTTCAAAATTCCTAATGAGATCCTTTGAAAGCCCCTTCCCCACCTCTAACTCCGCCGGCCGGCTGTCAATATAGTTTCCTGAGTCCAGGCGGAGAGGAGAGCCTTGGCGGGGAGGGACATCTCCCCGCTCTTGCTGTTTTTCCGCCGGGATTCGGGAGGCTCCGCTGGCTTTCGGCTGGCCGCTTGGAGGGGACCCTGGCTATATAAGTCGTGTTTTGTGTTGGGTGGTTCGTCGGGGATGGTGGAAGGTCAAATCAACACTTCACAGATTCATATTATTGTGTGTTATGAATTATTAGTATTGTATATATTATATATTCTAGTAAATAAGACTAATAAATATTATATACTAAGTCTATCTCTTTATATATTATAGTTATATATTATTTATTTATATACAATATACATATAACTATAATACACAAGAAAGATATGAATAATAATACATATTGGAGATTCTTTTCTGTTGTGCCATCATTTATGGTGAAATTAGATAAAAAAAAAATTATACACCAAATCGGACAGTTTGAAAATTTTTAATTTTTGTTTTGCTTGATTTTTCGACATTTTTTTGTATTTTATGAAAAAGGCTTCTAGATGAATTTTCAAACTTTTTCGACAAACCGTTCAAAGAGAACGGTTTTTGCCCATATAACTTCTTGAAAAATGGACCAAATTAGTTCTTTTTTTATTAAAAAAATTTTTTGTGTACTTTTCAGAAAAAAATTTTGATACTTTTTTTTCTATAAAGAATAATAACAATTTTAAAAATTAAAAAAAAAAAATATTTATATGCATTTTCAAGATCCCACGATCAAACCTGACTTAAAAATTGTTTAATAGGAGTTAAATAAAAAATTTTCAAAAGAATAAAAATAATATACTCAGTTTCACAAATATTATTTAAATTTTCAAACAAATAATTTAAAAAAAAATAAATAAAACCGACTTCAAAAAATTAAATGCAACAAATAAAATACACTAAAAGGTATAAAATAATTATTATCTTATTTAGTTACAACTGAACTACGAAATATTAACATGGAATTACTTTTTGAAGTCGGTACCAAACAAACTATACCTATAAGCGAGCATACCCACCAAACGTACTAAGTAAGATCCGTCGAGTGCGATTCATAAAAGGTATATGTTTGGCACCGACTTCAAAAAGTAATTTCATATTAATATTTCGTCGTTTAGTTGTAACTAAATAAGATAATAATTATTTTATACCTTTTAGTGGATTTTATTTGTTGCATTTAATTTTTTGAAGTCGGCTTTATTTTTTCCTTAAAAATTATTTTTATTTTTCTCTTTTTAGTGATGTTATTAATAGTGATCCTATCATCAGAACTTGACCAAATTAATAGTGTACCATCCCTAAGATACCCCCTTTCCAATAAAAAAAAGAATCATCGAAATCGGTTCATAAACAAAGAAGTTAGGCCTAAACAAACCTAACAAAAAAAGGTCTAATACCTATGAAAAAAAATGTGACCAATCGGAACGTAGACAGGACCCAATGCAAATTTTTTTTTCAAAATCGGTTCACAATTGGCGGAGATATGACATAGGCACAAAAAAAAAAAAAAAAAAAAAATCAGTCGAATAGAGATCCTCCTCCTTTTTTTGAAGTCGGTTAAAAAATCGAGTGTAACAACACTTAATAATTTTTCCCTTATTTTTTTTCTTAAAAGAACATAAAAATTGAAAAAAATGGTCTAATTTGGTCCATTTATCAAGAAGTTATGGGCAAAAAACCGTTCTCTTGAACGGTTTGTCAAAAAAGTTTGAACATTCGGCTAGAAGCCCTTTTCATGAAGGACAAAAAAAAAAAATTGTCAAAAAATCAAGCAAATCAAAATTTTTCAAACTGTCTGATTTGGTGCGGAATACCCCCCATATATCATATATAGAAATAATCAAATATTTATTCAGTGATGATTTGAATATACCCTTGCCTACTACAATCTAGTTGAAACTTCTAAAAGAATATTCTTATTGGTCAGACTTACCTATGAAGACTTATCAAGAAGTTGTTGCTAAAAGTTTTTTCTATCCTCCTTTTCACAATCCAAGGTAACCCGGACTAGATGGATTGCACATTTTGGAATTAATATTATTAATAGATATATACAGGGGCGTAGCCCGAACATAATTCTGGGGGGGGTCTACTAGTTAGTTAAAAGGATATAAAGAAATACTTTGCTTTTATATATTAATAATATGACCTAGTTAAATAAGAAAAAAGTAAAAAAACATTAATCGGTAAAGATCTGAATTTTGGTATACATGTTTATTATGGCTTCCCATTGAATATACTAAAAAGCTCCCGTCAAAATCTGTTTCGCTCGAGCCGCAATCTAGGAATAAAGGTAGACTTTTTCAGTTTTTTTGCCTATATCTAACTGATACGAAAAAATTGTTAAAATAAAAAATATAGTTTATTAAATTTCCTATAAAAAAGCACATTAACATTTCTTTTGTATCTCCAATACTCCAGCTGCAATCCAACGTTGAATAAAGAAGAGTTTTCTGAAGGTGTGATAACGATGTCGATTTGAAGATCTCTCACTAATAAGCGCAGTTTTAAAATAGATGAGAAATATTTTAAGAGGTGATTTTTCAGCAAAAATTAAGGGGGGGGGGTCTTTCATATAATTTTTTGTTCAAAATCCCTTCCCCTTCAAGTTACAATCCTCTAAAGTTAGGGCTGCAGCTAGATTTGGCTGTAACTTGGAGGGGGTTTTGAACAAAATAATTATATGAAAGAGCCCAACCCTAAATTTTTTCTAAAAAATCACCCCTTGAAATATTTTGCATCAATTTAGAAACGTATAATGCGTCTGCTAGTGAGAGATCTTCAAATCGACATCGTTATCACACCCTCAGAAAACTCTTCTCTATTCAACGTCGGATCACAGCTAAAATATTGAAGATACAAAATAAATGTTAATAGGATTTTTTTTATAGTTCAAATTGTATCGAACTGATTGTAAAATGACATTTTTTTTTTATTTATTTAATGTCACCGGGAACAAAGCCCATTTAGACAGCACATAAGTAAAGTGTTAGTAGGGTTAGTGGGGGAGCCGAGTTTTCAGCCGGTAGAAATTTTTATTCGTCAGCTAGGATCGAACCCCGGCCTCCCATTCCAACATCGTCATAATCGATCGATGTCGAAACGAGGCCAGTGCGTTAGCCAACTGAGCCAACCCGGCTCCCCGTAAAATGACATAATATTGAATAAAAAAAAAAAAAAAAAAAATAGGCTTTTTCATAGGAAATTTAATAAACTATATTTTTTATTTTAGGTTAAAAATAAAATGAGAGTCTTCTATTTTTTAAATAAAAAAAAAAAGATTTTCAATGTATAAATCTTAATTTGTAGCTAATTTGTAACTAAATACTGAAATATTTGTGATAGACTGATGATGAAGGCAATGCCTTCGAAACTATAGTCTCTAGAAATAATTAAAAATTATTTTATTTAAAAAACAGAACTCTCTCATTTTATTTTTAACCTAAAATAAAAACAATACTGTTACCATTGACGGTGAAATCTTTTATTCAACTAATATATTTTTTATATTAACAATTTTTTCGTATCCGTATTAGTTGCCAAGATATAGGCAAAAAACTGAAGAGATTATAAAGGCGTGACAGCCTATCCATGTTGGGCGTCTCTGTCGCATCTGACCCGTCTTGGAATGAACACATCTCCTCTGTGGCGAAATCTGCAGCAAGGAAGATTGGCTTCTTATTCAGGTCCAAGCGATTTTACAAACCCCCACAACTTCTCACCATCTACAAGGCCCAAATCCGCCCCTGTCTCGAATACGGCTCTCATCTGTGGAGAGGAGCCTCAAAATATTCTCTTGCTACCCTTGATGCAATTCAGAAACGAGCCGTCAGGCTAATTGACGATTCTACCCTCACCGACTCCCTCGACTCGCTGGCTCATCGAAGAGATGTCTCCGCCCTTTCCCTTTTCTATAGATACTATCACGGCAGGTGCTCTGATGAGATAAAATCAATAATTCCCCCCAAAGCATGCTTTGCACGCAGCACACGTTTTGCCGACTCCCAACACTCTTTCGCGGTCAAATTGGAAAAGTGCCGGACCACTTCATTCGCGAATTCATATATCCCCATGACTTCAAGGAACTGGAACTCTCTCCCAGCCTCTATCTTTCCCAGCACCTATGATCTTCAAACCTTCAAAACCAGGGTGCATAGACACCTACGTCTACACCCTCTCACTTAAACAACTTTCCCTTCTCTTCGGTAATGCAAGGGTCTTTCGAGATCCATAGGGGCTACATCTTTACTGGTGCACCCCTTCTTGCATTCGATTGCATTAAAAAAAAAAAAAAAAAAAAAAAAAAGGCGACTTTTAGTAGATACCTATGTTCACTGGGAAGCCGTAATAAGCATGTATACCAAATTCAGATCTTTACCGATTAATGTTTTTATTTGTCGAAAATTGGTCTAATTTGACTGGACTATTAACCCATATCTTCCCAACACTAAAATGTATAATATTTTTCATTTTTGCTGTTTACTTAATTCTCACGCCTCCCCAGTTGAAAACCACTTCTATATACCGGGTGAGTTTTTTATATTGAGACAGTTTTATAACTCAAAAACAGTGTATTATATGAAAAAAAGTTTCAAATAAAAGTTTATTTATATAGAGGGGGAAACTAAACTACGCTATTGTTTGTAGAACTAGAACAAGCTTTCAAGGGTATTTCAAGGTCAACTTCTGTTTTTTAAATGGAAACCTATATATTTCTTTACGGATCCTTAATCTTCAACAAAAACTGAACAACTTTCATAAGAACTATTTTTTTATCCGACATCAAATAAACAAATGATTAAATCAATTAGATCTCAAAAAAATTTATAATAATTATTTTTAACAATTATTCAACTTAATTATTAAAAAATAATGATCAAATATGTAATTATTAAATAAATAATTTAATAATAATTGATATTTTAATAATTTTTCGACATTGGTCTGTGATATTCCAGATTGAAATCCCAAGTCTTTTGGATGAATTACAGTTCCAATTTTGTTATTTTGGCCTGTTGTAGTTTCTTCGTAGCCTTTTACACTTTCGGTTTTTTTTAACAGATTTACAACATGATAAAATGAAGCTCGTGTGGGTGTATCCCTATCAGGAAAACGCTCGGCATCCATTTGTCATTTCAATGGCAGCCCCATAACACTTCTTCCACATTCACCATAAATTAAGACCATTTCAATTCTTTCTTCAACAAAAACTGCTCCATTTTTATTATGGTAATACAATATAACTATCTACTGGATTGACACGAGAAATAATATAATTAATTAATTATTTGATCATTATTATTTGATAATTAAGTTAAATAATTGTTAAAAATAATTATTAAGATTATTTTTTGAGATCTAATTGATTTAATATTTTGTTTATTTGATGTCGGATAAAAAAATAGTTCTTATGAAAGTTGTTCAGTTTTTTTTGATGATTAAGGATCCGTAAAGAAATATATAGGTTTCCATTTAAAAAACAGAAGTTGACATTGAAATACCCTTGAAAGCCTGTTCTAGGTCGACAAACAATAGTGTAGTTTAGTTTCCCCCTCGATATAAATCAACTTTTATTTGAAACTTTCTTTCATATAATGCACTGTTTTTGAATTATAAGACTTGTCTCAAGATAAAAAACTCACCCGGTATATTGAAATACTATAAAACTAATGAATAATTATTAAAATAATATATAATTTTTATACTAAATATTTCAGGCAGTACCCCCCACCCGATTTTATTCACTTGTAAAGAATTAGAAGAGCTTTTTATTACCTTTGGTTATAATTATAAGACTATCGTTTTTATTTTTAGCATATAATGCTAAAACACAACAATATTACCCCCTCCCCCCAGAAATTACAATGATGCACTCTGCATCTTAACCCCCTCCCCCATGGGCACCCCTACTTTCTGTATATTTTAAAGAAAAAAAAAACTTCATCTTCGAAATACCATACATTTTACAAAATGTCAGTTTATTTTTTTTTTATTGTAATTATGGCCATTTTAGAGAGGGGGGTTTCAAGTGTCCTATTAATGAAATGTTTATATTTTATGAATACATTTTCGTTCCCTAGTTAATTTATGTTTATATTTTAGTTTTTATGAATAAAATTAATTTAAAATTGAAAAATATATTTAACTGTACTAGATGAAGGAGGCGGCATCAGCCAAAGATGGAATCACTGGGTTCAACAAAACACCCTTAATAAGACGTTTCGGCCTGAATTTTATTTGGCCATCTTCAGTCAATTAGGCTAAAAATTTTTTTTACAAATAGATGTTAATTGATATATTTTTTATACAAAATTATAAGTTGACCATGTTGGTTGTTTAGAATTACAGTTATACACAAAATGGAATTAGTCATAAACCAACACGTCCTTCATCACTTAGAAAACAATAAATTAATTCACGATAGGCAATATGGATTCAGACAAAATCGTTCTACAGGCGACATCTTAACCTATGTCACCCACACCTGGAACAATACTCTAGAGGCCGGAAAAGAAACCCTCGCTGTAGCCCTTGATATCTCCAAAGCTTTTGACCAGGTTTGGCACAAAAATCTTCTTGCCAAACTGCCAGCCTTTGGATTCACACCAACACTTCGCAAATGGATAGAAGGCTTTCTGACAAACCGAAGTATAAAAGTTGTGGTGGATGGAACATCATCTGAATCGTTCTCCACAAACTCTGGTGTTCCCCAGGGCTCCGTAATCTCCTCCACACTCTTCCTAATTTATATAAACGACCTTTTCGATCAAACGGCAAACCCCACTCATTGTTACGCCGACGATAGCACTCTACACGGCAAACCCTCACTCCCGAATAATCGAATCAACGTTGCCTCCTCAATTACTCTCGACCTAGACAAACTGAATAAATGGGGCTCTCAAAATTTAGTTAACTTCAATTCAAACAAGACTCAATGTTGTCTAATTTCTAGACGCGAAAATAAAGATTTCCCTGATATTCACTTCGATTCGAATACCCTAAAAATGTGTGACAGCCTATCCATATTGGGCGTCTCTGTCGCATCTGACCTGTCTTGGAATGAACACATCTCCTCTGTGGCGAAATCTGCAGCAAGGAAGATTGGCTTCTTATTCAGGTCCAAGCGATTTTACAAACCCCCACAACTTCTCACCATCTACAAGGCCCAAATCCGCCCCTGTCTCGAATACGGCTCTCATCTATGGAGAGGAGCCTCAAAATACTCTCTTGCTACCCTGGATGCAATTCAGAAACGAGCCGTCAGGCTAATTGACGATTCTACCCTCACCGACTCCCTCGACTCGCTGGCTCATCGAAGAAATGTCTCTGCCCTTTCCCTTTTCTATAGATACTATCACGGCAGGTGCTCTGATGAGATAAAATCAATAATTCCCCCCAAAGCATGCTTTGCACGTAGCACGCGTTTTGCCGACTCCCAACACTCTCTCGCGGTCAAATTAGAAAAGTGCCGGACCACTTCATTCGCGAATACATATATCCATCCCCATGACTTCAAGGAACTGGAACTCTCTTCCAGCCTCTATCTTTCCCAGCACCTATAATCTTCAAACCTTCAAAACCGGAGTGCATAGACACCTACGTCTACACCCTCTCACTTAATCTACTTTCTCTTCTCTTCGGTAATGCAACGGTCTTTCGAGATCCATAGGGGCTGCATCTTTACTGGTGCACCCCTTCTTGCATTCGATTGCATTAAAAAAAAAAAAAAAAAAAAAAAAATGCGGTACACATATGTGATCGAACCAAGCCTTGTCAAAAATAAAAATTCTTTTAGCTTCATGTGAATTTATAACGTGCCTGGACCCAAAAATTTCAGAATGAAAGTAATGAGTTTATATAAATTTTTTCTATATATTACTTTATAATTAAATATTTGACCCCTATGGGAGGTCATCATAAATCTCGTCATTATTTATTTACAAACAAAAGTCCAAATTAGAATTTAATTACTTTTAAATCACATGCATTTTTTCCCAAAAGTCCAAATTAGAATTTAATTACTTTTAAATCACATGCATTTTTTCCATTCAATCAAATTATATAATTTTTATCAAAAAATTCCAAAAAAGGTTTTTATATATTAAGATCAAAAGAACAGCTGTTGGCTCATATCACACAAGATAGATGTGTAAATATTGGATAGAAACATACAATCTCTTTTAAAATTGATAGCCTTTTCACCTGCTATTTTTATATATAGCATTTCGGCTATGTATCTTTTATAGTAATTATCAATCTTGACCAATATCCGCGCATAATCGTAATCAAAAGAATGACTATGTTCAGCTGCGTGGGTGGAGAGTGATGTGTTGTTCTTTTTATTTCGAACACTTAATTTATGTTCATATACCCTAATTTTTAGTGAACGTGAACTTTGCCCTATATAGGTCCAAGAATTTGGTGGACAATCTAGACAGTTAATTTGATAGACAATATTATTACATAATTCTTTAGGGGTTGGATCTTTATTATTAAATAAAAATTGAATATTGTCTATATTTTTGTGGGTATAATTTTGTATAAAAAAATATATCAATTAACATCTATTTGTAAAATTTTTTTTTAGCCTAATTGACTGAAGATGGCCAAATAAAATTCAATCCGAAACGACTTATTAAGGGTGTTTTATTGAACCGAGTGATTTCATCTTTGGCCGATACCTCCTCCTTCATCCAGTACAGTTTCATCACAGCCACGAACTCTAACAATACTATATAATATTCATCTAGATTAATTTGTAACAACGCTTAGAGAAATTTCTCTAAAAAAATTACGCTCTTGCCTAGAATCGAACCGACGAACTATAGTCATTGGCTCTACCGATTACTCCATTGGGACATTAATATTTATATCTTGATTTTTCTTACTAAAACTAAATATTTTTGATTTGGACTTTGTGTCGAGATAATATTGTATTCATTTGAACCCGAATGAAAATACACCAATAGATTGTAGAAATTAAGATATTTATTAAATATATAATAATTAACGAGGCAAATTTGAAATATAATTGTCAGCGCGGCTCCAATCGATTTTCATTAACCAGGCAAATTTGAAATTCTAATTTTTAATTTGACTCGAATTTTGAAATGAAAGACTCCAATTCATTTTGAATTAAGAAACATTAAATATATTGATCATTATTCCCCCCCCCCCGCCACTCAAAAGTTAAAGAGGCGAAACTTTTGAGACGATGTATTTTCGGTAGTTTACCGGTATACATTTGGAGTGTGGTTTTTTAAGAGGAATAAAGTGGACCGAGACGCTGCCCGCCAGGGCACCAGCCCGGAGGGCCGAGTTGAGGGGCGTGCCGAAGGCACGCACGAAAAGCTCGTATAAATATATTTAACTATGAATATCCAGTTAATATTATTTATTATTAATTAGTTATATTTAGTAGAAAGATCTGAGGTTTTCCCATTAAAATCTTTGCCTCAATTTACACGGTTACTGTGAACATATTTAAGCCTTTTCTATATACTTATCCTTAGTTTCAATTTACACAGCTTTGAATTTATTTGAACCTATCCTCCATTTTTATATACATGCTATGTCTCTCTGTTCTGAATTACACGTTTTCACCTGGAACCTATCTACTGTGTAAATCAAGAGATGGGTGTATACCATATAAAAAAATCTCTCTATTTATCAATGAATCATTAAATTAAAAAAAAATTCAAGCAATTGATCAAAATCTCTAATACGTTTCAAAATATTAAAATATTTTATATATTTAAAAAAAATTCTAAACTAAGAAATCAAAAATATCAAATTTTTATCTAAAAAAAGTTTGATAAATTTCAAATTAATTTAACTAAATCATAGTTTGCTTATCACTTAAAAAATAATACATATTAAAAAAATAATACATACTAAATGTGCGCTCAATTAGGAATTCAAAAAGGCCAACAATATATATCAGGGGTGTCCAACCTTTTGGATTACACGGGGCGCATTTGAAGTAAAACCAAATGCTTCGGGCCGCAGATAAAATATACTAATTCAATTGATATTTTTTAATAATAAAAAAATAGAGTTAATTATGTAGAATAAAGATATCCACCATGACAAAGAGGTAAAAATATCTTAAAAATATCTAACAGGAATAGTAGGGAATTGGATAAAATTAAAAACAGTTTTTTTTTAAAGGGCCAGTCGTTTGTTAATTTATTTTTGACTTTCCCAGTGGCTACAGAAATTGACGAAACGTCTGGCCCATTTTAAAAAACTGTTTTTAATTTTTCCAATTCTCTACTATTCCTGATATAAATTTACAATGGATACGAATGATGTAACATTATCTTAGAAATATTTATCTCAACAAAAACACTTGTGTAAAAAAAGGCCAAGTTCGATTAATAAAAACCGTTTGTCAAAAAAAGTGGTGAGATCTAATGTGCTGCCAAGTTCAACATCATCAATTTATTAAATGAGTCGAGAATATATTAGTAAACTTTAATTCACATTTCATTTCATGTAATATATGCGCATGCGCAAGGACAGACATGTGGAGAGAGCTGAGGTCTGCCCTGAACCAGGCGAGCAGCTTGATATAGGACACGAGTGAATAAACCTGTGATTCCAATAAATAACGTGTTTCATTTAATCACCAAACTATTACATGGTGTCAGGTGTTAAAAATGGATAGAGAGATGTTCAAGCCGCCGGCTCCCTTGAGTTTAGAAGGGAACATTGCCTCCAATTGGAACAAATTCAAACAAAAGTTCGAAATTTTTTTAGAAGCCAGTGATAAAGAAGACGCGAACGGAAGAAAAAAATTGGCTATATTCCTCAATTGTATTGGAGACGAAGGTTTGGAGTTGTATAATACATTCAAAATAAAAAAGGACCAAGAAGATAAATACAAAGTTGTGCTCCAATTATTTGAGGAATATTGTGCGCCTAAAGAAAACGTAATTTTCGAACGATTTGAATTTAATAGTATTGTACAAGAAGTGGGGCAGAGTATAGATGCATTTATTTTAACTTTAAAGACAAAAGTGAAATCGTGTGACTTCGATAAACCGGAGGAGATGGTTAGAGATAGACTGGTTTTGGGTGTACGGGATAAGCAAATCCAAGAAAGGCTTCTTCGAGAGTCGAAATTGTCTCTTGAGGACGCCATTAGGCTCAGCAAATCGATTGAGTCTACGAAAGTGCATTTAAAGAAAATAACAAATCAAGAAGATGAGGTGGTAGAATTATGCAGTAGTTTTCAATCCAATCTTCCGGGTTATAAAAGGACAAAGTCAACTAGTCAAGAGTCAAGAAATAGGGGCGCCTCTACAACTACCGATCGGAACGGCCAAGGAAGGAAGAGAAACAGCTGCTGGAGATGCGGCTCTTATTGTGAATTCCGGAAGTGTCCAGCATTTAATAGTAAGTGTTGGAAGTGTGATGGAAAAGGGCATTTCTCGCGGGTATGTGGGGAAAAGGTAGACATAGTGGAGTGTAATTTAGAAAAAAATAATAAGGATTATTTTATAGACACTATTTTAAATAATAAGGAAACATTTAATGATAAGCGTTATTCGAGAGACAAAGTGTGGAGGAAAATTATTTTAGTTAATAATAACTGTGAAATAGAATTTAAGTTGGATTCTGGAGCGGAAGTGTCGTGTTTACCGATACATATTTTTGAAAAATTAAAGTTATCTAAAAATGTTATAAAAAATACTAACGTATCTTTGCACTCATATGGAAATTCAAAATTTAAGTGGAAACCTATGGGTGAGGTTGATTTAATTTGTGAATCTCAGTCTAATAAATGTGTAGTACGATTCGTTGTGATTGAAAGTTTAGAGACCCCTCTTTTGGGTCTGGAAGCTTGTGTAGAGTTAGGTTTGATAAAAAGAACAGATAGCGTTAATTTAGATCATTTTAAAACGTTGGAAGACCTTAAGACTTATTATAGTGATGTTTTCAAAGGATTAGGAAAGTTTCCTCAGATACATCATATCACTGTAGATAAATCGATTGTTCCGAAAATTCATCCCATTCGAAGAGTTCCGTTAGCTTTGCACGAAAGGCTTAAAAATAAATTAAATGAGTTGGAAAAAATGTCGCAGCCAACTCCCTGCCAAGGCCCATCAGGCAATGGATACGGCCTAAGTGGCTCATTAGACGTCCCATACGCTTTAATAGAGGACGAGGATAAAGTGAAGGAGTTTGATAATTCTGATTATAAATCTCCAGTCAAGGTTACTGAGAAAGTAATAACCAGGAGTGGAAGGGTGGTAAATCCACCAAGAATTTGTGAAAAATTTTCAAGAAAAAATAGTAATGAGCCACTTAGGCCGTATCCATTGCCTGATAGGCCTTGGCAAAGAGTTGGCTGCGACATTTTTTCCATCTACAATCATTCATATCTGGTATTGTATGATGCATATTCAAATTGGCTCGAGTTAGTGTTATTGAAAGATAAATCTGCTAGTGAACTGATCATGAAGTTTAAATCAATTTTTTCAAAATATGGAGTGCCAGACATTGTTTTGAGTGATAATGTACCTTTTAATAGCTCGTTGTTGAAAGATTTCGCTAAGGAGTGGAATTTTGATTTTATATTCAGGAGTCCAAATTATCCGAGATCGAATGGTTTAGCAGAAAAGGGCGTTGAAATTGCTAAGAACATTGTAAAAAAATCAGTGGAAGAGGGTAAAGATATGTTTGTAAGCATAATGCAATATAGAAATAGTCCATTGAAACAATTAGGTTTTTCTCCCGCAGAGCTGTTTTTTAATAGAATGTTAAAAACAAAGGTACCCATTTGTGAACAGTTGCTTAAACCTAAATTACTGGATGTTAAAGAAAAACTGAATGAAAAAATGAATAAGCAAAAATTTTATTTCAATAGAAATACCAAGCCATTACCGGAGATCAAAATAAATGATCCAGTTGGCGTTTGGAATCATAGAAGAAAATGCTGGTTACCAGGAAAGGTAGTTGAATTGCATTCTGCTCCTAGGTCGTATATAATAAAGGATGATCGAGGATTTTTATTTAGAAGAAATAGAAAAGACTTAAAAAAATTAAGTAGGGCCATAGACGTCCCATACGCTTTAATAGAGGACGAGGATAAAGTGAAGGAGTTTGATAATTCTGATTATAAATCTCCAGTCAAGGTTACTGAGAAAGTAATAACCAGGAGTGGAAGGGTGGTAAATCCACCTGAACGCTTAGAATATATATAAAGTGATCGATGTTAATTGGTAATTAATAAGGTATATTAATTGAAATTATATAATTTTTTTGGTAAATTAAGTTCTATGCCAATAGCATTACGAAAAATTTATTTTTGGAAGTTTTGTTAAATGTTGTTATTAATAAGTAAATAAAATTGTAACTATATTTCATAGTGGTATTAAATTGTATATATTGTAAATAAGTAATATTTAAATTGTAACAATAATTATATTATATGGGTATTACATTGTATAAAAAAAAAAAAAAAAAAAAAGAGAGAAGATGTAATATATGCGCATGCGCAAGGACAGACATGTGGAGAGAGCTGAGGTCTGTCCTGAACCAGGCGAGCAGCTTGATATAGGACACGAGTGAATAAACCTGTGATTCCAATAAATAACGTGTTTCATTTAATCACCAAACTATTACATTTCACATGTCCATCTATATATATTAAAATATTTATTTTCAGACATGACTAATTTACACCCCTTCCTTTATTTTGACCCTTTTAAATCATGAAGAAGGAGGTATGATCCTTCGAATTGTTGGATTTTTAAAGAGAATAAAATTGATATTCTATTAAATTATTTTATAGAAAAATACCTTTATTTAATCAAATTGGCAAATTCTAATACATAATAACATTTGTAATGATCTATTAGTGCAATTTAAAATAAAAAAAACCAATTAATTTTATTAAAAATAAATTGAAAGAAATGTAATTATAAATTTTTATTCCAACAACCAACTGTGAATAATTATTTCAATTAACAAAAAACCCATCAAAAACAACTTATCCGAAGATGAGACCTTGATAGATCGAATTGTCAACACAAAAACCCCCCTAACCCGTGAATTTCATCCAAATCGTTAGAGCCCTTTTTCGACAAACAGATTCTAAATATATATATAAGAATTGTTCGTTTAATATAAAAAGATAAGATACATTTACCTTGCTTTTTTTTTGCTTTTCATGTAGGGGTAATAGCGACCTATGGAAAAATGTTTTGGGGTAATGGCTAAAAAAGTTCCCCGACCTCTGTTCTAAACTGAATAGCCAGGCAGAATTAAAAAACATTCTCTGGGTACACATTCGTATATATATCTTAAACTAACAAAGAACCCCGAACAATGGAGGGGGGGGGGGTAGTTGGACTTTCCCACTTTTCTTTTATTCTCAGTTATGACAACTGTACATTTTAAGCAGGTGGCTGTTCGTGAGTTCGAATCTGTTATTTAAACAGAGATCATAATTTTTGTTAAATGATTTAAGAATTTCTAAAGATTCGATAGCGTCAATCAATCTAGGATTTCTCTCTGCCTTAATTAATCTAATTCCTGCACCTTCTGGGAACGAGTGATTGTTTGAATTCAGATGTAGAGCTAGCGAATTTTCCTTTTTCTGATTTCTAAAATCCCTGAAATGTTCTTTTAATCGAATTTTTAAATTACGTTCTGTTTTTCCTATATAAATCGCAACACAGTCCTTGCATTTGAAACTATATACTCCCTCCTTTTCTATAATTGGGCAATTTGTCTTTTTCATTTGAACTTAATTCTCTCTCTAAAGTAATTGGTGTTTTGAAAATAGTGTTGAACTCTAATTTTTTCATTTTCTGTTTTAATTTTTCGGAAATTTGTCCATAATATGGGAGAACTATCTTAGGATTTTCTTTTTCTTTTCCATTCTTTTGTGAATATATTGATTCCAGGGTTGATTTTTTAATTTTTTTAAATAACAGTTGGTCTATAAGGCTTTTTTCGTATCCAATTTTTATTGCAATTTCTTTAATTATCTCTAATTCTTGTGAATATGTTTTTCAAGATTCAACAACTACTCTCGGCAAAACAAAAACTTTTCAATTGTATCAGATATACAAAGAGAAACAAAGAGGTTGTCCTCTGCTTGATGCAAACAAACATACACACACATATATCGAGATGATATATCTGCATTTATATATTATTTATTTGTTTGAGACTGATTGGTTCTAGGCTGACCACCAGTGAAGAAAGAACACCAAATTTTCAATATCCATACGATATTGACTCCATGAAAAACATTTATAAGACCAAGTCTTCGAAACTATAGTCTCAAACAAATAAATAATATATAAACACAGATATATCATCTCGATATATATGTGTGTAGGTTTATTTGCATCAAGCAGAGGACAACCTCTTTGTTTCTCTTTGTGAATCAACAACTCTGCTACTCTCGGCAAAACAAAAACTTTTCAATTGTATCAGATATGTTTTCCAGTAAATATATAAAAAATCTTACTGTTTTAAAGAAATTTATAATTTTATGTCGGGCCGCAATGGCCCGGGGGTTGGACAGCCCTGATATATATCAAAGATGTTAATGAAATTGTTGCATTAATTTAAAAAGAATTCAAATATTTTGATGAAACATTCATTTTGGTTGTAGAAAGAAATAATTATGATAATAAATAACGATTCTTTGGGTGATATATTTTTTGACCTTTTTGTTATAAAAAAAAAAGTCTGGCTCACCAAGCTCGAGCTCCATCGATGTCCCCTTGGGGTCTCCTTTCGAAGATATCTTCTGAAAATGGACAAAAGTGAAATTAAAATGGATGAATTCCACCGTTAGAATTTGTATATACATATCATAATTAGAAAGAAGTCAACGTTTATGTATGGACATTTTCATTATTTATGTATAGTTATAATTTACCTTAACACTCTATTATAATATTTATTTATTAATTTTGTGTTATATAATTAAAAGTACCTGGCCACCGAGCGATGCTCGGTAACTTTTTGGTTCCGTTAAATGCTATAATATCCACTCCCACCTACACCCCCAGCCCACCCCGATACCACTTCCCCCGTACCCCTCCACCACCGTCACCTCCACCCTCGCTCCCGCCCCCTCACCCAGTTTTTGCATTTCAAGTCTTGTAGTGGCCCACAGATTATGTGTATATATGTATAGGTGTATAAATAAATACCGTATAATAATTTTTTTTTAATTAAATAACAATTTTTGAGTTCATAAATTAAATTGCCAAATTCTAATTTAGAAAAAATACGTTTGTGGGATTTAAAACTCGATTTTTAATCAATTAAATTGGCTAACTTTTAATATTATATAATAATATTTGTAATGATCATTTAGTGGAATTTAAAATTAAAAAACCAATTAATAATTAAAAGGAAATTAAATAAAAATGTAAATATACATTTTTATCGAGACAACCACCTGTGAATAATTATGTCAATTAACAAAAAAACCATCAAAAACAACTTAGCCAAAGATGAGACCGTGACAGATCGAATCGCTAACACAAAACCCTCCTAACCCGTGAATTTCATCCAAATCGTTAGAGCCGTTTTCGAGAACCCGACCGGATATATAAATATATATATATATTTATACAATTTTTGCTCGTTTAATAAGAGTAGATAGATAGATAATAAAAAAGTTCTAATAAAAATCTCATTTTTTTCACAAAATTATAAAATTATTCCAAATACGAGAACAGTGGGAGGTGAGTGGATTTACACATTTGTAAATTATGTATTAAAACCCTCCTCCACCTCCAATCACTCCCCACCCCACTAACCCTTTCCCCCTTTAGGGTTCGAATTTCCCATCGCGAAACCCCATAGCGGATATCCATATCATTATAGGAATACAGTATAAAAATGTCAGCCCTTTAGGTCCAGCGGTTTGGTCTGTGCATTGTCTGTTACACCCGATAACGGGACTGTTTTATATATATATATATATAGATTATTCAGACGCAGCTAAATTCAAAAGAAATCTTGGTTATTAATTTAGAATTAGCTAGGCAAAGTGATAAGGGATTGAGAATGCATAAATAAGAGATACTTACATTGGAAAAGATCCTAGTGCTTGCAGATGATGGAGGATGGCGTGCAGCCAGCCCACAGGAGATGGAGATTTCCAGAGAAGAATAATTAATCTAAAAAAACAAATAAAATAAATAAATAAGATAGAATAAATGAATATGTGTAAGGAGGAGGAAACTTGTAGGCAGGCCCAATTCTATAACTGGGCAAAATGGGCACATGCCCAGGGGCGCAAGAGAATAGAGATGATTGGTCTCAAACAATCTTATCTGTTTAATTTGCCCATAGGGCAAGAAAACGGGCCTGCTTGTAGGTGAGGCGCGTTAAGGGTCAACGGCCATGAGGTCCTTTGTTCCTTGCGTTGGACCCAAACGTGGATAAAAAAAAAAATTCTCGAGAGATAGAAATTTAACAAAAATTATGTCAAGAGAAGACATTTTATATTTAAAGGTTGCTTTTAATAATAGCTGAGGATTGAATGGAAGGCATTCAATCTAAGGATAAATAAAAAGATGATTCCCAAAAAAAAGAAAATGAAAATTTTGAAACTTCACCAGCACCTGGCAATTGCACCTGCAAAGTTGCAATTGTGTAAGATTTAGTTTATTAAAAACAAGTATGCTGAAAAATTCTCTTTTTTGATGAATATTAGTTTGAAAACTTGCTACCCCTTAAAAAAGGTGTAAAAAATGTAAAAAGAACCCTTCAGAGAGGTATTCCAAAGAAAAAATAATTAAAAAAGGATAGAATTTACCTTGGCCAATTTATTATTTTTTTTTTAAGGAGCGCATCGACTGCCAGGGCCATTAGCGCGCCAATTTATTTATGACACATTGAAGCTAATATAAAATACCGAAGTCTACTTTTATCGGCAATGTGAACTCTTATATTAAATACTATACTTTTTTAATGATTTTTTTTGGAATACCTCTCTGAAGGGTTCTTTTTACTTAGGCCTGCTTTTAAAGTAATGTACATCAAAAAAAGAGAATTTTTCAGCATACTTGTTTTCCATAGACTAAATCTTACACAATTGTCACTTTCTCAATCACAGGTGCTGATGAAGGTTCGAAATAATGAACCGAAACATTATATATAAATGCAGCCCTTTTGAAAAACACATCAGGTAAAAGTGAAGATCAGCTGCCCTCTGAAAAAACAACATGGCAGTCATTAGTAAAGCCGAAGCTCAGATGACCCCTGTTAAAAAACAACATCTTTAATCTAGGCACGGTCTAGAAGCGAAAATTCGAATATATGTGAAAGTCGTTGCCGGTTCGGTTAAGATATGTATTCAGTTCGGCTCGTATACCTTCATTTCGGGCTGGTAACGCTAACGCCAACCTAACCGGCTAAATGCCAGCCCTAAATGAAGGTATACATACCGAAGAACCGAGCCGAACTGAATAGATATCTTAACCGAAACTTACAAGGTTTGTTTGGAAACGCATTTTTTTATCTAATCAAACCGAGATCATAAACCGAACCTGTTCAAGTTGTTTTTTGACAGAGGGCACCTGATCTTCGTTTTAGCCACACATTAAGGCCAGGCGCGGATCCAGACCTCTGATTTTGGGGGGGGGGGGCGGCAACCACTGAGTTTACCCCCCCTTAATGAAAAATAGATCCTATCTCAAACTAAATAAAAAGAGCATTATATTTTTAAATTAATTTCCTTTGTCAGTGAGATGGGAAAAATCGTTCATTTTAGGGTATAGTTCTTTTATAGTTCGTTCATTATATGGAACTAGTTCAATTGAACTGTATAGTTCAGGAGGGGTGGCCGATGTATATAAGATCTGCTTTTTATCTCGAAAGTGTGTCGCGATCGAATTGTCCAAGTGGGGGGGGGGGGGGGGGGCGTCTCTGACCCCCCCACATAGAACTTTTATTTTCAATTTTAAAATTTAATGTTATAAAAAAAATTAAAATTAAATAAACATAAAAAATGTTGATCTCCAATGCTTGGAGGGGGGGGCGGTCGCCCCCATCGCCCCCCTGGATCCACGCATGATTAAGGCTAGGCACACAGTCGATTTTCAGTCGACTAAACAATTTAGTTGGGCTGGTTTGAAATCGTGATGCATTATCCATTTATTACCAACTCAATCGTTGATGAATCGTGTTGTATGCACACACGGTATCGACATCGAGTCAACTTTTGAATTCCTTTCTTTTGTATTTGGGCATTGATTAAATAATATAATCTCGAAAAAGGTACAAGTCAAACATTCAGTGGTCAAGTAAACTGTGCGCTTCAATATGCACCTGTGATATTATCGTGGTTGAACGATAGTTGCTCGATTTCTTTATCAAAAGTGCTCATCGATCGATTTTGATTAAACAATCGAATTGATCTGCAGTTGTGTTGTGTATGCACCTACATTAAACTTAATGGTACAATTTACGTATTAACGCCACCGTAGCTACAGATTTGACGGTTTTTAAATTTCGCCAATCTACACATACAATTTTTGAGATAAATCATAAAATAGAATAAATCAATAAAATTTAGGGAACGCGGTGTTGGTTTATAGTGAAACATTGTTAAAATTAAATTAGGTTGGAGTTGGTGGTGTTTCACAAGGTGTGAAACACCACCAACTCCAACCTAATTTAATTTTAATAGAATAAATCAGTTCCCTCTGTCAAAAAACAACTTGAATAGGTTCGGTTTATGATCTCGGTTTGATTA
This sequence comes from Forficula auricularia, assembly GCA_024734495.1. Classification (NCBI taxonomy): domain Eukaryota; kingdom Metazoa; phylum Arthropoda; class Insecta; order Dermaptera; family Forficulidae; genus Forficula; species Forficula auricularia. The sequence continues at coordinate 248,384 of JALMQS010000065.1, read as the reverse complement.
GATAAAAAATGCGCTCCCAAACAAACCTTGCGGTGGCGTTAATGAACCCGCATTTTTTATCTAATCAAACCGAACCTACTCAAGTTGTTTTTTGACAGAGAGGAACTGATTTATTCTATTTTATGATTTATCTCAAAAATTGTAAGTGTAGATTGGCGAAATTTACAACCCGCCAAATCTGTGGTGGCGTTAATACGTAAGTACCAACTTAATAGGAATAGGAATATTTATTTACTTTTGAATAGACTGTCAATACCAATACAGTATACAAAAAGTTTTTAGAATTACAAAATTGTGATTCTCATGCATTAGAAGTACAACAAAGAACAAAGATCAAAAATACACAAATATACAAATATATCTTAGGTTTATAAAGATTAATAGTTAAAATTAACATTTTTTTTTCTTTTCTTTAACATAAAAAAGAAAACAAAAGAACAACACCCAAATACAAAAATATATCTTAATTCACAAATTATAAATTATGCCTACAACTCGTCCAGTCTATAGAGATTTAGAGTTAGCAAGAAGCATTTTAGTTTTGTCTTCAAAAGAAAGAGCGTTGGCAAACTCTTAATTTCTAAAGGTACCTTATTGTAAATTTTTATGACGTTATTAACTGGGCTTTTTAATGTCACAGACAAACAACTGGCATTTATCCTCAGATCATTTCTGCATCTAGTGTTATATTCGTGACTAAAGATATTTTTATGAAAAAGTTCTGGGTGTTTTTTTAAAAATAAAACACTTTCCATAACGCAGACGTCATACATATACAGTTAAAATGTTCAATTCTTGGAAGATACTTTTGCAGGGAGTTCTCGGTCCCGCCCCTACAATAGCTCTAACACACCTTTTTTGTGCAGTAAACAATCTAGCAACATGTGTAGACCCTCCACAAATTACTTTACCATATCTCAAACTGGATTCAACATAGGCATAATAAATATTTAAGAGAACCCTCAGAGGAACCGTATGACGAAGAGTGCGGATCAGAAAACCATATTTATTGACCCTTTGTATAATCATATTGATGTGATTACTCCAGCTTAGATGTCTGTCAATATTTAGTCCCAAGAACTTCACCGCGTCTATAATTCTGATTGCTCCGAAATCATTCAAGCCTAAATTATGTTGTACGGATCCATACTCTCCAAACCGTAATATATTTATGTCCATCAACTAAGCCAGTGTTTCTCAAACTTTTTCGAATGTGGAACCCTTTTCCGTTTGGGGGGTAAGCGTGGAACCAGACAATTTTGTGATTCGAGTTAAAGCGTTGTTATGGGAATGGGATTCACACAACTAATCCAAAACTCCACTTTCCTTTTGTGGAACCCTTGGCGAGTTTTCATGGAACCCCAGGGTTCCGCGGAACACACTTTGAGAAACAGTGAACTAAATATCGCTCGACTGAAAATCGATCGTGTGTGCCCAGCCTAAATTGGATTCCTCAATTCAATGACACATTAGTTCACACCTAGTAAAGAAAAAAATTCGAAACTTCTCAGAAATATTTCCAACCATTATTTATTATAAGTTACTTTAAATATTTTCCTAATCCAGCACTGAATATAATAATTTAAATAAAAGTAGTTGAGTGCTTCGAATTTTGAATTATTTACCTCAAAATTTGAAGGGCAATAGAATGACTTTTCCCAAAAATTGAATATAAAATACCGAAATCTACTTCTATCTGCAATGTGAACTCTTATATTAAATTTTATGATTTAATTTGAAATTGATAAACATTGAAAAGGTCAAATAATAATTAAAATTTAAATAAAAGTAAATAAATAATAAATAGTGTTATAATCTTAGGTATATTGCAAAGAAACATTTAATAATAATAGGTGAACATGAAAAAAAATTGAAATGATAACAATTATTTTGAAAAATATATAGAATATCAATAATTAATCATTATAATTATTCCATTAATTTAATTTAGATTTGATTTATAATTTATTAGATGTCAAATAGGTGTGAGTCTAAACAGCCATCTTGCTTAATTGCCAACCAAATAGAATAAATATAATAATTAAAGTAAAAGTAAATTTTTAAAATTAAATATATATATATACTTATAATTAAAAATTGAGCAAATAATTTGGATATAAGTGTTTTTCATTCTACAAGAAAAAGCAAACATTTATTTTAGGGACTTATGTACGATTGACTCTTTTGTAACCAGAGGCAAATATAAATTTATTCAATCAAAAATTATTGGAGAAAACTAGAGACGCACTACTAATAAATAGTAAACTTAATTATACATTTTTTGTTTTTACCTGTATTATGACTTCACATTAAAATCTTAATAAAAATATGTTTTCTGCATTTCCGAAGTGCAAGTTCCAAAGCCAAAGAACCCAAAATCTTATCACTACCCCCAATTTTGGCGCCAGAAAAAATAATAACTCTATTTTTATTATATATTCATTTTGGTTGTTTTTTTTTTTTAGTTTGAAAATCTTATAATTTGAATTTTTAATCCCCCCCCCCCACCTCCTTTAATTTTGGGTCCAATTTAAAACAAAATCCGAGTGGTGAACCGCGACCTAATATCGTGTACACCTACTTCAACTTCCACTTTCATTTCCAAGTAGAAGACAATAGACGAAGGGGCATTATCTAATGAATTCCACATAATTCCAAAGACGTGTACACCTAATTCCAATCGCGGTTCACCCATCGCCAAAATCTAATCAGCTCTTAATCAAGTCATGACCCCCCCCCAAATCGTCTCCAAATTTTTTTTTATTAATTTTTATCATCAAATTCAAACTGGATTAGTATTTCCTGAGATTAGCGCGTTCAAATACCTATACGTACATACAAACTCTCCAATTTATTTATTATAAGCTTACTATATAGTATATAAATATGAAGAACTCACTTAGGGAACTATAGTATAAGTATATTAGGTATATATTATACATATAATAGATTATAGCTCTGTCCCTTTTCCCCTTCTTCATGCGCTCTTTTTATATGTTTATTTTTAATTTTTCAGAGTATAAAAATAAAACTACTTTTGAAGGCCATTAATTTCAACATTTCCGGGGGAGGGGCGGCAGCCCCCAGGTACATGACCCCCCCCCCCACATAATGAAAGTCTGGAGCCGTCACTGCTACTCCTTTCAAAGAACTGAACTCATTATTTTTAAAATCGTCTCTAATTTTTCCTTCAGAAACTTCCATTTTAAAACAGTATCATGTTCTACCCACAAGCCATAATCCATTGCTTTAACTCGAAATCTTATAGATCCCCATGAATAAATGTTTCATAAAATGATGACTATATATATATAGTATCTCACAATTTGTTCATCATCCATCATCAATTGGAATTTTGGCCGAAAATAGCTCAAATTTTATAAAACTATACTGTTCAATTGATCAAAGTGCGAATTTTAAAAATTCTATCAACAGTGTGATATATATATATATATATTATCATTATTGTTGAAATGAGTATTTCTTTTTATTTCATATCTGTTTCTTGACGACATATCGAATAATTTTTCTGTCCAAATTTTCGTCTTCTGAGTAATACAATTTTTCTTATGGAAGACTATTTTAACAAGTATGTACAAATATACCAAGCAAATTTTTAAGAGATCTTAAAATTGTGTCGATTCTTAAACAATTTTTCCATCAAATTGTTATCACATAATTAAAAAATTGCAACTTTTGAGTGTTATTTTTTGTAAGTTTTGTCACATTTTCTTTACTCTTATTATCAATTAAGTTCTAGACTAGTTAGGATTTACTTTCTTCCGTGTGATATTTTGTTGTTTTTTAGACAATTTTCTTGTTTTATTTCTTATAACTTATATTCTCCTTAATATTTGAGTAGTCCTTAATGCATGATGAACCAGCACATTGATTTCGCTGCTTATGTCGCTCCCTTATAATGCTGCCTGATGCGGCCGCCTCTCTGCACAATCAACTCTAACTTATTATAATTGAAAAATGTTTCACTATAAACGAACACTGCATTCCCTAAGTTTTATTGTGAAATACCTATTAAACACCAATAAAAAGTTAAAAATGTATCATTCTTGCACAATTGGTGCCCATTTGAAAATTTTCTGTAAGATGTATATTTCTAATTGTTCCTATTTGGGAACGCTGGCTATATATGGGTTAATCTAATTTATTTAGTGTTATGAAGGGTCATAAGCAGTCCGGGATTATCCATTTAGGCAATGTAGGCAACTGCCTATGGGACCCCAACCCGTGAAAAAAATAAGTTACGAGTTTTAAATTGATACTCTCGTTTTCGTTTTACAAAGGTTTTAGGTCTATTTTTTTAAAGGACTCAAAGACTTCAACTTTTTTACATTAAAGAATTAAAAAAGCTTGTGAAAAGTTTAGGGGACATTGAAGTTTAAAGATAAAATGGTCCACTTTAAGTACTTTATCTCACAAATAGACGACGAGGCCGGAAAAGAAAAAATAGTGCCTGCAGAGAAATCATATAAAACTAATTTTTTTCAATATGGCTCAATTAATATTTCCGAATGTAATACATATGACAGCAATTGCAAAAATACACAAGTTTAATGATTACAAAGGCAACTGGCTAACGAAACTTTTCAAAATTGAAACTTATAAAAAACTGTCTTCGATCATCAATAGCTCAAAAACGTTTAAATACACTTGCAATATCCAAAATATATTGAAAGAATTCACATTAAAAAAACTGAGCAAAGTTAATGTATTGAAAATATGATTGAACATTTGAATAGTTTCCAATCAATAATTCTTTTTTTTCTGCGAAAAGTACTGCATAAATTGAATTACATTATATTATATGTATTTTGAAAGTTTATAATAGGAAATAAGGACAACATTATTAATATCAAGTTGCAAGAGTACATTATAACTTCAGACCAAACATGTATCAATATTTTATCCACCAAATAGTAACATCACACATTCGTTGGTGGCTAAAATATTGCTAGATGTTTGTTCTGAAATTATAATTCACTCTTGCAATTTGTTATCAATAATATTCTTATAATTGTAGAAGCCCTGAAGAAGTCGGCAAAGTCGTCGAAACGTTGGTTGATAAATAAAAAAGTCACACATAAAAACTTGTCCTTATATCCTATTATAAACTTTCAAATTAATACACATTATGGAAGGTAATGATAATAATAATTATATTATACCTAAAAATATTTGTGTTTTAATAAATGACTTACATTCATTAGTACCGAGATATTAAAATTTGGTAGGGAGAGGGGCCTCTACATGGCTCAATCCGGCCCTGATAATAACCTGTCTATTCATTCATATATCTCATTACAAATTATTAATTTTTAATTGATTTTAATTTTCCAGATGATAAATCTAATACACTACTTTAGAATTAGTTTGTCGATTTTTCCTGAACAAATACATAGAAATTATAAAAAATTACGACAAATTAATGGTCCTCAACCACTGCGCCGTGGCACACTGCTAAAAATTCAGAATGCATTGTTTTTCTGTAGGTACTTATAATTTATTTGAATATAAATATTTCTGTACCTTTGACCCTGTTGATGAGTTGGTTATTTTTTCTACAATAAATTGGCAACATCCTCTTTATAAAACTACATTTATTATGTCAGTTTTTAAGTCACGGTGTACTTTTCAATTTTTATTTAGTATTTTTTTTTCTTTTATACGCCTAAGTAATCTACAATTTTGTAGATCCTTGGCGTGGCGCCAAATTTTTATGTAATTAAAAGTGTTCTGGGAGAAAATAAGCTCACGTGTTCTGATGTGGCCATCCATTTGACTTTACCCCCCCTAAAATTATTTATATTCATGCAGGGGGGTTAATTTTTGCATTTTTATACTTCTTGGGTCCCACTGATTATATACACAATTTGGTTGAGTTTGGTAAATGGGCAAGATTTTCATTTTTGACCCTACCCCCCCCCCCCATTTGGGCTGTTAGTTTTTGAATTTTTATGACTTCTGGGGTTCCACAGATTATGTATACAAAATTTGGTTGAGTTTGCTCAAATGGCCTAGATTTTTAATTTTTAACCCCACCTCCATCCCCCTTAATTTAGGGTTGATATGCACCAAAATTTTTTTCGATGTTCACTTATTAGGGCTTTTTTGTAGACCGAAATGCCATGGTTTCGCTCAATTTTTTCAATCAAAATAGTTTCAGCCGTTTTTGAGATATTTCGAAAAAAAGAAGGAAAAAAACCACTTTTTTCATGCACGATTACAATACTTGACCATACCCTGTATGGTAAAGTAAAAAGATTGAGAATCACTGCACTAAATCGTATTACGTATACCTATCTCATATTTAACTGTTCTATAAATTAATAAATCCTCTTCTTAAGCATAAGGATGTGAAAAAAAAATCAAGAATCGTCATGTTTTAAAAAATAACTTCTTTTTTTAATTCTTATTGTCATTATCAATCAAATTCATTAACATCCTTGAAGCATTAATTACAAAGCATTGTAAAGCATAAAATTATTAATTTATCTCATAATAAAATCTATCTTTCCAAAAAAATTGATGATAGGCAGTGTGAGGCTAAAAAACGAATTTAATAAAAATTAAAGAAAAAAAAAACATTTTTTTATTATATGTTCAAAACATCATGATTTTCAATGAATCAATTTAAAATCTATGGTTTTTCACTTTATTTATATTATTAAATTAAACTGTACATACATGTCTATACAGTTAATCGATTTCGTTCGTTGTAAATTATAATAATATTCAAAAAAAAAAAAAATTAAATATATATATATATATAATAAAAAATAAAATAAATAGTAAAATAAATAAGGGAAGAAGTATTATTTTTTTTTTTTTTTTTTTTTTAAAGATTTCCCTATTTAAAATAGTCGATCATCCTGACATAAATTTAAATTAGGGAGAAATAAAAATTAATTTTTTTTTTTCGTGATTGAATATAAAAATATTGAAATTTTATTTGACTGTCTTGATAAAGTAATTTCAATGTATGATTAGAGATGTTGAAAAGGAATACAATTGGTTAAATTATATTTTCCTCCCATTTAAAATCCAGGTTTTTCGATTTTATCTATTATATATATATTATGAATATATAGATATTTATATTTGTATATATTATATATATGTATATATATAATACACTGCAAAAAAGAAAATATAATAAAAAATAAATAGCCAAGGTGGATTAGCAGACTTTTAAAGATCTGATTCGCCATAAAGGGCTGTTGAGAAGGACATATAATCAAGGGCTCCAGGCACGGCATTTGCGCCCTTAAACGGTGGCATACGTTGAATACAGTATTCGGCTTGGTCTGGAGGCAATTCACGCCGCAATTCATCAGGAAGTATGTATGGCTAAAACAAAGAACAACAGATTATTATAAATAAGTTAAAATATTAATTTTAAAACTTATATTTTATCAGGTAATTTTATTTTTAAATATCAACTTTTCTACAAAAACTCTTCAAAATTTAGCGATTCATATTCTCAAAGAGAAACAAAGAGGTTGTCCTCTGCTTGATGCAAATAAACATACACACATATACCGGGTGAGTTTTTTATCTTGAGACAGTCTTATAACTCAAAAACAGTGCATTATATGAAAAAAAGTTTCAAATAAAAGTTTATTTATATGGAGGGGAAACTAAACCACGCTATTGTTTGTTTACCAAGAACAAGCTTTCAAGGGTATTTCGAGGTCATGTTCTGTTTTTTAAATGGAAACCTTTATGTTTCTGTACATATTCTGAATCTACAACAAAAATTGGACAACTTTCATTAGAACTATTTTTTTATTCGATATCAAATAAACAAAATATTAAATCAATTAGATCTCAGAATAAAACCCTAATAATTATTTTTAAGAATTATTCAACTTAATTATCATATAATAATGATCAAATATTTAATTATTAAATAAATAATTATTAAATTGAAAAGTCACAACAATGAAAATAAGTGTTTATAATGACCTTAAAACTTCATTATACACAGATTTAAGAGATTATTTTCTACTTGATTGAACTACTTAAATTTCAAAACTTAAGTTAAAAAAAAGTTTATTTCTCGTGTTAATCCAGTAGATAGTTATATTGTATGACCATAATAAAAATGGAGCATTTTTTGTTGAAGACAGAATTGAAATGGTCTTAATTTATGCGGTGTATGTGGAAGAAGTGTTAGGGGCTGCAATTGAAATGGACGCCAAGCATTTTCCTGACAGGGATACTCCCTCAAGAGCATCATTTTATTGTGTTGTAAATCTATTAAAAAAATGGAAATGTAAAGGCTACGAAGAAATTTAAAAGGCCAAAATAACGAAATTGGAGCTGGAATTCATCCAGAAGACTTGCGATAACACTCTGGAATATTACAGAACAGTGTCGGAAAATTATTAAATTATTTATTTAATAATTAACTATTTGATCATTATTATTTGATAATTAAGTTGAATAATTGTTAAAAATAATTATTAGGGTTTTTTCTGAGATCTAATTGATTTAATATTTTGTTTATTTGATATCAAACAAAAAAATAGTTCTAATGAAAGTTGTCCAGTTTTTTTTGTAGATTCAGAATATGTACAGAAACATATAGTTTTCCATTGAAAAATAGAACTTGACCTTGAAATACCCTTGAAAGCTTGTTCTAGGTAAACAAACAATAGCGTAGTTTAGCCTCCCCCTCCATATAAATAAGCTTTTATTTGAAACTTTTTTCATAAAATGCCCTGTTTTTGAGTTATAAGACTGTCTCAAGATAAAAAACTCACCCGGTATATCCAAATAATATATATATATAATTTATTTGTTTGAGACTATAGTTTCGAAGGCTTGGTCTTCATCGTCAGTCTTTTTTAATTATAAATATTGTTTTTCATGGAGTCAATACCGTATGGATATTGAAATTTTTTTTGATCTTTTCTTAGCTGAGAGCCAGTTAGAACTAAAATCATCTTTGGGTTCACATTTATTGAAAAAAGGACCCCCCCCCCTTCCATTGTCAATCTGTTCTTTATCACAAAGAAAAGGGATGCATGTGTTTAAATATGAATGTGAACCCAAAGATGATTTTAGTTTTAACTGACTCTCAGCTAAGAAAAGATCAAAAAAATTTTCAATATCCATACGGTATTGACTTCATGAAAAACAATATTTATAATTGAAAAAGACTCATGATGAAGACCAAGTCTTCGAAACTATAGTCTCAAACAAATAAATAATATATATATACATTTATATACAGATATATCATTTCGATATATATGTGTGTATGTTTATTTGCATCAAGCAGAGGACAACCTCTTTGTTTCTCTTTGTGAATCAACAACTCTGCTACTCTCGGCAAACTGAACAAATTCCCAATTTCCCGAGAAAAAAAGTAAATTCCCAGGATTATTTTTAACATTATTCATCCCATAAATGAAAAATAAATATTCTAAAACTACTTGTTTTAGAGTATTGATTTCCGATACGGAAAAGTATATATGTAGAAGCAGAAATGCCAGCGAATGTTTTGAAAGTGGTATAAATATGAGCACCAAAATACAAAATACAGGAGATACAGAATTTAAGACTATATTAAAAGAATTTAATTTATTTCAAGTCAGTGGAAAATTAACAAAAAATTTGAAAATGCTCTTAAATGGTCTCCTTTACATTAAACTAACCTCAGTGGAAAGTGAAAGAGTATTTTCGATTGCTGGCCTTTTTGTCACCAAAATTAGGACACGAATAAACGACAATTCGGTTAATTCGCTAGTTTGTCTCAGAACTCATTTTAAAAACTCTCCTGATAAATAACTTTTTATTTGTTCTATTAGTAATTAAGTTTTTAGTTTTAATGAAAAAATAAATGAATATTTTAATTGTTTTTTTAAATTAATAAATTTATTTTAATTAGTAAATATTAAAACCCGGTTTGCCCGGGAATCCCGGGAATATCTTCGAAATATTCTCGTTTCCCGGGAATTATTATTTGCAAGAAATAAGAGACCCTACTCTAACCCATGCAAAGAATTGCAAGTCTTTATTGCTCTTTATACTCGCGCTTGCGTAGAAAAAAAGTGATAAAAGTTCGGAAAATTTGGGCTAAAAAATTTGTGATTTAGCATTCCGGTTCGTGGAATTTTTTATTTTCAAGATTTTGATAAATAATATAGGCGACAATCAAGGGTCTAATGGATTTAAAATCTGAATATTTTACCTTATCGCCCGCCAAGATGCGGAACGAATCGATGACTTGTTCAGCAGTATCAGTATCCGTAGTTTCCCTTGTCATAAAGTCAAGGAAGGCATCGAAATGTACATAGCCGGTGTTATTAGGGTCGACAACAGCGAGAATACGTTGAAAATCAATTTCACCCTAGAAAATATTATAATCTTAATATAAGGAAAGTGTACATAATTTAAAGAAAAAAAAATATGTGTGAGCCTCATTCATATAAGCTCACGGGGGAAGTGAAACTTCTTTAGCCGTAGATATGTTATTTGTAAATAAATTTTATTTATCATTAACTATTAGTGGGTTTTAAAATAATAATTTAAATTTCTAATTTTAATAAATTAAAAAAAAAAAACACAATTCTATGGTCACAATCTAAAATTTTAGTAGAAAATATGTTTATATTGCATGTTAGAGGGAAAAAATTCCATCTATTATACAGGGTGGGGCATAAAGATCTACCACATTTTGAAGAGGTATAAAAAAATGAGAAAATTTAACTAGGAAAAAACTGAATATATTTTTGAAAAGAACATAAAATAATTTTTTTTAGATGTGTTTTAAACATTATATCAGACAAAAAAAAAGGGGGGGGGGGGGGTCGAAAATGAAAATTCTAGCCCTTTAGACCAAACTCAACGAAATTTTGTATACATATTCTGTGGACCTCCAGAAGACTAGAAATGCAAAAATTAACTATCTAAATGGGGGGGGGGGGGTCAAAAATGAAAATTCTAGCCCTTTCGACCAAACAATGTATACAAAATTTGGTTAGTTTTTGCATTCTAGCCTTTTTGTGGCCCACAGAATATGTATACAAAATTTGATTGAGTTTGGTCTGATATTGTTTAAAACACATTTAAAAAAAAAAATTATTTTATGTTCTTTTCAAAAATATTTTCAGTTTTTTTCTAGTTAAATTTTTTCATTTTTTATACCCCTTGTGGTAGATCTTTATGGCTCACCCTGTATTTTCTGAAAAAAGACACTCACCATCTTTGTTTTAATTAATACATTTTATTTATCATGAACTATTAGAGTGTTTTAAAATAATAATTTAAATTCCCTAATTTTCATAGATTTATTTGTCCTGAACTATTAGTGGATTTTGAAAATAATAATATAAATTCCTTAATTTTAATAAATTATATTTGTCATGAACTATTAGTGGGTTTTAAAAATAATAATTTGAATTTCCTAATTTTAATAAATTTTATTTGTCTTCAACTATTAGTGGGATGCAGTGGTGTAGCCAGAAAATTTTCAAAGCGGGTCAATTCTCAAAGCTAAATATTTAGTGGGAATTTTTTTTTATTAAAACAAATAGGTACTTAAGAAATTAAAAAAGAACATAATTATTGATTAAACATATGAAATATATTTAATTACGGTTAGTTTGCCATAAGAAACGGTTTGTCGTTATTCATCCCATGAGCCCTGACTTGGGGGGGGGTCTGGTAACAAAAAAATCAATCTAATACGTCGATAAAGAAGTTTCACTTAAAAAAAAAATGGGTTCTTCTGTGTCTCTTACTTGTCTGTCTTTGCCAATGCTGTATCCAAGACTGACGAGACAAGACTTGAATTCTTCTGGGGCAAGTCGTCCAGTCCTGTTCTTGTCAAAGTGGTTGAAGCTGCTTCGAAATTCGTTCAATTGTTCTTGAGTGATACCTTTAGAATCGCGGGTCAAAATTTGATTTTCCACTTCATTGATATTACGATTTATGCTTGTAAGAAGTTGCTCCCAGCCAACACGTAACGTTTCCATTGTGTATTGAGTGTAACGATTTTCAAAGATCATGCCTTCCTGCACCGCCTGGTGAATCTTTTCAAGCTCTTCAATATGTGGCTTATAAGTGTATACACCTTGTTCGTATTCTTTAAGTCGGTGTAATTGATCTTCAAGAGAGCCTTGAAGTCCCATTCCAATTGCAGTAACGGCATCCATTTGTCGCTCAATCCAAGGACCAACTTGGTTGGCCTTTTCAGCAAATTGTCGTCGAACCATTTCATTATCTATGCAAAGAATACAAGGAGATATTAACATAAAATAAAATAAATTGAATTAGAATAATAGCTATCTTATAATCGTATAATAATACAACGTATGAATATAAAATATACTCACGGACAAAATTAACGGAACAAAAAAATAAACTGCAACGGATCGTTGCTAAACTTTATCCAATGTATTACTATATTATTCTAGAGTAAAGTACTTTAAAATATTATTTTACCAAAAACTTTATTTAACCTTTTTTGTTGTCCCCAAGATACTTAATTAGGATATTAAATTTCATCAAAATTGGTTAATTCATTTTCAAGATATTTAGAAAAAACTAAAAAAGTACTGAAATAAAGTACTAATGTTTGTGGGCCGATATGCACCAAAAACTAATCAGCGCTTCATTTTGTTAAACTAATGGTAGGTTTTCAATTTTATTTCAATCGGTGCAAAGGTGTGGAAAAAATCGTGAACGAAAAAAACGATAACATACATCCATCCCCACGCACTTCCAAAAAAATGGCACTTTTTCGCCTCTCGACGAGATCCCTGGTAATTTTTGGCAAAATCGTCACGTGCTAAAATTCAACCTAATTGAATACTACAATTTGTGACATTAATTGAGTCCATGGGTTCCGTAGTCTTTACCTGAGGACCCTTTGAAGTCCCGCTTGGCGCGAGAGCGATTACAATACTTTACCCATGCTTCGCATTGGATAAAGTAAAAAGCTATAATTCGATTTAAAGCGATGACTCTTATCATTTTGTTTCTTGATTAATTTGTTAAAATATTATTTTTAATATACTTTATTCATTTTAATAACTCACTTAAATATTGATTTTTCCTCAAATTTCACATTTTATTTAAATTTTCTTTATTAGGTACACGTTCCGCTAATTTTTGTATATACAACCGAACGTCTTTAAATTAAATTGAAAGTTTTTGACGAGAGTAGCAGAATTTTTATATATTGAAGGAGACAATAAAAGAGTGTGTCTTCTGCTGGAATTATAAATTTAACGATCGTTATAAATAAATAAAATTTATAATTCCAGCAGAAGACACACTCTTTTATTGTCTCCTTCGAACGTCTTTACATCGAAAACCTCGATAAGTCCCATGCCTTTCCCTTGATAACTCTATATTTCGAAAAAGTATAAGGAGATATGTAATTTTTGTTTTTCAGAGGATGAGGAACAAAATAAGTGCTTATTTACGACTTATCAATTGCAACGTTTCGCCACTTTTATTGCAGCTTCTTCAGGCTCTACAAAGGAGAAAATACATATATAAAAAAACACATTTAAAACAAAAATTCACTCAACTCAAAATCAATTTCATATATACCCTGATAAATAAAGCTCCAAACACTTTGTCAATTTTTTAAGCTCTGCCATTATTATACATACAGACACTCGAATACATCTCTATTTTATCATCAACAACTCAAATGTATTCGAGTGTCTGTATGTATAATAATGGCAGAGCTAAAAAAATTGACAAAGTGTTTGGAGCTTTATTTATCAAGGTATATATGAAATTGATTTTGAGTTGAGTGAATTTTTGTTTTGAATGTGTTTTTTTTGATATATGTATTTGCTCCTTTGTTGAGCCTGAAGAAGCTGCAATAAAAGTGGCGAAACGTTGCAATTGATAAGTCGTAAATAAACACTTATTTTGTTCCTCATCCTCTGAAAAACAAAAATTGCATTAATAAATTATGGAACTGAATCCCAATGATGATATAAGGAGATAATTCAATTTTATAAATTTTACGGTTTATTTAGTCACATAAATTAAACAAATAGAATAATTTCAGTTAATTCGTTTATCCCTATGAGGTCTAGAGACTGGAACTCTCTTCCCCCGACCGTCTTCCCAGCAACTTATGACGTTCAATCTTTCAAGACCTGCATCCACAAATACTTTCAACTCCTACCCAATCCCTAAATCTCTTCTTATTTTCACGATACAAGGGTCCACCGCAGACTAGAGAGTCTGTAACAGAGGTTGTACCTTTTTGGTGCAACTTCTTCTTGTATCAATATCATAAAAAAAAAATAATAATATTGAAGTAATTTTTGGAGACGGACTGATAAGTGAATTGAGATATTGATGAAGATAATTTAAACTATCTTTTTGTTCATAAACCGACGTTTCGGAGACTTATTCCCACCTTCTTCAGGGTTTTGAAAAGTCAGTGAAGGAAATCCAATGCGACATTCCCCTGGAGAATAAGTCTCGGTTTATGAATAAAAAGATAGTTTAAATTATCTTCCTTTTTGGGCCTGCCTCTTCAATATTTATATAAAATAAAAATTAACAGTATTTATTTCATAGATTTACTAGACTAGACTCATATATTATTTTAACTCAATATTTGACAAAAATTCCCTACATATGATTCGCGATTGAATCAAATGTAGAAAACATTCGATTAATTAATGGCAAGTATCTAACATACATGCTAATAGATCAAGCGCTCTGGACTGGGAGATCGAATATATAACATCTGAGATTTCAAATTCATTTGGTGATCCATCCGAATGTCTAGCGGGCTATACGCGAAATGACGTTGGATTGTAGCTAAATGGATCACATCTTTTTCTCTCTTGGTCCAGACTTAAGACTCCGCAGACTCCAATAGCGTAATCCGCAGTAGTCTCGCGATAAATATCTTTTTCAAATAAGCCCGGTCAAAACAATTCTCATTGATATATCAATTATTCTTTGATATATTAATGAGAAAAATTATAAAATTTATTTACAAGACAGTTTCGGTCACCACTGGTAGACCATTTTCAGTAGTAAATTTCGTTCAAGATTTGGAATTTGCCACTCCTGTACATATAACTCATTTTTAATTTAACATGGATATTTCAATAAATTTCAAAAAAATAAATAATTTATAAACACTTGGCTCTGGTTTTAGAATATGATTTGAACTGATGACAAATTCCAAATCTTGAACGAAATTTACTACTGAAGATGGTCTACCAGTGGTGACCGAAAGTGTGAAATAAATGGAATTCCATCGTATTTAATAGATGACACCATCTTATGATTTTCTAAGAAAATTTGAATCTATTACCATCGGCAAATTGAAATCTTTCATTCGAAATAAATACTCATAAAGAGAAACAACTCTGCTACTGTCGGCAAAATAAAAACTTTTCAATGAAATAAATACTGATCAGATCCATGATCTTTTTTAAAAAACTATAGTTTATCTTGAATACTTATTTTGTTGTTTCCTGAGCTCAGCCTGCAAAGTTCCATCGCGTTGGGGCACCAATTGTCGTACATCGGTCCATTTCTTAGTAAGATCCTGATAAATAACCAAATTACACATCATTTTAATTTAATAAATATTAGTTTAAAAACTATGTTTGGATGAATTCTTACATTGGCAGTGAGTCCAGTATACGGATTCTCAAGTCCTCCAGGAACTTGATATTTCTGCACAATGCTTTCCACTTCTCGGACAAGCCCAACAATAGAGTTATATTCCTTATCAGCCTCTCCTAGAGTTGCTTTGAATTGGCTGTGGGCGTCAATCAGGCCCTGGATCTCTTCCATAGTGTGAACGATAAACATGTCGACAAGATCCTCTCTGGTTCCGTCAAGCCAGTTGTTAAATGGCTAAAAAATTAAAAGATATATATAAAAAATAAAAAAAAACAAACAAAAGAAAACTTAAAAAAATAAAACTTATATTTTTATCATTTTTTTTTTCAAAGATAATAAATATTTTTATATAAGATGATGGGGAGGCGTCACTAATTATTTCCACAACATTTTGTTTATTTTTCAACGTTCTTAATGAATATGAAAGTTATTAATTTGCCGATGGTAATAGATTCAAATTTACTAGAAAATCATAAGATGGTGTCATCTATTAAATCCGATGGAATGGAATATTTTTAATTATATGTCAGAGGTTTGTTTTTCACCCCCTCGGGAATCGAGCCCGAGAAATTAATAACTTTCATATTAAATTAGGAAAAGTCATTCCATTGCCCTTCGAATTTTGAATTTCTTCAAAATTCGAAACACTCAACCACCTTTTATTTAAATTATATGGCATGGCTATATGTTTAAATTTAAAATCACTATATCGCGAAATTTTACAAATTAAGATAACAATCTTTGAGTAAAATATTTTACGCGTTTACATATGTCAGAGAGATTCGTATCTCTCGAGGTGAGCCAGATGGCCCGGATTGCTGTTACTGGCACTCGGGTTCGATTCCCGAGGGGTGAAAAACAAACTCTCTGACATATAATTAAAAATATTCCATTCCATCGGATTTAATAGATGACACCATCTTATGATTTTCTAGTTCTTAATGAACCTTGTTTTTATATATTTCATAGTTGATTTTGTTAAAAAAATATCTTGTGAGATCTATGCATTTTTTTGTTTTCTTGCGGGAGTACCTAGACGCAAATTAGATTGTGTAAAAAAAGGCCAAGTTCGATTAATAAAATCCGTTTGCCAAAAAAAGTAGTGAGATCTAATGTGCTGCCAAGTTCAACATCATCAATTTATTAAATGAGTCGAGATTATATTAGTAACTTCAATTAAAACGCATGTTTTTCATTTCACATGTCCCTCTATATTTTTTATTGATTTCACATTTTTAGTTGAAATTATTTTCATAAAACTTGGCTTTACACTACAGTACACTACTTTAAAAATTAGTAAAAAATCTTGAGCGACCTCTATAAATTGATATATCGACTTGAAATTTTCAACGTAGGGAATAAAAACATGACGAGCAAAAAAAAAAAATCAATTTTCTAGCATTTTGGAAATTTTTAAAAATCTTGATTGACTCTTAAAATTTTTTAATCGATTTGATTTTGGGTGAGCATTTTAAAAACATTAACATATTTTCATGTGAGATAAAAAAAATCGTTATATAATTTATTTGAAACGTTATCCAATAATATTAAAATGAAAATAAAATTTTAATAATAAACTAGTTATATAGCTACATAACATTAAAGTGAAATTTTCCTGATCGAAAAAATCTTGCTAAAAAATGATCAATCACTTACAGCTGCACGCTTCGCGAACTCAAGATGGAGAATATCAATCTTCTCAAGGATTTTTTCAGCTTCGTCAAGTGCTTGTCGTCGTCGTTGAGTAAAATTGCCCAGGCGGTCCCATTGATCACAAATTCGTTGGCACCGAGCATTCACAGAAGCACTATCATGATATTCGAGGGTATTAAAAAAATAAATAAATAAAATTTCTGTTATCTCTTGCAATAGACTTAAAACTGGTGGATTTGGGTTATACAAGATTGAAATTTTTGTAAAATAATCATATACTTAAATGTAATTTTTAATTTTTTTTATAATTAATATTTTATATAATAAATACAAATTATGTGAATATTTTTAACAATTGGTCGCCTAGTTTTTAATATTTTGCAGTTGGAGAAGCAAGCCCTACATGAAAACTTTAGGCCCAATATTCGGAATAAGTACTTTCAGTCTGTCTTAGGAATTTTTACACCATTACTGGCTTACCTTTTTTCGAAAAACCATTTTGAGCCTCTGACCAAATTTCTTTTTGCTCTTTAGCTCAATTAGAAATAGCTCTGACTATTTGCTTATAAAAAGCCGTTTTTCGCATGAATAAATCTGGAATATTTGATTAAATTCTTCAACTAAAAACCTTCATTAATTGAGCCGTTTTTTGTCTTTTTTGAAACCGGTAAAAGTACAATTGAGAAAAAATAAGTCAATGCTTTAGACATAGATGTCATCTTTCTATTTTTATGATAAAAAGTCAAGGGTGTACAATATCCTCATAAATTCGTCAAAATAAATATATTAACTGTTAAATAATGTTGCAAGGAATTTATTATTTGAAAAACGAGGAAGGCCAATAAATTTTGTGTAAATAACTTTGTTACCACTGTAAACAACTTCATGCCCTGCATATATATTTATATCTTTGATACAATTTTGATGGCTTATATGTACATAATTAAGTAATGGAGAGGGATTCAGCCAATGGGCAGCCTCTGCTGAATAAAAAACTCCCAATTATGAAAAACGTTTCGGCTTTAATTCAATAATGCCATCATCAGTTCCTAACAGCTGAAAAAAGCGATAGAGCACACATGTAAAAATACAATAAAATTTTTTTACAAAAAATCCAAAGTTGTTAATTGTTAAAAATTATTATTTGAATGAAATGAAAATTTGCTGTATTTGTACTTGAGACGTTGCGCATATCTAGTGAGAGCACACCAAGATTTATGTACCATTTTATATTTCATATAATTTTGTATATTATGATAAAATCCACAACAACTCTGCCTGCGTACAATTTATTTATAAAATTAATTGTGTCGCTAAAACTGTAAGATATAATTTTATAATTAACAACTTTGGATTTTTTTGTAAAAATTTTTTATTGTATTTTGACATGTGTGCTCTATCGCTTTTTTCAGCTCTTAGGAACTGATGATGGCATTATTGAATTAAAGCCGAAACGTTTTCCATAATTGGGAGTTTTTTATTCAGCAGAGGCCACCCATTGGCTGAATCCCTCTCCATTACTTAATTATATTTATATCTTGTTGTAGGGCATGAAGTTGCTTTAGTGGTACCGAACAGGGCCGCCCCTAGCTTTAGCCTTTTCTAAAAATAAACTAGGTATTAGTAAAAAAAAAAACAACTAATAAGTAAAATAATTAACGTTAACTTTTCAAAGATTTATTTAAACAAAATTGCGGAAATTATAAAACAAAAAATGTAAAAAAAATATTTTTTTAAGATTGTATGTTTGTTTTTATTTATTTTTATTTTTATTTTTTTTTTAATGAATCTTTCGTACTATTTTATAAAATATTAATTTTGAGGGCTTTTATTTCAGCAAAATCTTTTATTAAATTACGCAATTTAATTTTTCACATATTTCATGCTCAATAGACAAAAGACGCTCTGGAATAAACAGGCTTTTTAGCCTACATAATAATAAGAAGAAGAATTGATAAAAGTGTCAGATTTGAGTAAAAGCGAAGATCAGTTGCCCTCTGAAAAAACACGCCAACCTAATCGCCTAAATGCCAGCCCGAAATGAAGGTATACGAACCGACGAATATATCTTCTTAACCGAACCTTACAAGGTTTGTTTGGGAAGGCATTTTTTATCTAATCGAACCGAGATCATAAACCGAACCTGTTCAAGTTGTTTTTTGACAGAGGGCATCTGGTCTTGGCTTTAGCCCAGATTTGTTAATCATTCCTGTGACATGTCTGTGAATAATTTTTAACTAGTTTTAATTTAGATAAGCTTCGTTCTGCTGATGCAGTTGAAATCGGAATCATATTCTAAAACTAATGGTCAGAATGGGAAAAGAGTCCTGTATATTTCTCAGCATATTCAAGCAGTGTACTACTTAAGCGGGAGGTCCGGGGCGGTTGCTCCAGGTTGCTCCAGTTTCCCGGCCCTAGGGGCGGCTCTGGTAACGAAGTTATATATTATACACTTATATATCGTGGGCTTCTTGCGAAAAGTCACTAAGTACAGTTTTGGTGGATTTTCATCTAATAGTACGTAGTTGTGTGTTTCGGTCATATTTATCGATATAAAAATACTAAGGGAATCAAAATAACACAAACCCTATTAAACGTAAAAAATAATTTCACTAAGTGCACAATGTGATTTTACAGAGAGAAAAAAAGAAAAAAAATATAAATGTAAAGTATTTTACTCAATTGTGTGAGGTATGAAACATATTTATAATTACAAAAAACAAAAGCTAAACAATTAAATTGATACTTAAGTATTTTTAAAACTAATCGTAAGTTTGAAATTGGGTTATCTCAAATACATCTATGCAAATGTTACTTAATGACTTTTCGCAATAAGCCCACGATATATTATATTTATCGAAATATTTCTTATTTAAGTCAATTTTACGTTTACTTAGAAGTTTTCATTAAGTATACTTATTATCTTTTATATTAACAAATAAATTTCAAAAAAGCCAATTTCAATTAAAGTATAAATGTAAACATTTATCGTTCACGTTATTTATAATTTACTTTTATTGAATGTGGAGGGTATAAGCCTAAATGTAATAAGTTTTTAGTTTTAAAAACATTGTCCGAATAGTATTTTAGGGTTGGGTTTAATTTATTGTTAATTCAAATACAAGCCCTTAAATATCTCCATAAATGAATAAATGAACTTATACAACTTTCAAAAAAAAGGCTCAATAGTTAAAAGGCATATGAAAATGTAATCTAGAGCAGTAGTTATTAACCTTTTATTAGTCGCGGCCCCCTTAAAATCCGAAAGTATATTCGGGGCCCCCATAAAATACTAAACTATTTTCTCGGCCAGTAATCCCCCCCCCCCACACCATTAGGTAACATACTCTTTATTACTCGTACAAAAAAAACCCCTCAAATGTAACAATAATTCATAAATAAATCAAAAAGCAAAACTATTTATATTTTTTAACGTTTTATAATGAACAAAAAAATGCTTTATCAGATCGTCAGAAATAACACATTTTTTGAAAAATAGGTATAGGTATTTGCAAATTAAAGTATATTTGCTATAGTATAAAAATTGTAAACCTAGACTTATAAAAAGTCTTCATCATCAGTCTTTTTTAATTATAAATGTTGTTTTTCATGGAGTCAATACCGTATGGATATTGAAAATTTGACGTTCCTTCACTGGTGGTCAGTTTAAAAGAGATTCTAGTCTTTTTTAATTATAAATGTTGTTTTTCATGGAGTCAATACAGTATGGATATTGACTCCATGAAAAACAACATTTATAAGTAAAAAAGACTGATGATGAAGACCAAGTCTTCGAAACTATAGTCTCAAACAAATAAATAATATATATATACAGATATATCATCTCGATATATATGTGTGTATGTTTATTTGCATCAAGCAGAGGACAAACCTCTTTGTTTCTCTTTGTGAATCAACAACTCTGCTGCTCTCGGCAAAACAAAAACTTTTCAATTATAAAAAGTATTTACACGGTTTTATTCAAATTGTAATTTTGTCTGACTGTCTGTTTGGGTCAAATTTACCTATGGGCTCAACGTTTTCATTTAGTTTAATCATGTTTAAGAATGTTGAGATGCCATTAAATTCATCTGTCACTTACATATTTTTCACTTATAAAAACTATGTAGTACAATATTTTTTTTAATTTATTTTTTTTATTTGTAAAGATAATAAAACTTAAAAAATTCTAATATTTCCGCGGCCCCCCTGTTAAGAATCGCTGATCTAGAGTATCGAGCAAAGAAATGCGAAATTGAGGCCCACTCCATGTAGGTAATATCTCAGATTACATAGCAGGGAATGGAAAAGACCACGACCTATACTTTTAGAGTGAATCACTATGAAGAAAAAAAACACTCTCCATAGAAATAACAACATTAGGAGATAAATAATATTTTTTATTTTATGATTGATTCTAATAGAAGAAAGTAAGTAACTTGATCTAATAGAAAAAAAAGATAAAAATATTTGGCTTACTTAAGTTCTTGGGCAATAGCTGCAATTTGTTCTACGCGATCTTGATGAGCTGCCAGATCACTCTCGAAAGCTTCATGTTTCTTCTTTAATGCCTTCAACTCATTCAATTTGCATTGACGGAAATCTTGACTTTGGAGCATTTCCTCTTTTCCGCGGGTCCAATCTTCGTGGATATCTGCTTTGTGTTTGAACTTTTGGGCGAGATGTTCCAATCTCTCTAAACTAAAAACAATAGAAACAATAATTAGAATATTATTTAAGGGTATTACCTTACATTAATTTTAGAAAATAACTGTTTGAAATTCGAATGGGGTATAGAGGAAAAATAGGGCTAATTTTATGCATTAGAGAGATGCACGGCAGTACCTAGATAAAAATAAAAAGAAAAAATATTTTATTTTAATAACATTGAATTAAGGAATTTTGTTATTTCGTCGAGAGGGTGAAGATTTTTTGGAAATGAGAACTGATAATTTATACTGTTTCACTAATCGCATCCATAATTAAAATCGTATGGAGTTGGATAAAAATTAAATTAAAAACAGAGTTTTATTCTTTAATGTGCCAAACGTTTCGTCATTTTATTTTTGACTTCTTCAGCGGTTCATTATATAACTCAATTGTCTGATGCTTTTGTAATATATTTGAAGGAACAAAAGATAATTAAGAGTGTGTTAATTGGTTTTAATTTTGAATTTTAACTTTGATTGAAGTCTATAAATGTATTTTAACGAGAAAGAAGGATTGATTGATGTTTTTTTCTCATAGTTTCAAAAGTATCAGACAATTGAGTTAAATAATGAGCCGCTGAAGAAGTCAAAAATAAAATAACGAAACGTTTGGCACAATAAAGAATAAAACTAAGTTTTTAATTTAATTTTTATACAACTCCGTACGATTTCAATTAACAGATAATTATATTTTGATAATATAATGAGACCCAGTAGAGTAGCCTTTTCATGTAGAAAGGTTGCATTAAGTTAGATATAAGCTTCAATTAGATGAATTTACATTATTATTTTGCAAAATTTAACAATTATTTATTTATTTTAAATAATTGAGAATTTTTTAAATGTAATCGTAATTATGTTTAGCTACTAGGCCTGTCAGACGTCCCAGTTTTAGGGTCAAGTCTCGACGTCATGGCCGGATTGTAATTTTATCCCGGTCTAATTCTGAAGAGGTCAAAAATAAATAAATGAGTAAAAATTTCATTTAATGTATTTTCTCAGAAAGATGGAAATAAGTAGGTTATAATGAAAGGCAGTCCATACATTATTTAATTTTATTTTTATTCAATTTCCGACGTTTCGGAGATTTTTTCTGTCCTTCTTCAGGGTATTGAATAGTTATTGATGGATGAGTAAAGTTTTAGTGAAAAACTGCAGTGGATACACGTACAAGGATAGCCCCGTCGTCGTACTATTAGCTGCCAGTTCCAATTCCCCTTATGCTCCTCTCCACCACCACTAATCTCTCAACTCACTCTCCAAAATATAATAACTAATTTTTTTGCAACGAAATTTTCTCTGGAGAGAGACGGACTGGTAGAAATTTTAATTGAATGTAATGGAAGGCAGCCCAGGGGTAGTGAGGAAAGAAAAAATTAACACATATCAAATAAGGTGTAATTTATTGGAATCCTTCCTACTTTCCTTTCAAACCGACGTTTCGGAGGATTCCTCCCTCCTTCTTCAGGGTTTCAAAGGGTCACTGAAAGAAATTGTTTCAATTAAAATGCTTCCCTCCTCCCTCCACAGCAGTATTTAAGACTTTTTTCTTCCTTAGCAGAAGCATAGAAAAACAATTTTTTATTTCTTCTTTCCTCCTTTTGATAATTAAGAAAAGGAGGAAAAAAAATTGTTTTCTATGCTTCTGCTAAGGAAGAAAAAAGTTTTAAACACTGCAGTGGAGAGAGGAAAGAAGCAATTTAATTGTTTCTTTCATTGACCCTTTGAAACCCTGAAGAAGAAGGGAAAAATCCTCCGAAACGTCGGTTTGAAAGAAAAGGAGGAAAGATTCCAATAAATTACACCTTATTTGGATATGTGTTAATTTTTTCTTTCCTCACTACCCCTGGGCTGTCTTCCAATAATTTCTACCAGTCCGTCTCTCTCCAGAGAAAATTTCGTTGCAAATAAAAGGATTTATTATGCGCACTTTAGATTCATGGACAAGCTCAAATACCAGCCCCTCATCAGCTCAAGAGTTTTTGGTTTTCTTTTTCAAATAGAAAGGTTCTGTTTTCAATATCAACGCCAATTCCAGAAAAGATTAACTGATATTAAAAAAAAAATATCAAATATTCTTTAATTGAAATCGTAGGGAGTTGGATAAGAATTAAATTATAAACGGAGTTTTATCCTTTAATGTGCCAGACGATTTTTCATTTTATTTTTTACTTCTTCAGTGTCTCACTAAATAACTCAATTATCTGATTTTGTCGAAACTATGAGATAAAACATATCAATAAATTCAAAATTAATTAAGACAGTATCAATTGTCCCTTGTTCTATCAAATGTATCAAAAGTAAAATGACAAAACGTTGGACACATTAAAGGATAAAACTCCGTTTATAATTGAATTCTTATCCAACTTCTTACGATTTCAATTAAAGAATTTTAAGTATGGATGCGATTAAGGAGATATCAAATATTTAACGAAAATGAATTTAGGTCAAATCAAAGATTTTAATAGATATGTTTATATTGGAGGTGATGGTCTCAAGGGTCTGATTAGTTCCCGGGAAAGTGTACTAGTGCTTGAGTTCGACTCCCGAGGGGACAAGACCCTCCTACAGGAAATATAAACATATCTATTAAAATCTTTGATTTGACCTAAATTCATTTTCGTTAATAAATTGATTAAATATCGCCAGTTGATTTTGAGAATAAATTCAAACTTTCTTTCTCAAATAAACAGTCATTTCCTTGCATTTAATCAAATATTTATTTTTTCACTTTGGGGGAAGAAGAAGGAAAATGAATAAACCCTATTCTAGCCCTTGGTCTACAATATGAATATTTACCGCATCATCTCTGAAAGTAGCCATTCTTCAAAAGACTTCTCCGAGCCTTCAAGACCTTTCCAAGCATTAGCGATGTCCTAATAATAAAAAAAAAAAAATATTTATTATGAAATAAATAAACCATTTTTTGTCAAATAAAAAAAATCTATTAATTCCGTACCGAAACCATTTTGCCTTCGGTTGGCATATAAGCCGGTCTGTTTGATAAACGTAGTTTAGTCTGCAGAGTGTTAAAGTTGGTCTCAAGTTTAGCCTTCTGCTCTACTCGGGGTGGCTTATGCTTGCGGCGGTAGGTTCGGTACTCTTCGAGTTTCTTTTGCACACCAGCCAAGGAGTTATCCGTTTGACGGCTGTTCAGCCACGGCATTGTACGCCGAATCCATTCGAGCAGCTGCAAAAAATACATAGGTTTTAAAGAATTAAAAGAGTGATAAGGAAATTTATATAATTTAAATAGTAAATGAGCAATAATAAATTTAAAGTTCGTACTTAGGGGTCGTCCATAAATTACGTCACAGGAATATCAAGATTTTTAGATCCCCCCCTACCCCTCTGTCACATTTTCATTGAGCCGCCCTGTATTGAGATGTCACACTATCGCTTTTATACCATATAATTTAATACTTGTAAAAATTTTGAAGTGAAACTTCTTTAGCGATGTATCTGTATGAATTTTTAGTTACAATAAAGGGGAAATGACTGAATAGAGGGGAAAGGCCTGATTTTAAATTAATAATTTAAATTTCCAAATTTTATTAAATTTTATTTGTCATGAACAATTAGTGGGTTTTAAAATAATAATTTAAATTTCCTAATTTTATCAAATTTTATTTGTCGTGAACTATTAGTGGGTTTTAAAATTAAAGTCTCACTTCCACCGTGAACTTATGTGGATGATGCACTTTTTCACACTTTTTTTTTATAAATTAAACTCAAATAAAGAGATTTAATATATGTATTTTAAGTTTAACTTTATTTTTATTCATATCATGAAATTTAAAAAATATTTTTGAAAATTTTTAATTTGACTTTTGTGACATCAAAATTTTTAAGATCCCCAGGGCCCCTGTCACATTTTTTCAGAAATCTGAGATGCCCCTTCTTCCCTTACTGTGTGACGTAATTTATGGACGGCCCCTTAGCACCAAAATTCATCAATACATATAAATTATTTAATTTACAAATTTTGCTTATAAAGATCATATCAATGGGGATGTCCTCTGCTTGATGCAAATAAACAAATATATATTAAATTATATATATATATCAGTGGTGTGGGGTCCATGATGCTGTGGATGCGGCGCATCCGTAAAATTTCAAAATATTTAGAGTATTTTGTTAAGGGAGATTAGAGTGGGTTCTTGTTGAAACATTTTAAATAAAGTAAAGAAAATTTTGAAACTCTTTAAAATTTAAAATATAAAATACTATTTTGTTTGCAAAATTTTCTTTACTTTATTTAGAGTATTTTCATACCAAATCATAAATGATCTAATGTTAAATTTGAAAAATAACGAAAAGTTTTATGATAAAATTTAAAAAAATTAGTACTTTTTGGATAGCAACCCCTGGTTGAAAAGTCACCCCCCACGAAATATAAATATATAATTTATTTGTTTGAGACTATAGTTTCGAAGATTTGAACTTCATCATCAGTCTTTTAATTAGAAATATTTTATTTGTTATTTCTCATGGGTTCAATTACCCTAAATTAAAAGGACGTGTGAGTATTTTTCCAAAAAAATATTTTTATTTATTTAAAATACTATGAGTATTCCATATAGGAATGCCAAATGTAGAAAGTATTAAAAAAAAAATTAAAATTGTTGAATCTCAAAGCCCAAAAAAAGATAAAACCTGAAATTTATCAGGCCCTTAATTACAAAAATTTGAAGTTTCTAAATATTAAAAAGGTGTCCGAAAAGGGAGTTAATAATTATAATTAAAACGATAAATAAACTCATGAAATTTGCAATTATTTTTAACTTATAATTTAAGCTCAAAATTATATTATATCCTATATTATTTCGTATGGCGTTTTCAAATATAAAGGGGAATAAAAAAATAATTTCATAAATCTACTTTAACTATATTAATTAAGAAAATAAAAAATGAATACTAACGTCGCTGGCGAGTCTCTCGTACTCTTCCATAAGTCGTTCGTTCTCCTGGTTGACCTTAAGTACTTTGCAAATTCTGTTAGCCGCTGTTTCAGCCTAAAAATCAATCAACTCATTTATTATTGATAATCATAATAATTTAATAATATTAATTATTAGGTATTAATAACACAAGTAGGTATATATTTAGAGCAAAATTGTCAAACAAAGAATTTTAGTTCATAAATGTTAATAAAAAAATAATAAATTATAATAAATAAAATAAAATGATGAAGTAGGTATAGGTTTTAGTGCCAATCTAAATTTTTTTCCCGAATGTACTTGAAATTTTGATATTCATGAAATAGCGTTTGAAACCATAACTTTCTTTGAATAGTTGAGTTTTTATTTTGTAATATATTCTTTCTTTATTCCACTGCTTCGTAATTACTTTGCAATCCGCACAAATCTGTATAAGAAAAAAATAAATACAATTTCTTTGAAAGAAAATGTATTATTGTTGGAACATATGTGTGTGAATACAGTGAGAAATATTTGTTCCATGTAAGACGAGTGGGATAAGTTTCCAAGTACCGCATAATTATATTCAATAGGATAGAGGTTCCTAAACTGTGCGCCGCGACGCCCTGAGGAGCCGCGGCCTCTTCACAGGTGCGCCGCGAAGCTTCATAATTAATTGAAGCAAGACATTTGGCCTAACTAGACAAAAAACAAAGTGAGAAGCTAAAAATGTATTATTTATTAATTTTTAACTCTTATTTACGATTAAAGATACATTAACTGAAAAAATTTAACTTTGAAAGCCTCGAAAAAACTGTGATAAGTCATAATTTTTTATTTTTTTATTTATATCATGTAAATGGATTTAATCCATAAATAAATAAATAAATGACGAAGGCCTTCTGATCTCAGTCAACATTAAGAATGACGTCGCAAGTACTTGAAAATGATTGCTCATTCTGATGAGAATATCTCACTAAAAATGTCTTATCTATTTCAGCCCAAACTTGTCTTTAATTAAATAATTTCGGAAGCTATATATTATATACCTATAGATTTTTAGCTTCAAATTCCGACTTTTCCATATCAAATTCAGGATATGTTTCAAACCAAATTCAGGATTTTAAAAATCAAAATTAGACTTTTTCAAATCAAATTCAGAATTTATTAATAAGCAGTTGAAAAAATAGAAAAGAGTTATTTATAGTAAAGAAAAAATTTTAATTTAACTCTCAGGAAATGTTTTCAGATAGAAGGCTAAAATTTGGTGCATTCTAAGATATTTGCGTACCAATTTTTAGCTTTCGCTCATCAACTAAAACACTTCAAGATTAGCATTTTGTAATCTCAAGAAACCTTTTCAGGAAAAAAGCTAAAGTTTGGTGAATTCCAAGATATTTACTTACCAATTTTCAGGTCATTAACTAAAACCTTTCAAGATTGGCATTTTGTACTCTCAGGAAACGTTTTCAGGTAAAAAGCTATATAATATAATAATATGTAAAATATGCATGGTTTTATAGAAATTCTGAATTTGATATGGAAAAGTCCGAATTTGATTTTTAAAATCCTGAATTTGATATAGAAAAGTCCGAATTTGAAGTTATAAATCTATATATAAACCATATATAAAAAAATAAAATTAAAAGTAAAAATTAACAATAAATTAACAAATGAAAATGAAAAAAAATATTTGGTAAATTTCAATCAATACTTTGACTATAAATTAAGACAAAAATGACAACATTTTCTTAAAATGTCAAAAATAATGTTTTGACATTTTCAAAGTTAAATAATTTAATTTTTTAATATTATATATTATATTTTGATAAATTTTAATATTATAATATATTTCAAAGTCTCGTCTTTAAATGATTAAACTTCGATATTCTCAAAACTTTTTCAAAAATGTTACCATTTTTTTGTCTTAATTTATAGTCAAAATATTGATTAAAATTTACCAAATATTTTTACTTTCACATTTATATTCAATAGAATATAATGGGAGAGTATTGCGATGGCCAGTCTAGGTCCTGACTCTTTGAGAGCTGGAAGGAATCGTTGCCCTTAATAGTTGGAAACCGGATTTAGGACATAAAACCGGAAATTGTGGTCCCCAGAGGCCAAAAAGGGGTCCAAAATCCATTGGTCAGTGCGTATGTACGTATGTATGTACCCCCCCCCCCTGCGTGTCGCAACCATAATTCTCAGAGATACGAAATTCGAAACTTAAGCTTGATATAGAGTAGAAGGAGTACATCAAGCTTTTGGTTGAAATCGGAAGACCGGAAGTGGACATTTTCATAAAAGATTTTTCGTTTTTTTTTGATTTTCTCAAAAACTGCTCTAACGATTTTTTTAAAAAAATTGTGTTTTTATTAAAAGTCATAAGTTATTAATTGTGTCATATTTTTAATCCGATTAAAAAAGAGGAAGGGGTTGTAAATTAGGAGTGTCGTAATATAAATATTTTAATCGTTCATATCTCGTCTTCGGAAAGTCGCAGAGCCTTGAAATTTAAAACTTAAGTTATATAGAGGCTACAAGAAGTATAACAAGATTTTGGCTAAAATAGAAAAACCGGAAGTTGATGTTTACGTACGTATGAACTTACCCCCCTGCGTTTCGCAACCTTAAGTCTCAGAGATACGAAATTCGAAACTTAAGCTTGATATAGTATAGAAGGAGTACATCAAACTTTTGGCTGAAATCGGAAGACCGGAAGTGGACATTTACATGAAAGATTTTTCGTTTTTTTTTTTTTTTGATTTTCTCAAAAACGAAATGAAAGAAGGGGGTGTAAATTAGTAGTGTCGCGATGACTTCAAATAAATGAAAATGTGAAAGTCGTTGGGCGTAGAATAGACCCGCAGTACTCCCTGCTTGTCGTAAGAGGCGACTAATAGGGAAACGGTGGATGGGACTCTTCAGCCTTGATTGGCTACCCGTCTAGGGGAAAAATCCTAAACAAATTAGAAGTGTAGTCCCTTTGGACGCTTGAGGACCAAACTTGACCCACCTGCGGCAGCTTTTACATTCTGGCTGACTCCAGACGTGCTGTTCATCTTCCCTATGGACTCCGTCAGTTCGAACGCGAGGGGGTATCGGAACTGGCTAGCCTTTACTTTCATAGATAGAGCCATAGAGTGAACACACCAGTTGATTTCATTTTCAATTGTTAATTTTTACTTTTAATTTTATTTTTTTTCTTGTCCTGGGGAGGGTTTCAACCCCCGTGGTTGCGCCAGTAAACTATTGGAATAGTAATGATTATTAAATAATTTGTAGAGACAGGCACTAATGGTGAGGAGGTGTAGAAAGGTGCCGAAGAGATGTTAAGAAGGTGAGGGTGGAGAATACCTTCTGGGCTCCAGAGAAGCAGTGGTAGTACGAGGAGACATACGTCATGACAGCGCGCTCGTCGGGCATTGCCGTTGTCACCAGATCTGTCCACGAACATGCAACACGCGCAAGCCGTTAAAAATCACGACAACACACAGGCAGATATTATCCAGGATCAGAAAAGTTAAGAAAACACATTAGACAATTATTTATTATGGATACAATTCAAACGGTTATTTTAATTCATTTCATATTGGCATTCCACTAAAAAAATAGAACAACATTCTGGCAAAAGCACACGTTAATTTATATAGAATTCGAAATACATTCAAATGGCTGTTTAGGACATTATGATCTAACAAATAGTTCATCTATCTTTTCTCTATTAGTCTAAGAGCTACTGACCATTTTGGAAGATGATTTTAGAATCCAAATAACATATCAATGATCAGCACACCCCCAATTCTTACTCGCCAAATCGAGTCGTTTTTAGGGGTAATCGACCCCTGAAGATGTCAAAAAATACCGTAAAATAACTCCTAAACTGTTTACTCTACGGCAATTAATTCTAATTCCATTAGAAGCAAAATTGTAGAGGTGGTTATTTTTGACATTTATGTTAAAAAAAATTGAAGATATCCAACCAAAATGAGGGGGGGAGTCAAAAATGAAAATTCTAGCCCTTTCAATCACTTTGGGTGGTTAGTTTTTGCATTTCTAGCCTTCTGGGGGGTTCACAGAATATGTATGGATTGGTAGAATTTTCATTTTTGACCCCCCCCCCATTTTGGATGGCTATTTTCAATTTTTTTTTTAAACAAAAATGTCAAAAATTACATCCTCTGCTGATCACAATACAGTATTGGGATATATGATATTTGGATTCTAAAATCAGCTTTGAAAATGGTCAGTAGCTCTTAGACAATATCTATGTATACTACTTAATGCCTATATATAACAAAAAAATTATAAAATTGTACCATAGTACCATATCTAAAAAAATTATATTTTTATAACTTTTAAGGAGTTCGGTGTTGGTTCTAGGTGAAACTTTTTAATATAATAATAAAACTTGAGTAAGATACGAGGTAGGTTTTTTTTTTTTTTTTTTTTTTTTTTTTGTGAAACCTACCTCGTATCTTACTCAAGTTTTATTATTATATTTTTATATTCATTATAAATATTTTACTTTGCACTTAATTTAAAAAATTAGAATTATAAATTTTGAAAGTTTATAATGGGAAATAAGGATAAGTTTTTATGTGTGATTTTTTTATTTATCAACCAACGTTTCGTCGACTTTGCCGACTCCTTCAGGTCTTCAAATAGTTACATCACACATTCATCTAAACTACATTAGGGTGGAGAAATTTTAAATATACAAATGTGTTTTTAATAAATAATATAAAAAAATAATATAAGGTTTCGGTGTGTTCAAACATTGCGAGCGCATCCGACCTTCATTCACTAGCAATAGCAAATTGTAATCAAAAGTAATCATTTGACGGGAGAAGTTTTTATGCGTCTCAACTAGAGAATAAATCATTATTTCATAGATTAGAATTAGAATCTCATTGAGGGAGTTATTATTATTATTATTTTTTTTTACTTTATTTCATTTTAAAGTAATAAATATATATGACTAGGAGTATTAACAGTCTTAATTAAATGGTATAAAATATCAGAATATATTTTTAACGACTATGCAATTTTATTCAGGTACTAAAAGAATAATTGCTGTATTAAAGAATTATCTGTTCTGTTAATTGATTTTTTATGTCCAATTCAGCCTTTTTCGATTAAATATATGTTAATGAAAGATTGACAAGTCTAGATTAGTGAGTGGCAAGAATCATCTTAAAAACAGGTAATGAGTAAAATAATGCATCTCGTAATAGGGAGTAGGGTCACCTGCTGGGCGCCCTGGAACGCATGGTAGTAGCAAGACACGTAGGTCATGATGGCCCGCTCATCCGGCTTGGGGGTGTTGATTAAGTCTGAAATAGCCCAGCCGAATCGATTCATTTCGCAATTGTGACTTAGTATTGTCTTTTTACATCTTTTGCCATTTTCACTTTTTATAGAATTACATTGAGATTTTAGCAAATACTGAGCAAAATCCAAGATTTAATTTTAGGGGTGTGTGTGGATAAATTTTTTTTTTTAAACGCTTTATATTTTAATATTAATCCATAATTTTTTTTAAAATATTGAACACTTTTTTTTAAGTGAAACTTCTTTAGCGACGTGTCTGTTTGAATTTTTTTGTTACAATAAAGGGGAAATGCCCCAAAGAGGGAAAATAAGAGACAACGTAGAGGGGGCATCTTGCTTGTCACCCCCCTGGACTCTATAGTGGGTTTTAAAATAATAATTTAAATATACTAATTTTAATCAATTTTATTTGTCATGAACTATTAGTGGGTTTTTAAAATAATAATTTAAATTTACTAATTTTAATCAATTGTATTTGTCATGAAGTATTAGTGGGGTTTTAAAATAATAATTTAAATTTCCTAATTTTAATAAATTGTATTTGTCATGAGCTATCAGTGGGTTTTAAAATTAAAATTTCACTTCCCCTGTGAGCTTATTTGGATGAGGCTCACACATTTTTTGTTTTAAAAAATATTGAAAAATAAGAAAGTGGTAGCCCGAATCTGATACAAGGGTGATTCTTTTCTCCTTTTTAAAAATATACAGGGACAATTTTCAAATGAACAAAAAAGTAATTTGTTTGGTAAAGGAAATGTCATTTTAGAATTTGGTTTAAAACTATATTACCTATGTATATTAAAAAAAAAAGTGTTCACTTCAACTTCTGACATCAAGCCCTTGTTTCTAGTTTCAATTATAACTATTATTTTTGAAAATTGAAAAAAAACACGTATTCTCGATTTTTAATTACACTAACGAGTAATATTAAAATGTTTAAATTTAAATTTTCATCCACAGATCACCCTATTCTTGAAAAGTTTTAAAAAACATTAACAATTCTTAAAATTTATATATGATGGAAAAATCAAAATTTATGATTAATTTAGGGAAAAATTAAATCGTCGCTTAAGCTGTGATATCCAAAAAAATAAAAAATACGATCTTTATGCAATTTAAAAAAATAAATAAATCAATCAACGCATCGTTCTACATCTCGTAAGTAAGAATAAATTACTTATTTATTGTAATAATAATTAAAATTAATTACTATGTAGTTAATCATATATGCACCGTCTGTTTATTTATTCGCCTATTGTTGTAATTTCCAGTGTTCTTGTTGTTTTTGTATATCGGTGGTTTTAAGTTAATAAAATTGTAAAGAATTAGATAAAAACAACCTTTAATTAGGCTTTTATCAACCTAAAAAGACTGACATACCAAAAACAACAAGAACACATAAAATTACAACAATAGGCGAATAAATAAACAGACAATGAATATTCGATTAACTACATAGTAATTAATTTTAATTATTATAATTATCATACAAAACGGTAGTGGTGACATCTAGTAACTCAGTGCGGTATATAGAAAATACATTTTTTAAATGTTTTTTCTTCTTCCGGTAAAATTGACTTTTTTTTTTTTAGTTACGAGTTGTCACAGATTAAGCGACGAAATGCATCTTTGTTGAATAACAATAGAAATAAATCTCTATCAATGTATAATACAGGGTGACCACGAGAAACATTTACGTTTTAGAAATAAAAAAACAATATTAATTTTTCAAGATACTATTTATTTAACTTAAGTTACATAGTTGTGGTTATACGCCATTTACTTTACGTAGAGAAAATGATGTCAGGAAGGTGACGTCCTTCTTCCCTGAGGCAATCCTCCATTCTGTACAGGAAGCTCCTCCACACTCGTTCCAGTGTATCCTCAGTGATCAACGCCACCTCAGTACGTATCGCCGCTTTCAAGTCATCTAAAGTACGGGGTTTATGTCGATAAACTTGCTCTTTCAAATGTCCCCACAAATAAAA
This sequence comes from Forficula auricularia, assembly GCA_024734495.1. Taxonomy (NCBI): domain Eukaryota; kingdom Metazoa; phylum Arthropoda; class Insecta; order Dermaptera; family Forficulidae; genus Forficula; species Forficula auricularia. The sequence goes on along the minus strand of JALMQS010000065.1, from coordinate 214,130 downwards.
ATCACACATGTTAAGGTCCGGAGATCGAGGAGGCCAGTGCACATCTCCAAATCTTGAAATCAGGTGACCTGTCAGGACCTGTGGAGGAGCTTCCTGGACAGAACAGAAAATTGCCTCAGGGAAGAAGGACGTCACATTCCTGACATCATTCTCTCTACGTAAAGTAAATGGCGTATAACCACAACTATGTAACTTAAGTTAAATAAATAGTATCTTGAAAAATTAATATTGTTTTTTTATTTCTAAAACGTAAATGTTTCTCCATGGTCACCCTATATAACGGTTATAAATAAGAGGCTAAAGAATATATTCGAGTAGTTAGGTTGTTATGATTAAGCATATGTGGAGCTTACCGTCAGGGTCCAACATGCGTGGAATATCGAGATATTTCTCAGCGACATCAAAGGCCGTGTTCAAATTCTCCAGGGGATTATCTTTGGAGAGCTTGTTGTAGTCGATCAAGTCAGGCCGGTGACGATGGATGAGCGCACAGAAGGCGAGACCATCCTTGAAGCTGAAGACAGACACAATAGGATACAGTCAAAACTTTCTTGAATACTTATTTAATTTGTATAAATATCTGTCATTTTTATAAATTTGTTTATATGAAGAAAATAGAATATTTTGTGGAAATATAATACTAAGGCTCTACACTCTAAATGGTGTCCCAAACAACCTGTACCAGCTAAGGTCTGTGGTCAGGGAACAGTAATACCCATCGATTAAGCATATTGTAACGCGATATTTTGTAGTTTTCGAGATATGATTTTTTTTCGTTTTAATTTCAGATTTTTTAAAATTGTGGTAGACTAAATTACTAAAATAGTTTTAATATTTCCCAATAGTAACATATTTTTAAGGCATCTGGTCCCTTTTTCTCTGCCTATACTATCGTCCCAATTTTCACATCCATCCATTGTGATTTATGACGCGAAAAAAAGTATCGATTTGAAAAAATATGATACTCAACTTACTAATATTAATATCAAATCATCCAATTTACATTATATTTGATTAGTGCAACGTCATCGATTATAGTTTTCAAACGGGCACGAAATTTTGATCTGCAGCTAATGTGATGCAATTAGATGGATTGACATATAATTTAAAATTCGGTTGAGTATTGGGATTTTTTCTTATAATAATCAAATATACATATAGCAAAGCACTTTGAATACATTTACAAAGCCATATTACAGTTAGTTTGAATCAAATATGGCGGTTGCGAATACTCCCCTTTAAACAGGGTGTCCCAGAAAAGGTGTACTAGCGAAGGTCTATGGTCAGGGGACACTAATACTCATCGATTGAGCCATCATGTTGTAACGCGATATTTTGTAGTTTTCGACATATGATTTTTTTTGTTTTATTTTCAGATTTTTTTAAATTGTAGACGGTTTTATGGTAGTTATAACTTTTTCTGAGTGATGTTTCTTTGAGAATTTTTTGTCAGTATTATGGATAGAATGTGTGTTCATCAGGTATAAAACATGAAACTGCTAAATTCTAACTACTAGTGGGTCAGAATTTGATCACAAGATTAAAATTTCTGTTTGAGAGAAATTTACACTTGATTTCAAATTGAAAAAAAAAAATACTTACATCTGACTGAATGACTTGTAAATAATTTTAAAAAGTTTATGGGTTCCTTAGCTCTCCAAATAGCACAAAAAAGTTGGTAGGTACTTTATTAGGACATTTTTACGCGAAAACGGAGTTCAAAGTTGATACAGTCAAAAATAGTGAAATTCATTTCATGCATATGGTCATTTCATGTTTGGTCTCTATTTATGAGTAATGAAAATAAATGCATCGATTAGTCTTACGAGTATTTGAGGGTTTCGATACTTTTAATTTAACTAAGAATTGATCGTTTCTTTCGATGTCAATAATACGTATTAGTAACGATGAATAAGCTCTATAGAATATTTATTAGTAATAAAGCTGTTGAAGCTTTTATTTTTGTGATTAATTTGATTAAAATTTGAATTTATATACTGGTTAATTAACACCTATTTTTAAAATTATTTTAAACTTAATATAATAATCCAGATTAGTTAAACGTTCTTTCTATGCGAAGTAAATTCTTTGAATTTTCACTCTCAATTCACATTTTAATTTATTGTTTCTTTTTCTATCTTCATCAAATACCATGGTATAACTTAAACACAACACGTGTGGCTTTAAATATACATGCTCCTCCCCTGTATAATTATAAAATTTTATTCTCATTACACAACAAATAAATATACCTACTATATGAATCAAAGTAAATATTGTTTTACTTCTTTTAGATCAGTTCTGAACGTTTTCCCTTCCCGATTCAGAAAAGTATTTTTAGAAAATATTGAAAATAAAATTTTAGTGCTTACAAAAATAAAAAAAAAGTTGTATATTTTCAAGTTAAAATACAGAACTCAGTGAGATAAAAATGTTGGTTTCTAAATTATTCAAATCGTCCGAAAAATAACAGAGATAACGTGTTATACTACTTGCTTGAGAAATTTCGAAAAACTAATAGTTTTCTGCAGGATTTCAATACTTTCCCAATCTCCATACTATGAATGAAAAAGTAAAAAGACTAAGAGTAGTATTTAATTAGTTTATTTTAGGTGAAAATATGAATGGGCTTATATTCAAACAATTTTAATTTATTTTTGGCGATTTTAAAATTTTGGTTTGATTCTATAGAGATTAAAATTTGAATTTTTAGTGAAATCACACATAATTAATTATAATTATTTATTGAACAAGAACAAATAATACAATAATACTACGATGTTTCGATCGAATTATTCTGCGATCGTTCTCAAGTATGAGCACCCACTCCGATTTTAGGTTAAGTCAGAAAATCGGAGTAGGTGCTCAATGCTCATACTTGAGAACAATCGCAGAATAAGTCGATCGAAACTTCGTAGTTTTTTGTATTACTTGTTCTTGTTCAATAAATAATTATAATTAATTATGTGTGATTTCACTAAAAATTCAAATTTTAATCTCTATAGAATCAAACCAAAATTTTAAAACCGCCAAAAATAAATTAAAATTGTTTGAATATAAGCCCATTCATATTTTCACCTAAAATAAACTAATTAAATACTACTCTTAGTCTTTTTACTTTTTCATTCATAGTATGGAGATTGGGAAAGTATTGAAATCCTGCAAAAAACTATTAGTTTTTCGAAATTTCTCAAGCAAGTAGTATAACACGTTATCTCTGTTATTTTTCGGACGATTTGAATAATTTAGAAACCAACATTTTTATCTCACTGAGTTCTGTATTTTAACTTGAAAATATACAACTTTTTTTTTTATTTTTGTAAGCACTAAAATTTTATTTTCAATATTTTCTAAAAATACTTTTCTGGAATCGGGAAGGGAAAACGTTCAGAACTGATCTAAAAGAAGTAAAACAATATTTACTTTGATTCATATAGTAGGTATATTTATTTGTTGTGTAATGAGAATAAAATTTTATAATTATACAAGGGGAGGGAGCATGTATATTTAAAGCCACACGTGTTGTGTTTAAGTTATACCATGGTATTTAATGAAGATAAAAAAAGAAACAATAAATTAAAATGTGAATTAAGAGTGAAAATTCAAAGAATTTACTTCACATAGAAAGAACGTTTAACTAATCTGGATTATTATATTAAGTTTAAAATAATTTTAAAAATAGGTTTAATTAACCAGTATATAAATTAGATTAATGATAATTCACAAGAGATTTTTTAATGGCCTTGTTTTTCCTTTAAACAAAAGTCATTTATACTCTTGAATGGTCATGGGAGAATCTTAAGAAGTTTAAATTTGTGGTGAGAAAAAACAGATGATAAATAAAATAGCGGAATTGAAAATTATGCGGTAGGCAATGGATAGAATTATTATTTATATAAAAAAAATCATTGAAAAAATGACTACCTATATATATCAGGTCTATGATTCTCACATATTTTATATATACAGGGTGTCCCATATCACAACGATAAACCGTGAACAGGAGATAAGCCAGTTTATTACGGTCCAGATCCTACAAATTTTTTTTTAATAAAAGTCTCATAGTTTTCGAGTTTGGTCACTATCAATTTCAAATAGTGAGTCATTTTAATAAGGGTATATAAGGGTATATGCGAAATTTCGTACAAATCGATTAAAGGGTCTACAACTTATATTGATAGTTTTATATTTTTGACCCCCCCCCCAAATATTAAGTCTTTTATTATAGGTTTTTTGACCGTACACCACCCCCCCCATTTTGGCCGTTTAGATTTTGCAATTTTAGACTTCTAGAGGCCCACTGAGATTATGTATACAAAATTTGGTTGAGTTTGCTCAAATAGCCTAAATTTTTAATTTTTGACCCCCCCCCCTAATTTTGGCCCCAGAAAATAAAATATTTTCGTTATTATAGGTTCATTTTATAGCATATTTCATTTTTCTTGTTTTTTTAGTTTGAAAATCTTATGTATATATAATTATTTTAATTTCTCCCCCCCCCCCCTTAATTTTGGGTTCGATTTCATTCAAAATCTAATCAGCTTTTAATCTCAATATACTAAAACTAGATGTGAAATTTCCTTTTTGATATTCACACTAGTTTTTGAGCTAGCTAAAAATTAAAAATTATATGACTTATCACAGCTAAATTTTGGTAACGCGCAGACTAACGTACTAACAGACATTTTGACAAAATAATTAATATCTCGAAAAATATAATTTTTTCAATGTTCACTTATTATTAGTGGGTTTTTCGTAGATCGAAATGCTATTGTTTTGTCCAATTTTTTAAATCAAAATAGTTTCAGCCGACTCTTGATAATTCGAAATCCAATGGACTACTAGAAAAATTCGAATTATCGAGACTTCGAATTATCAAGAAGTTTGAATTATTGAGCTTACATAAATTGTATATATAGCCTCAAGAAAAAAGTAAAAATAATGAAAACTACAAAAAAAGAACAAAAAATTACATATGTATTATTATTGTAATAGATAATAACATACATAATTAAAAAAATGAGGAGTAAACATTACAAGAAAAAAATTCGAATTATAAAGAGGGAAGTGGCCTAGTTCGAATTATAGAACGTTCTCTCCCCCTCTTGTAACGAAAAAGATTTTGAGTTATCGAGTGTATCAAAATACACAGGCTTTTTTCGATTTACTGAAGTTAACAGCTGAAGAGTTCGAATTATCGAGTATCGACTGTATTTCGAAAAAAGAAGCAAAAAAACGCTTTTTAAAGTAAAATCAGTATATTATATAATATTATTTTTCTCCATGTTTCAAAGAATTTTAATCACAATGAGCAAATATTATTATATTTTTTCTTTGTAAGGATTCCATACTAGGTATATACCAATTTGACAACATTGCAGGACTATATATGTGTACTTACATGGAAGCACCCTTTTGCCTTGAAATTAAATATTTAGTTATAACGGATGGTCGTAATATTCAAAGTCGTTATAATTGAAATCTCCTCTATTATTATGGAATTATTTCAAATTGCATAGAGCCTTTGTTAATGCGCAAATAAGATTCATGCTTCACTTCATTTATAAACATGATCTTGTTTTATGTATGTTTTGAAAAATAATCTGATGCGTTCAAGTGGAATAAATAAATATGTTATGAAAAGCAATCCACGTTGATATGTTAAAGCGAAATAGATCTTGTTCTATTCTTTTAATTTTTTTTTACGATTTTTGAATAAATATATACACCACAATAAAATACAAGACGTTGTCCCTTAGCAAAACATACAATGGGAAATAAATGATAGATTTTGGTGAAATTTTACTACATTTATTTTTATCAGAAGATCAATAACTAATTCAAATGGATACAATATGTATATTGTATAGTAATAAGCAATTACTAGATGAGCAAAAGAAGATTTTATAGGTATAATGTTATGAATATAAGCGAAAAAATATGGCATTATAAAATGACTGGTTCTCTTCAGCAAGAGACATCATGGTTATTTCTTGAATAGGTTACCGTCTAAATAAGACTTTTAGAATGTTAGAATTTTACAGCTTTTCCAATCTTGTTGGGAGCAACATGAAGGAATTGAGTGGGGTGCCTTAAAGGAGGATAATGGGTGTCGCGAATCTTAATTGGTAACTTAACGGCTAGAGATTTTATCTTTTTGGTGTAACTTCTTGTATCAATATCATTACATAGAAAAAAATCCAAGAATGGACAGAATTGATAAATAAGCGAAAATATCAAAATTATTTACAAATTAACAAGAACTTATTAAAATACTAGCTGCAAGGTCCGCCTTCGATGGGCCTCTTGCTATCCAAGGGGAAGCCCCCTGGAGCCCCCGTCACTTGAACACTTCCTCTCCTCCATCTCCAACCACTCTCCATCCCACCGACCTTCTCACCAACACCAGAACTTCTCCCCCGCCTCTGATCATCCTCCAATCCAGTAAACCTACCCCCTGGACCCCCACCTTCCCCCTGGACCCTACCTCTCAACCACACATTGGTATATATATAGGTACGAACATAGGCACAAATCGCCTTTAGTATTCCCCTGAACCCCCACCCTACATAGAAAGATAAGTACACACAGAGACAGGGACAAATGCCCTTTATTAGCCCCCTGGACCCCACCCCCCTCCCCTGGGGGACGGACATAGGTAGTTACAAACAGAGACAGCCACAAATGCCCTTTAGTAGTATATGATGCATTAATTTTTTTTTAAATAATTTTTTCTATTTCAAATTTTCTTATTAAGATACTGTATTTTTTAGAGAACTAGCTGCGAAGGCCGCCTTCGGCAGGCATCTTGTTAGCAAAGTATATCAATATATTCTATAGCTCAGATTTTAAGTTAGAAGACATCTGATCCAAATACAAAATTTCAAAAGAATATCGTTCTTATGCCAATTGAGAATGCAATTTCAATTTTTTGACCCCCCCCCATTCTAACATCCTAAACAGCTGAGATATAAAATTAGCCTAATTACGCTTAGACAGTTCTCTAAATGTACTTATACTTAAATCAAAATGATAATAGTTTAATTAAGCAAAAATTTGAGAAATCACATCCTCTACAACTTTGCTATTGACAAAATTAATAATATAGCTGTTATTTTATAATTTCCATTATTGACCTCACAAAACTCCCAAAAAGCCCCTTTTGGGGTCAACATATCAAAATATTCTATAGCTCAGATTTCCTCGTTTTCTGCGTAATGTTTACCTTTCTATTGCAATGTTAATACAATAATTTTTTTTGTTCTTTTTTGTCGTTTTCATTATTTTTACTTTTTTACTTAAGGCTATATATAAAATTTATGTAAACTTATACATATTTTCAAAAATATAATAAAAACTCTTAATAATTCGCATTTTTTTTCTTGCCTCTTCATAATTCAAGCTCCTTGATAATTCGAAGTCTCGATAATTCGAATTTTTCTTGTAGTCCCTTGGATTTCGAATTATCGACAGTCGACTGTATATAGATGGGTTTCAAGAATCAACAAAAGGATTAAGGGAACGAAAGATGATAAATAACTTCAATGTTAATGAATGTAATCATTTCCCCCCTATGTTAATTACTCTAATCCCATATATCTTCCTGAATCCTTTATAAAAGAAAACTTTTAATTAAGTTATCAAGTTTCAATGTTAATTTATTATACATGGCAGCCAGTATTATCTAGTTTAATTTGGCTACTTATTTTGATTTCTCCCCAAGATATTCATTCATCTTAATTAAACTGATTATTTTTCGGTGGACACACGTGTCTTCTAATTAATCCTTAACTGTATATCTATCTCCCTCCTTAAAGGAAAGAAAGGCTCAAATGGGAATGTCGGACAACTAGAGATTGCAGTTCGTGGCCTGAGATTGCGAGGCCGAGACCCGACCAACTTGACCGGTTGCTGGCTGGGCAAGGTCATCATTTGGAAGTCACCGACATTCGAGATGAACAGTGAGGAAGTAGGATATGGTCAAATGGGTGGCTGTTATGGATCTTCTTCACCCAGAGGCTGCGTTTCAATGATTTTTAATAGAGTTAAATAAAAATTGGAGTTTTTTTTATTCGTAAATAAAATAACATAACAAGGAATAATCTAGTTGGATGATAATAGTACTAATTAATGTTGCATCATTCGCATCCATAATAAATAACAATTAAAACAGGAATAGTAGGAAATTGGACAATAAATAAAAAAACAAGAGTTTTTATTAAATGGGCCAGACGTTTATTTCGACTTCCTCAGTGGCCCATTTTATCACTCTTTGTCAAAAGACAATTCAATTATGCGAGGAAACATATTTAATATTTTTTTATTATTTCTACAATACATTCTTGGACTCAATTACTCAACTGAACTTTTTTCCCATTTTAACAATCAAAAAACTTTTATGTTGTTTTTAAACAGATATGGATCTGTTTAAAAACAACATAAAAGTTTTTTGATTGTTAAAATGGGAAAAAAGTTCAGTTGAGTAATTGAGTCCAAGAATGTATTGTAGAAATAATAAAAAAATATTAAATATGTTTCCTCGCATAATTGAATTGTCTTTTGACAAAGAGTGATAAAATGGGCCACTCAGGAATCCTATTATATCCTATTAATCCTTTTTTTTTGTATTTAGGAGAAATAAACATTCTTTAGGCTTTTTTCTATCTATCTAGATTTAGATGCCCAAAATAATTGAAGTTAGATATATTCGTTCTGGTGGCAAAACATTTGTATTTCCAAAATGAAGGACTGATTCTCTAGCTTTAGAACTTCCGGTTAAAATATGGATATAGCATTGGAAAAAATCGAATTGTAATCTGGGGAGTTATCGAACGATTGCGGCAAATCAGCTAAAATATGGCCGATAAGTTTGTATTATTAAACTTCCACTTGATGGTAAATTTCAGTTTTCTAATATTGCCATATAACCAAAATTTGCACAAGGCTAACCGAGTCTTGAAAAAAGTATCCACTTTTTCTCTAATTTGGTAGTTTTTTTGCTTGAATAAAGAAAGAAAAGAAAAAATAACATTAATGTCTAATACTCAATTCAAATTTTATCCAAAAATTTCTATCATGACTTTCCTTGAAATAAGCATAAATTTGTATAAAAAAATCTACTAAGTTTGAATATTTTAGAGCAGTTGATTCATGATATTATACAAGATGGGCAGGGGTATATATTTGAACAAAAGTTTCAGGAAGAAATTAATTTGTATGTTTATTTGTTTAAATTAAACATTAAAATATTTTCTAAATCATATGGGCGCCCCTAGCACAAAGCCAGCCGCAGCGGATAATTTCAACAATGTAGAACTTAACATTTCTAGTAAAAATATGCTGGTTATATTACCCTCGTATCACCAAACATTAATTTATTAATGGTAGTGAAACATTTTGTAACTATTTTTTAATTATCACCTTTAGGATCTAAGCCAAAACTACTAAATAAATCTATGCGACCTCAAAATTTTAAACAATCACATTTGATTAACTAATTAGATGATTTGATGATTTTTATAAGTAAATATGCGTTTCGAAACTTTGTTCACTATGAATATATGGTCGATTAAAAGTGTAAAAATATTTGGCGATCCATTTCTGCAAGTCTATATTTAATTTAGTAGCGATTTTATGTCGGTATTAATATAGATACAGTATATAGGGACCGTGGGTTAAACAAAGAGGCAGTACTACTGCCGAAGAGAGCGCTCTCTTGTGTTTATTTATTCAAATAATTTGGGGGAATTGTGGCAAATACATATATTGTTTTGTTTTTGTTTATATTAATTTAACCTGGAAATATTGTATTATACCTTAGACCATGAAATAAATAGACACGCCCTGGTGTCGATTTGGTGAGGCCAATATCAACTAGAGAATGTGACGTCATCTGTAGGTAGGAACACCCAGAAATACCATGGGCACTATAGGAATTATTATACATTGAGATAAATTTATCGTAGGTTAGATTATTTATTTTGGATTCCAATAATCTCAAATTAATATTACCAAAATATTTATGCGATAACGTGACGTCATCTGTAGGCGATGTTGGCCTCACTTCACTCTGTGGAGTAGCAGAGGGCGTGTCTATATATTTCATGGTCTAAGTATTATACATATAATATTTTTATATAAATAAATAATAATAGTAAACAAAAAATAACATATAAATATTTAATAAATAAATACCTCTATTATGTTTATATTTTGTCGCCAGTTGGCGCTAAAGTCGTGAGGCACGGTCTCTATTAGTTTATCAACTTTTTTCCACAATTTTCAAGGGATCTTCACACTTTTCAAGAGATCAGAAGGTAAATCGTATAAATCAGGTAAAGTGTAAATTTGGGAAAATGAGGAGGAGCATTGTGAATATAGGGAGACTGAAGGAATCTTAAAAAATATTTTAAAAGACAAGAACTGCAACGTAAAAGCGGGGTATTAATGTGAATGTGTTATGTTTTAGATAACTTGTTAATATGGACCAATTTTTATTTATTTTTGAATTCACCTGAAGGATTAACTTATTTGAGACCTTAAGTTGAAAAAAAAAACTGGTTTAATAATAATGGCATATAAACTTTTAAAAAATCACTAAGTATAAAAGGTAGAGTATGAATTATTTAAAGTACCTACATTTAAAATAATAGTATAGTAAGCCATCAGACCGAGTGGTTATATTCGAGTTCATTTATAGAATAAGTTTCATGATTACTCACCTGAGATGGAAGTTTTGTACATTGACGTTCTTGTAGGGAGCGGTCTTACGCTGGCACCATAGGAGCAGGCCCTCCTTGGCAGTCATTTCCTCAACAGAGATATCTTGGATAGCAAAACGCAAAATGATGGTCCAGATCATACCCAGGGTCATCTTAAGATTGCCGTCCACAATTTCTGGAAAATGGAAATATTTCTTAAAAAAATTTGTTTATTCATATCAAAAACATTTTGAAATTAGAGCAAAAATAATTTATTTCAACGAATAATTGAATTTGAGAATGGAAATATTAATATTATGAATACTTAAATAAGTTGTAATATAAGGTCTTACGTTTTAAAGCTGAAGAAAATTCAGATATATAATTTAAATTAAGTCTTTTGATGAGATTTTTCACATCCACATTACGAATAATTTAACAAGTTATATTATTATTACAGAGTAAAGGGCGCCTCGACTGCGTGGTCATTTCAGATTTTAACAAGTGATTACGAATTTATTTTTTGAAAATGAAGAATCGAAATGACAAAAACATTTCTATAAAAAGATCAAATTCAGTGTTTTGATTAGTTTTTTAAGCTTTTAAATGTCTTATGTAAAAAGTTTCGGGATATTTATTGAATTCAATAAATTGGATTACAGTAGAGTCCCGAAAACTCGGCCTAATGTGGACCGAAGGGTGGCCGAGTTTGTGAAAATGCCGGGTTATCGGGAATGAGGTTAAAAAAGAATAAGTACGAGTGTTTCCTCAGAAAATACAGTACCGTACTTGTATCTATTGTTTGCTTGATAATATAACAGAGAATAAACTCCCCAAATACTCTTAAACAAAAGTACGCAGTTTATGAAGAAATAAAGCCTTTACTATATGAAATGGGGGTTTTTCGCCCTCCCGGGTTATCGAGTGCCGAATTTTTGGGACTCTACTTTAAAAATTTCTCTCTATAAATATTTTTAAATACAAATTAAAATTGAATACAAGCAAATGAAATAATAAAATAAAATTGTATAATCTAAAGCAGAGATTAAAAAACTATTTATTTTTTATATAAAAGCAAATGATATGAATTTAAAAATAAAAATTAAATAAATAAAAAAATGATTATCATTATGGAAAATATTAATTAATAATTAAAAATAAATTAAATAAATAGAAACATTGTTATCATTAAGGAAAATATGAATAAGATTTATATTTTTATCAAAAGAGATAAATTATCATTTCGCCGCCTTAAAATTATGCAACCATACCACCTCGTTTGTGTTTTTGCTTGTTAGAAATACACTTTCGGTTTTAACATCTATTTTTATGATCAATACAAACAAATATTAGTGTAAAACATTATAAATGGCTTAATTGAAAATTGAATCAAATTATTGAGTTTTTATCTAGTTTAGACTTTTGAAGAAACGATGTGTTCAAGTCAAATCTCAGAAACCAATCACATTATTATGTTGCTTTTAGGGCAAATGGTAATTAATAATAGTCTCAAAATCAGAATTAATTGACCCCAAAGTTTCTGGATTTATTTAATAGAAATAACAATAAGTAATGAAGAGTCAGTAGATGGATCCTGAGTATTTAGGAATCGAATCCAAGGAAATTTATATACCTGCCAAAAATTAAGACAACAAATACAGGTAATCTACAAGGCAAATGGACCATTTTCAGAGAAATTGCTCTGGTAAGAATACTTTTATTTTATTTATTTATTTTTTATTTAGGTTGCATAGTCCATTTAGACAGCACATAAGTATATTTTTTTTCTCATTTAATTTAACATGATTACTATCTAAATTTAGGGGCCATCAATAAATTACATCACACAGTAAGGGGGAGGGGACATCTCAGATTTATGACAAAATGTGACAGGTAGGCCCGGGGATATTAAATTTGTGATGTCACAAAAGTCAAATTAAAATTTTTCAATTTTTTTCTTTAGATTTCATGTTATTATTATTCCAACCTGAAAATGTTGGTAAAATAAATCTAGACAAACAATTGTAAGGAAGCAATTTTTAGCAAAAACAGTTTATTTATTTTTCAGATAAATAAACCATTTTTCTTATAATTAAGGATTCATTAAAAAATTTCTATAATTATTAAATTTTAGGGTATAAAAGTGATAGTGTGACGTTACAATATAGGGGGGCTCAATGAAAATCTGACACAGGAGGAGGGAGGGTCTAAAAATCTTGAAATTTGTGTGACGTAATTTATTATGGACGGACCCTTATAGTAGTATTTCATGATAATTTTAATTATTTAATCGTATTATTTGATCTGTAGTTTTAGTCATATTTAGTTAGAGGTCCGATCGCTAAAATATACAGGGTATTTCAGGAGGAATAGTAAATATTTTAGGAGGTGGTATGGACGAATTAGAATAAAAAATGCCATATAACATGTGTCCAATTTTTATTTAGTACAGAGATACAGCTGAATTCAATCCATTTTCGTTTCGTGACTTGGTACACTGGTTGCTATGGGCGTATTTATCGAATGTCAGCAGTAGAATGTTGATGTTCAAGTTGTGCTTTAGTTTACATTGAAGTTTTCATTGTGATTTGTTGGCCAAGTCTACTGTACTGTAGCGTGTAAACATGCCGCACGCATTTGCACATGCTGAGTATGTCGATATTGGGTAACATACTAACAGCTGTATGTCTGTACTAAATAAAAATTGGACACATGTTATTTGGCATTTTTTGTTGCAATTCGTCTATACTACCACCTCCTAAAATATTTTCTATTCTTCCTGAAACACCCTGTATATATGGTTGATATCTCCATTAGATGAATGATCACAGTTGCCAATTTTGTTTAAATAGGCGGGAGTGAGGGAATGACCTATTCTTAAGGGAATTATTTGGGTGGATATTCTTAGGAACAATTTTATTTTTTCAAACCTAGGCTCATTTGGGACTTTGGGTAAAATAGAAAATAAGGTAGAGTCCTTGATTTTAGACCTCTTAATCCAATATTCATTCCAAATCTTTTATAATAGAGTTGACATCCCCAAAAGATAAATCTAAACTATTTTCAATTACAGATGGTGTATTAGCCAATCTATCAATTTTTTCGTTCCCTGGTATATTAGAATGACCTGGCTATCATAATGTTATTTACCTTTAGATCAAGAATTAATTTGATTATCTCAAATATTAAGTAGGATGCTACTTTTTTCTTTGGAATTAATAGCTTCAAAACACTAGCGGAATCTGAACATCTTAAATATCGGTTGCTGCAATTTAATTTTTTTATATATTCCAGAGCTTTCAGAATAGCTATTGCTTCAGCTGTATAAACAAACGCTTCTTTGGGCAATTTCTACATGATGTATTCGAAGTTTCATCTAAAAATGCAACATCCCCCATGTTCAGGGGCACTCCTTTGTGAGAATAAATTAAAAGTAGGAAATAGAAAATTTAATAGAAAATTAAAATATATTTCTATGGCGTGGGTGATCTAGCTTAGAGATCTCTAGTCTAGCTAATCGAAATAAATCTTTCTGCATAAGAATATTAATTTTAACTAATTGCGAACAAAATATCAATTATTTAATCTTTAAATTATTATCTATGATCTTTAAAATTAACAAGGAAAACAATACATATATACAAATACATAATTATAAGTGCAATGCATGAGAAAGTTCAAAGAATGTTTAAGATAATGTATTTATGACAGAAATATCAGAAAATTGGATAAAAAACAGAGCTTTTATCAAATGGGCCAGACGTCAATTTATTTTGACTTCCTCAGTGGCCCATTTAATGACACTTTGTCAAAAAACAAATACTATATAAACCTCAGAATTTTAAACAATCACATTTGATTAACTAATTATATGATTTGTTAGATTTGTTGATTTTTATGAGCAAATATGCGTTTTTCAACTTTTTTCACTATAAAGTATCAGAAGGTAATTCGTATAAATCGAGTATATGGTAAAGTGTAAATTTGGGAAAATGAGGTGGAGCATTGTTAATATAGGGAAACTGAAGGGATCTTAAAAAAATATTCCAGAAGACAGGAAAACGTTAATAATATTTTGTCGAACAGTGAAATTGTTTTTTGACAAAGAGTGATTAAATGGGCCACTGAGGAAGTCAAAATAAATTGACGAAACGTCTGGCCTATTTGATAAAAACTTTGTTTTTGATTTTTTATCCAATTTCCTCCTATTCCTGTCATAAATTTAATATGGACGCGAATGGTAAAACATAATGTATTTATTTATTTTTAGGAATTCAACTATCGATTGTTGGCGCTTATTGTGGAGAGTACCTACCGATTCTATTTCTAGTCATCTCCTGGGAAATTTTTCTTAAGTTGCTTTCCACTGAATTTACGAGCGTTGTGGTGTATTAAATCCACTAGATTTATTTTTCTTATTCACTGTAGAAATCGATTGAAAGAGAAAAATAATTTTCAAGTATGATTTTTTTTTGTCTGTCAGTATGTCTGGATTCTGATACCCATATTAACTCGAGAACGGAAGATCTTAGAAAGTTCGTATTGGTGGTGTCCAAATGTTGGAAATGTTTAAATTATATAAGAAATATGTTAATGATAGTTTGGGGGTATTCTTATAATGTTGTTACCATTTAACATAAGGGGCCGCCCATAAATTTCGTCACACAGTAAGTGGGGAAGGGGCATTTCAGATTTGTGACAAAATGTGACATGGGGGCCCGGGGATCTTAAAAATTGTGATGTCAAAAAAGTCAAATTAATATTTTTAAAAAATTTTCAAATATAATTTTTAGATTTCAGGTTATTATTATTCCAACCTGAAAATTATAGGGTATAAAAGTGATTGTTTGACGTCACAATATCCCCCGAAAATGTGACACAGGGGGAGGAGGGGTCTAAAAATCTTGAAATTCGTGTGACGTAATTTATCGACGGCCCCTAATTTGCTATTTATAAGTATGTTTCAAAAACTATTATCAATAACTATGATTTCTTCAGTTTATGTGATATATAGAATAATATTTTTTTTACATTCATTTACAGAGGGAAGAATGAAAGTTAAAATATTGCATTACTTTCGGCAAGTTCAATTTTCGATATCTTTTCTCTACAAAACTACAATAGTTACTTACACTCGGACAACTCCAAATGATAGTACTAGTATAGTATTCAAAGCCCTTAAGAAGTTTTGTGGCTGTCAGAGCCAAAACTCATCCGAAACTTCAATGATGTGTGAGTGTGTATGGTTTGTTGATTTCAAAGAAAGGGAAGTTGTGAGTGAAAGTCATGTGGTCACACACCAGTTGATTTTTAATGATATTCATCCGAGAAGGAGTTATCTTAAAAAGATGAAATTCCTTTATGTCTGGATTGACCCCTGCTTCGTGAATAGAAGGAGAAAATATTTTAGGGGATAATTGGAGTCAAAGGTACCTGTGGATGCGGAATTTGAGCAGCTGAAGGGAAACAAAGTGGGAAAGACGGTGTCAGGAAGCCAATTCGAGACTCATAGAGATCAATGAATTAGCAAATGTGTTAGTTGAAATCTTCATCATCAATTTGACAGCGAAGGGGAATTTCTTACAAATAAGGCTTTAGAGAGATTATTGACTTTAACTCGTCAGAAAAAACATAATGGTATATTATCCATAGTACAGGGAAAGGGCGTACACGGTTCTACGGTGTGTCACGTGTCAGGTTAAGCGAGATACAGTCGGAAGGGAGATAAGTCCCATACTCTTGTTCCGTGTTTGTATGATGAATATAAAATAAGTAAATGTAAATCGATCGCTTTAAGGAGAAAATATGTTAGTTGTAATTTTTCAAATTTATATTTATTCTTAAATTAAATTTCACTTTTTTATTAATACGATATAGTAAACCATCATAAAAGGCTGCTGGAAAGTGGTTCTCTAATTTAATTATTTTTAGAATATTTTGGTGGCGGAATTTGAAGACTTTGGGAAACAATTTTATGGTTCTTTGTAAATGTAGTGACACCAATTTAATATCAGTATTATTAATGTGTATGCAGTTTTTAAGTGAACAATAATTGCACAACTTGTTTCGTCGAAATACCCATGACCTCCGAATGAAATTTTGGGTCCGGAGCCCAAAATCTGAAGCGGGCCCCTTATTATGGTATAAGTATGTGTTATTTTATGAAGTGAAAAAAGTTGGCCACCCTACGCATTTTTTTTCTATGATACTCCCTTAAAAAACAAGTCACGCCCGGGACCCATAGGTGCACTTTGACCACACTTTGCGGGGGCTATGGAAACACCACATGAACGTCATCTATTCTAATCTTTTTTTGAAATCGAAAAATTACACTGCTCGACAAAAATTAAACAAAAATTTGTTGCCTTAAACCTAATAATGGATTCTAGTAGTTGATTATCATGCAATTTCCCGATCTTTTCAAACAGGTCAGAGTTTTGAGATATTTTCGGTCAAAACGACGAAAAAGGCCATTTTGACCTATTTTCTAGTCCCATTGGATATTAAACAGCAATATTTGAAATCAAAATATTTTGTTGACGTAATAGAAAACAGCTTCCTCTTTGATTTTCAAATTACTACTTGTTTTGAGCTCAATTAGAACTCGAGTTATAACTAAAAAACTAAAACTACCTGATTATAAAGGAAAATACTCGTAAACATAGATAAAAAAACATGGTCAGATTTTTAGTTAAAACTAGAGTTCTAATTAAGCTAAAAACAAGTGGTAATTTGAAAATCATAGAGGAAGCTGTTTTCTATTACGCCAACAAATTATTTTGATTTCGAATATTTCTGTTTAATATCTAATGGGAATGGGACTCGAAAATAAAGTCAAAATGGGCTTTTTGCCTGATAATATCTCAAAACTCTGACCGGTTGTAAAAAATCGGGAAATTGCATGATAATCAGCGTAAAAAAAACTCTGGAATCCATTGTTAGGTTTACGGCGACAAATTTTTGTCGACCAGTGTTATTAATAGTGTTATCAATGGCAGAATGATATACTTTGACCTACATTTTGTTGAAGTTTGCCTTGAGCACAAGGAAGCTACATAATAATAAATCAAATAAATAATAATCGATTTAGTGTGGGATAAAAATGTCTTTATTTATAAAGTATTATATAATAAACTTGAAAGAACCTGAATAAAACTCAAGGCGTAGCTGCATTGATGTATACAGGCGGAAAATCAAATCTATATTGCGAAAATATTCATTACCATCATAATTTTCATGTAAATCAATATTTTTCTAAAAGCAACGTCTATTTCATATTGTTATTGTTATTAAATATTAAATATTAGGAGAGGGTATACCTTCAGCGCCGATAGAGACGAGTTTCACGCCTTTGCTGGCGATGAAATCGAGCGCTTTGTTCACGTTGGCGATTTTATGGAAACGCATTTTGCCACGATCAGGTTTGGGAAGTGTCTCGCCACTGATGACCTCCAACAACAGCATCAGTTTAAGCCCATTGCGGAAATCTTCTTCAATAACTTCAATCGCAGTTCCAGCTTTTCGCAAGTGAGAGTTGCACCAAGCAGTGAACGTCTATAACAAAAAACAAGTCCATTATTAGTAGTGAAAATGGTTCGAGTTCAAATAAATGTATATACTAAGAATAAAAAAGTAATTATAATTAAAAATCCCTAAAGAATATATAACTAAATCTATTTAATTATTTCATTATACTAGTAATGTTCTGTTATAATATATTTATTTATTAACAGGAATGGTAGGTAACTGGACAAAATTAAAAACACAGAGTTTTTCAGTTTATTCTGACTTCCTCCAGTGTCCCATTCTTTGTCAAAAAACAATTTCACCAAAAGACAAAACATAGTGAAATTGTTTTTTGACAAAGAATGGGGCACTGAGTAAGTCAGAATAAACTGACGAAACGTCTGCCCCATTTAATAAAAAAAAAACTCTGTGTTTTTAATTTTGTCCAGTTCTCTACTATTCCTGTTCCTTATTTACTATGGATGTGAATGATTTTTTTATTATAAAATAATGTGAAAAGTGAAATATTATTAGAAGTGATTCCCCTGAGGACTAAAGGGAGAATAGTTAGAACTATCTTTGCTAGAAATTTAACGACTATATTATTAAGAGTAAATGGGATTGTTAGTACATAGGTTTAGCTGGTCAACATAAAATAATATTAAATTAAATATTTTAAGATTAACTTTAGATCTTGGTAAAATATCCAATTATATGAATTTTGTATTTACATATACATAATTATGTATTTACGGTACAAATGCCGATGTTGAGTCTACTTAACATAAAACATAATACTTGTCATTTCGAATACCTATAGAATCTTTAAATCTTAATTTCATGGGTTATTTAGGGCCGGTTGTATGTCGCAAAGTAAATGCTTTTTACAACTAACCACCCTTTTTTACAATCTACCCTTTGTTATACATGTATGAAGACATACAACCGGCCCGCAGTGTGTTAATATAGTTTTTCTGGATATACATGTCATTGTTACCACAATATTATTTCATATGCACACTCATATTAATAAAGTCTATAAATGATTATGATAGTTATGTTCTGATGGAATAATGAAGATGAAAGGCCCGGATGGCGATGTTTCAACCCGAGGAGTGAACCGCGACCTAAAATCGTGTACACCTACTTCCACTTCCACTTTCATTTCCAAGTAGAAGACAATAGAATACAATAGATTATCTAATGAATTCCAAAGTAATTCCAAATAATTCTAAAGACGGTGTACACCTAATTCGAATCGCGGTTCACCCCTCGTTTCAACCCGAGGAATTTAAGCTAAGCATTTTCAACCAATTCTCTTCTTCCTTTCTCGAAGTCTTACAGGTGAGCTCTCCGTAGGGCTCACCCCGGCTCCCTAATAATAATTTACTCAGTTCACCATCAAAAACACAACCACGGTCAACCCGTAAAATGTTAACCACCACAAACGCGCTATCTGAGGCACAGAGAAATACCATCGAATTGGTAAATTTAGCTTGACAAGCTAATATTATTAATTAATTAACTTCTCCATTAAGGGTGTGCGTGAAGTACCTTCATGGTGAGCAAATATTGTCATACTCAAAGTAGTTGATATTCCAATACAAAATACTGAAAATTCGGTAGTAAAAAATTGTAAATGATATGATAGTATTTTAAAACATAGATATTGTACTTGAAGAGAGATTATTAATATAAATATAATATATTGTAGGATTAAGTGGATATTGATGAGGCTGTCCAAAAAAGAAGAGGATAATTTACACTATCTTTTTATTCATAAAACCGACGTTTCGGAGGCTATTCCCTCCTTCTTCAGGGTTTTGAAAAGTCAGTGAAGGAAATCCAATGCGGCATTCCCCTCTGTCTCCTCTTTCAGTGGCAGTAACAATAATATATTGTATTTCATTATCAGCAGAATTATAATGTAATTATCAGTCCGTCTCCAAAAATTACTCCAATCTTATATTGTAGGATATTTTAGTTTTTTTTTTTGTTTTTTTATAAGGTAGGACAAGGGACAGAGGGTTAAATTGTAGGATTTGTCCTTCCGAAGTAGGACGGGTGGTCACCCTACTTCAAGTCCGAATAATGTATGTCACCCAATGATCATTATCTATTATCTAAGAACCCTCTGGTGCTCTGGATGCATTATAATATATTTTTCATTAGTATAAGTAGAATTATTATTATTCAGATTTGTGTATGTGATTTCGGCTTAAATTCCAAAATAATTCCTTCCTTTATTAAAAATAAACTATATTGTTTCGTAATTGGAAAGGAGAGGAGAGGAGTGCTCTTTAAAAAACCTCGTGTTGAAGGCGTGGTGTTTAAAAGACAAGTGAAAGCCTGCCTACCTGGGTGCCCTCTCTCCATCCACGGGTCATTATGAACAAAATTGAACAAAAGAAACAATTTATTGAGAATATATTCAAAGCATACTCAAATCTGGACCAGACAGAAAAAATTATATAAATATATTATATATTTAAATCCTAGATAATTGTTTGTTAAATTAATTTTTTTCACCTTCCTAATTATTTGTTGCCTAAATCTGAGATACGAAATATATTAACAAATCCTAAATAACCAGGGTTATAAGAGGGCATTATAATTCATAATGTCCTGCTCAATTTTATTTATTTATTTATTTTTGGCTTTTCGGCCATTCTAGCAGGGAAGTGGACAAAAAATTAAACAACAGAGTTAGTTATTCAATTTACCAGACGTTTCGTCACTATATTGAGACTTCATCCGTGGCTCATTCAATATAACTCTTTGTCAAAAATCTCTCAACTATAAGACAGCCAGTAACGAACATTTTCCATTAAAACACAATTAAAACATTTTAAAAACAATATTAGATTGTCTTGTCCTCACAGAAAATGCGATTTTAAAATATTTAATAAAATATGGACGCGAATGATGAAATACTTATTATTATTATTTTTTAATTTGTCTCTACCCAGGGATCAGATTTTGACCGGACTCGAGCCCGGGCCTACTTGGTTAGCAGGCTGGTACGCTAACCCCTAGGCTAACCCGATCAACAATTTTAACTTTATTTCTACATATTAAGTATATATTTAAACAATATATAGCAACAATTAGTTATTAGTTGATCGTATTAAATGCTTTTTCTTCAGAGACTAATAAGGAATGATTTCTCCCTCTCTCCTCTGAGTACAAAAATAATTGTTGTAGCCCTTTATATGGTATTTAATAATTATTATTAATGATTTTGTCAAAAAATGTCTGTTAGTACGTTACCAAATTTTGTATACGCTCTAGCTCAAAAATTAGTGTGAATATCAAAACGAAATTTGACATATGGGTAGATTCTTTATATTGAGATTAAGAGCTGATTAGATTTTGAGTGAAATCGAACCAAAAATTAAAGGGGGGAGGGGGGCTCTTAAAGAATTAAAATAAAATTTTCAAACTAAAAACAAAAATGAAATTTACTATAAAAGAGACCTATGATAAAAGACACATTTTTTCGGAAGCCAAAATTGTGGAAGAGGTTTCAAAAAAATAAAAAAATTAATATAAGCCCTAGACCAGGCTTGTCCAACCCTCGGGCCACATGCAGCACAACAAATTTTCAAACTTTATGAAATTGAGACTAAAAATACCAGTGATATTAGTAAAAATATAATAATTTTAACGTAATTTATGAGTAATAAATTTTTGAATTTTACTCGATATTTAGCAATGAGGTATTCATAAAATGATTCTCAAATAATTTTATTTATTCAAGTAAATATTTTCAATTATGAAGCACATAAAACAATGAGGCTAGATCCAAAATATTTGATGAGGACCCTGAGAACTTAAAGAGAATTCTTTTGAACCAAATATCGACGGATTAATGTCCCAAAAACTATGACAAACACCTCACTATAATTTTATTTTGCTGACTTGTCTTTTACTTTTATAATAAATTATTCATAAAATATTAAAGCTTAAAATACTTAACTATGTTAACTATATGGTATTTTCTACATTTTTTGTTCATCAGCTATCATTAGCTTTCGTGTGTTTAGTATGTGGTCCAAAACAACTAGTATTTTTCCAATGTGGCCCTGAGAAGCTAAAAGGTTGGACATCCCTATCCTAGACCCTTTGATCGGTGTGTACGAAATTTCGCATATGCAATGCACCCTATACGAACTTATGAAAATTACTCACTATGTGAAATTGGTAGAAATCAAGGGGGAAATGTCTTGTGGATGGCCACATCAGTTTATTTGATTCAGTTATATCAAAGAGATAATCCCTCTTTATACATTTTTATTTCATTTTCATATTATATAAAATAATATACAATACTGGACCTCTTCTCATTATTTTAAAATTTCGTTTATTTTCTTCAGAATTTTTAAAAACTTTCAAGACCCTGGAAAAGCATCTCTTTAGAGCAAAAGTGTAACTCGGATCGTTTTGATAGTAATGTTAATAATAGGTGAAGTAAATGTAATTTTGCTAAATCTATATTTAGAAAAAGAAAAGTAATAATTACAAAGTTTTAAGATTTATTATAACTTTTTCAAAGTGTTAAGTTTAATCAAATAATTTATCATCTAAGTACAATGGATCTGAATTTAAACAGTAAACAAAAGTATTAATAGAAATTTTTCATATGTAAAATGTTTAAGTAGGAATCTGAATGCCACTTAAATCAAATGATGTTTAAAATACGAGAAGAGCTCGAACATTATTATCAAAAGAGAATAAAAGCTAAATCGTTTTGATGCTCTCGTCATTAATGACCATATGGTGGCAAAACTAACTGGTTAACTACTGTTGAAACATTTGTGTGGCCTCTCCTAACAAAAGAAACCTTAATCAATAGTTTATGATATTTACTAAGAAGTTGGTATTCCACTTCTTTTGAACAGAGATCGTTATTCAACTATATAGATCTTCATTTAAGAACATAGCTTTGAGTAATAAAGAGGTATAGTTGGTAATCAATTAAACAAAAAAAAAAAAAAAAAATCATTTTGGAAGACGGAAGATAGTATCTTTTGGTCATTTTAACGAGGAATAGATTAAGAGAAGTTTAATTAAGTGACATCTACATAATTAAAAAAGAAACACAAATATAAATAACATAATTAAAGAGGAGCAATGACAAATAAATAAATTCATCGTTTTTTTTAATTTATTTTTTTATTTTTATTGAACAATGATGATTAACAGTTATAAAGTGTTTTTACTTCCAATTTATTGATATTTTTTATTTTGATATTATTCTAATTTTAAAGTTGTATCAGCTTATAGGGTTAGTCGAGGGGTGATCCGCGATTGGAAGTAGGTGAACACCTTTTTGGAAGTATTTTGGAAGTACTTGTAAATATTTAGAAGTACTTGGGAATATTTGGAAGTACTTGGAAACATTTAGAAGTAGGTACTTGGAAATATTTGTAAGTACAAGTGGAAGTAGGTGTACAGCATATTAGGTTGCGGTTCACCCCTCGGGGTTAGTATTAGAACATCTGATTATAAATTTGCTTTAGTTTACTTATAATGCTTTTTATGTGCAATTATAATGAAATGAATATAGGTAGGTTTGTTCGAGGGTATTTTCAAAAATTTTCCCAGAAAAATGTAAAAAGTGATGTAAATAAAAAAAAGACATTGTGTAAATATAAGGTGACCAAACGTACTCCTTTTTCGTGAACCGTACTTTTAAAATGTATACTCCTTTTGTACTCCGAAAAACATAAAAACTACTAACGTTCTGGTAGACCAAAAAAGTTTGAAGATGCGAAACTACAGGAGTTATTGGATGAAGACCCAACCCAAACTCAAAATCAATTGAAAAAACAATACACCGACAACAAATGATCAATTTGAACCACGCATTGATCGAAAAACGTCCAGAATGGGCCCGAAGACACGGTAAAGTGATTTTACAACACGATAACGCGCCGTCTCATAAAGCAAAACCGGTCAAGGAAGCGTTGAAAGCACTTGGGTGGGACATATTATCGCACCCGCCGTACTCTCCAGACCTTGCCCCGTCCGACTATCAACTTTTCGCATCGATAGGACACGCGCTTGCAGAGCAGCACTTCGCCAATTTCGAAGAAGTTAGAAAATGGCTCGATGAATGGTTTTGCTCAAAGGACAAACAGTTTTTTTGGGATGGCATCCATAAATTGCCAGGAAGATGGGCAAGATGTATAGAATCAAATGGTCAATACTTTGAATAAATAAATTTTCCATTTTCTTAAAAATTACGTAGTTTTTTTTTCGAAAAAACCGGTAATGACTTTCCGGTACACCTAGTATAACAATTATTATATGCAACCTTTTATACGTTCTTGTGCTAAAATTGTCTATGATAATTTCCTTCCTAGTCAACTTTATATCACTGATACTGTCAGTATGCATTATGACTGTGCGTATTTTGAATTCAACTTACTGTACAAACGCTAGTTGCAGTTTTTATATACTTTTTATAATATTTCTATTTATTTGGAATGTTGTATATTGACGTGACAACGTCTTATAAATTGGTTTGCCGGGTGACACTTCAAGAAACTGCGTTACGCTCCGCTCACGTTATGCGCTCACAATGAGAGCGAGTGAGAGGCACGCGTCCCTTCCACTCGGGCATGGTTAGCCCGCCTAAGAGCGAGAGAGACAGACATAAAAAGTGAAAGGCACGCACGCACTTCCTTTCATTTCATATTTCTCCTATCATCGCCCTATCCTCAACAAAATCACTCAGATAGGAACAAGTTAAGTTGTAGTAAACGCTGTTTCATTGTACGCAAATGTATTGCAAGTTATTGTATGTATATTTGTATATAAATACGTATGTATGTGTAAAGGTAAAAATAAAATTTTGTTAATATGAAATTCAGTGCGAGATTCTTTGTATAAATTAATGTTTTAAATATAATTCTTTGTATAAATAAATGTTTTAAATTGTTACTATTATTTCATCCTTCTTCCTACTATACGAATGAATATTCACATTAAAATTATTTTACCACTCAAAGTCGTTGTCACGTAAAACTTTCGCCCGTATACCGACTTTACAGGCAACCATTTTTTTAAACCAATTTTTGGTGAAATAAAAGAGATACCTTTTTTTTTATTTATATTATTTAATTGTTTGTTTCTTTATTTTTGTGTTTGGGATTCGTTGATCAGGGTCCCCTATTTTTTAAAATATTCAGATTGGTTAAAAAACTATTTATAATTTTGAATTTCGTATTATGCATACGCTTACTAGTCAATGCATGCATTTACTAAGGTTAACAGTAAATGCGTGAAAAAATAAACACGGTTATTATGTTTTGATTAATGAGTGTATGCATCCACTACCATGGCTAAGTACATATGTGCACAAATCAAATAACATAATCTTAAATAATTAACGCATGAAATCAATAGTCTATGTTATAAGCAGTTGCAAATATATATATTATCATTTCAACATTTCAATACTTTATCGAAATTTTATAATTATAATCCAAGTATTTAAACTTATTTAACAATAATAATTTATTTGTTACATTTGCGACTATTCGCGGCCCCCCTGCGGGTAATCCATGGCCCCCTAGGGGGCCGTGGCCACTACTTTAAGAAGCATGGTTCTATAACACATCTATTAAATTGAAAGTTTTTGTGCCGAGAGTAGCAGAATTTTTATATAATGAAGGAGACAATAAATGAGTGTGTCTTCTGCTGGAATTATAAATTTTATTTATTTATAACGAGACTATAGTTTCGTTATAAATAAATAAAATTTATAGTCAGCAGAAGACACACTCATTTGTCTCCTTCAACACATCTATTTATTAATGAAATAGATGTGTTATAGAATTTTCATGACTAAAACGTATTTAAATATAAAAAAAGATTTAAAAAAAATAGACTTTTCAATCACAGAACAGTACTAAAAAGCAGAAAATAAATTCTAGGATTTCTGAGGTATTGTCTTATGGTTAGAGTTGAATTCGCTCAGTTTTAATTTAATGGGAAGTACAATAATTCTACGACGCTGAAAAATCAACATTCCTAGAAGTAAAAGTGTGAAGCGCTGATTAAATTACAAAGAATTTTACTATCACTTCACATTTTATTTCTAGGAATGTTTTTGATTTTTCAGCGTCGTACGATTATTGTACTTCCCATTAAATTAAAACTGAGCGAATTCAACTATAACCATAAGACAATACCTCAGAAATCCTAGAATTTATTTTCTGCTTTATAATACGGTTCTGTGATTGAAAAGTGTATTTTTTAAAAATCTCTTTTTTTTAATTTTTTAACGATTAAATTCAACATGGGGGAAGCAGGTTGTTCTAACGTAAGTGCGCCATTGGAAGAAAATTCAGAATTATCCAGAAAAATTCATACAACACAAAAATAAGATTTCAATATATACTATATATATTTATCTAGATTAATTTGTAACAACGCTTAGAGAAATTTCTCTAAAAAAATTACCCTCTTGCCTAGAATCGAACCTACGAACTCTTGAACTATGGTCATCAGCTTTCCTTTTTTTTTTTTATAAAGTGTTTATTAGCCAAAAAAGATTTATATACATTTTTTACAATAATATCCCTAACACTCCGGGATATGGAATATTATTTTTTTTAAGTTTAATCTACATTACATACAATGTATTCGTAGTTATGAATTAATATATTATTTACTTATTTACAAACATTTTCGGGTTTTTCCCTTCTTAAATTAAGGGGTAGGGATATAACTTTATTTTTGTTTTACAAGGAAATGGCTTTAAAAAAAAAACCTTGTTTTTAAAAAAAAACCTTGTTTTTGGTCATCAGCTCTAACCACTAGACCAATCTCACATTAATATTTATACCATGATTTCTGTTACTAAAACTATATATTTTTGATTTAGACTTTGTGTCGAGATAATATTGTATTCATTTGAACTCGAATGAAAATGAAAAAAACACCAATTGATTTTAAATTAAAAAACATTAAATATATATTAATTAACGAGGAAAATTTGAAATATAATTGTCAGCTAGGATTTTAAACTGACAGCTCCAATTGATTTTCATTAACCAGGCAAATTTGAAATATAATTTTAATTCGCACTCGAATTTTGAAATGAAAGACTGCCAGGGCACCAGCCCGGAGGGCCGAGCTTCGAGGGCGTGCCTTCGGCACGCCCTGCGAAGCTCGTTAATCAATATTAGAATAACTATTGTATCTATTTTAATATTATTTTAAAAATATATAGTCGGTTGATAAAAAATGAAGACTATAAATTATAATAATTGGTCGACTTCATTTCACGACACACAAAATATGAGACCTAAAAAACGGCTCACGGCTCGGAAATATTCGGACAGTTTTGAGAGGCAATCTCGGGCGGCCGACGTACTTAATCCTTTTGTGCCAAAAATAATTGGTCACCTTAGTAAATATATGGACATGGGTAGGGAGGGAGTGTTGCTCGATGCACAAAAAATTGTAAAATAATAAATATGTAAATTTTAATTTGAAAATAAAAATATGTTGTTCAAAAAAAGGTAGGTTTGTGTTTGAAAAAGAAATCAATTTTAATTCTGTTATTCTATTGATAGGTATTTAGAATTGGACCGATACGGATGCGATTCGTTTCGACGTTTAGCTTTTAGTCACACTACAACTCTAATTGTGGATGAAATTTAAAAAATCATCATGACATCAATGGCAAATGAAAAATGAAAAAAAGAAATTTATTATAGATACAACTCAATTAAATGATTCAATAACTTCAAAAAAGTAAAAAGAAAATATATATGGACCCCACATTATCATTAAGGATCGATTTAACAAATACATTAGATATTAGAAGATATTATTATGATAAATTTAAACATTACCTATATACTGTGCGTTAAACATAGAGGCAGCACTTCTGCCGAAGGTAGCGCTCTCTTGTGTTTATTTATTCAAATAATTTGGGAGAATTGGGGAAAATGTTGTATTAAAGTATATATCATAGATAAAGAGGGGGGGGGCGTGAGCGAGTGTCTTTGACGTTTAATAAATCATCCCCCAAAGCTTAAATTTTTGTCTCCAGTTGGCGCTAAAGTCGTGACGCAGGGTCCATATTAGGATTAGAATATTTGATAGAATGATAGATTAATTCATACACTTGAATTTATAGCGCTATTTGGGTGAGTAACACGATATGCCTGCGCCCATGCGAACATATCTTCTTACCAAGGCAATACGCATAGTTTACCCCAAGAATTTCGTACAAACAAAAGGTTAGGTCCGCGTACCAAGTCTACGGGGCAAGCTAAGCATTAAAAACAAATAATTGTCAATCAAAGAATGAAATAGGAGTAAGTTAAACTTAGAGGCAGCACTACTGCTCTCTTGTGTTTATTTATTCAAATAATTTGGGGGAGTCGGGGCAAATATTCTATTAGAGTATATTTCATAGATAAAAGAGTGCACGGAGCCTAGGGGACCGTAAGCGAGTTTCTTTGTCTTGGACGTTTAATAAATCATCCCCCAAAGCTTACATTTTCAGTGGCGCTAAGGTCGTGACGCACGGTTCCTATAGTCTTATGAATTTTCTAAATTTAATTTTAATTTTTATGTTAGCATTCCTTCGTTATAATAAATAAAGGAGCCTAACCCTTTTAAAAATATGTTACCCTTTGTCTAATAAATTCTATACCGCCAAGAGTTATTGTCCGGTTAAAAATTTCTTTCACTTGTAAATATATGTGTGCCTTCTGTACAGATATATATTATGGCATTCTAAAGTTAAGTTAGTTATTTTCAGTATCTCCTGACGATGGGTTGACACACCAAAATATATATATATATAATGTTTGTATTGATACGCACCAAAACTAATCAGCGCTTCATTTTGTTAAAGTAATGGTAGGTTTTCAATTTCATTTCAATCGGTGCAACGGTGTGAAAAAAACCGTGGGCCAAAAAAGCGATAACAGACATACATACATACATCCATACATCCGCACGCACTAAATGAAAAAATCGCACTTTTTGGCCTCTCGACACGAGACCCCATGGGATTCTTGGCAAAGCCGTCACGTGCTAATATTCAACCTAATTGAATACTACAATTTGTGACTTTAATTGAGTCCATGGGTTCCGTAGTCTTTACCTGAGGACCCTTTGAAGCCACGCTTGCCCCGAGAGCGATTACAATACTTTACCCATGCTTTGCATTGGATAAAGTAAAAAGAGTGAGAGTTTTCTCAATATATATATATACAAGCTTGAGTTGTTTGCCATAAAAGAATTTAGTCTTTTTGATTTTAAGTCGATTCTTCTACATTTTCAGTAGAGGTTTCCATTAATAGTCAAAACATCAAAAATGGAATTCAATAAGGTTTTTCCTCTAGTATTAGATAAGAATCGATCGTTATTTTTGATTTTAAGTCGTTTCCTCCATGTCTTCAGCAATGGTTACCAATAATAATCGAAACGTCAAAAACCTAATGTAGAATTGTTATTCCTCAAGTATTAGATGAGAATCGATGTAGCTATTTTTGATTTTAATTCGATTCCTCTATGTCTTCAGCAAATGGTTACCAATAAAAACCGAAACGTCAAAAATCCAATGTAGAATGGTTATTCCTCGACTCTTAAATGAGAATTATTTTTGAATTAATTTCAATATGAACTACAAATTGCAAAGTGATATCTGATTAATAATAAAGGAACAAACATATTAATATTTCAAATGAATTTGGATAAAGTTTAGCAACGATCCGTTGCAGTTTATTTATTTCTTACACGTGAAACAAGTGGCCTAGTGAGTAACTCATAGTAAATAATAATTTTCCAAAAAAATCTAGAATTATTAAATTATAGGGTATACAAGTGATAGTGTGACGTCACACTAGAGGGGGGCACAATGAAAATGTGGCAGAATGTGACGCGGGGGGGCTAAAAATCTTTAAATTGGTGTGACGTAATTTATGAACGACCCCAAGGTGCGTCCCTGTCTTTGTTATAAAAACTTTATATAAGGTATAAATTTGCATTTATTCAAACGAATAGATAAGTATTCCATATAAAATATAAAGTATTTGTATTATACATGGAACTTAGCATTGACTCTCTGAACCCCTAAAGCGTTTGAGTGGAACCCCGGGGTTCCGCGGAACAGAGGTTGAAGAACAGTAATCTATGCTATTCGATCATCTTTTTTAAAGCTTTTTATGACTGAATTTTTTTTAAAGATATATCTACAGTGGAAGAGTAAGAGAGTGAGTTGATTAGAAGAGAGTCTCGGGAGCATAATAGTATCACTGTGCTTGCTCCTAGTCATTAGGCCAAGAATTTGCAATAATTTTACTTAGGATACGGGAAAAAAAAGATTAAGGATTTGCAAACTCTTTGAGGGTCGGTCTTAGCAGACCGTAGACTAACTTTGAAGGGATAGAAAAAAATTAAAAAAACACGCTTTTGTGAGTAGTGGGCTTAAAAGTATAAAATAATGTACCTAAAAACTTTTTTATGTCCAATAACTAAGTCAAAAACCTTGGGGCGCTTCTTTGAAAAGGCTGTAGGTAGTTTAATTAATTTCGACAAAGTATCCCACCCTTTTTGACATAGTTATTGGACATAAACAAGTTTTTAGGTACATTATTTTATACTTTTTAGTGCATTACTGGCAAAAGCGTGTTTTTTTAGTTTTTTTAAACTATATTTTTTTTTACTTTTTAGTCTTAAAATCGGTACAATACCACGCTTACATCGCTAAATTAAAACTAAATTAGATAAGAGTCTAGTATATTATCCCAATTTCCCCCCACTTTTGTTAATTTTTGTATTTTTAACCTTCTGGAGGTCCACAGATAATGTATACAAATTTCGGTTGAGTTTGGACCAAAGGGGTCTAAATTTCCAAATCCCCACCCACCTGTTAATTTTTCAGCTCGATTGTTTAAAATTATTGTATTATCATGAGTTATTAATACGTATGCAAATATTCATTTTAAGCAGACGCCTTGAAGGTGGGGAAAATTACGTTGAAATATTCCGTTTCATTGATACATATTTCATACTAATAATAAAAGGGTCTTAAAAATATCGAATTTTGGGCTGTTTTAATCGAACATCTAACACAAGACCTATATTTTCTCGATATCCCCAGCAGGAGTAGCCAGAGTATAATTGAATTCGCTCGAAATTTTTCCAATTTATTTTTCATTTTATTTATTAACTAATTTGTGTTTAGGAATGTCTAAGACAGAGGAGAAATAACATTTTAAGAAATAATATCTTCGATTTTCTTTTTGTGGAATTCAATAAGGTCTTTTAAGAAACTTATTTCAAAATACCATAAATAATACCATTGCCAGAAGCTCTAGATAAAAACCATTATTATACAAATTTAATTTCAAATGGAATTCAAATATCTACCTTGTCCACTCATCAATGATGATTAACGCAATGTGAACAACTTTCTTTTGAAATAGTTTGGAAAAATAATTCAGGAGATATTTAATTGAATTTAGACTGGACAGATTGATGACTTGTAAAAGTTATTGGGTTAGATCACTCTTGAATTCTTGATATTGGATGTTTGAACAATTAGTAATGCCTCCGGAAAAAGGATTTCAAATATTTTGCTTAATTAATGCCAGTTGAATCAAAAACAAAAAGTCTCTTTGATGATAATTAGAGACCTTATTCAAATCAAATTGTTTTTTATTTATTCATGAATCTGGATGCCCTCCCGCCTAGCTTCAAGACCCACCCAGTTTTAAGAAAAGTACCCACCCCCCCCCCATTTTATTCACTTCTAAAGAATTAGAAGAGCTTTTTATTACCTTTTGTTGTAGTTATAAGACTTGACCGTTTTTATTTCTAGCATATAATGCTAAAATGCAACAAATCTCCCTCCCCCTGTGGGCATCTCTGCATGAATAATACGATAAAAAAAGTAAAAAAATAATAATTTTAGACTAAAAAAATGAAAGATAAATTTGAAACTGAATTGGGCCATTTTTCTAAAATGATATTGTTTATTTGAATGTCGCTGTTATTAGGTATTTAGAAAATTATTAAAATTTTAATTTTTGCTCTGATCTCATTTAATGTTATGAAGAACATTGATCGAAACAAATCTATTTTGAAGAGTTGAAAATTTATTAAAATTACACATATAATTAATTTTAATTATTATTTATTGAACATTGAATAAATAATACAATAAAACTAAGACGTTTCGATTGCTGTTAACCTAAAATCGAAGCGGGTGGTCCTTATTTTGGATATCTTCGAATTTTCACGCTAACAGGGGCTCATTTGGTTCGAAATAAATACATAAAAAAATACCCCCCAAGTTACAAGTCTCTATCTCAATTATAACCAGTGTCGAGGGTTTTTTGCATTAAACGATCAATTTTTTATTCCGGCCAAAGCAATGGTTCAAAAAATTTGAAACTGTTGACTTTAACCTTATAATAGTAGCTATCTATCAGAATTATAATTTTGGAGTCTATAACTTACTAATACTAAGATATAAGCAGTATTTTATCTAGCTGTAACTCGAAAATTATAATAGCTAAAAATCTGTAAAAATACTGATGGATAGCTACTATTATAAGGATACAGAGTTTTAAATTTTTTGAACCATTACTCTGCCCGGATTAAAAATTGATATTTCAATGCCAAAAACCCCATGTTATTTAGATGGAAAACTTGTTGCATCGCTGTTCGACAAAGGTTAAAATTGAGATAGAGACTTGAAACTTGGGGGATATTTTGTCTTATTTATTTCGAACCATATGAGCCTCTGTCAGTGTACAAATTTGAAAATACCCAAAATAAGGACCACCCTAGTGCTCAATTGCTAATACTTGAGAACGATCGCAGAATAAGTCGATAGAAACGTCGTAGCTTTATTGTATTATTTATTCGTGTTCAATAAATAATAATTATAATTAATTAGGTATGTGTGATTTTAATAAAATTTCAACTCTTAATAAAATTAATCACAAAAATATAAGCTTCAACAGCTTCATTACTGATAAACTTATTTTTGCTTCGTTTTTTTCCTTGAGTAAATGATTGGAATAATAATAATTTGCACAATAGAGTTCCTTCTTTTGCTGGTAGAGAACTTTCAAGGGTCATTTTAGTCCTCCTATGAATAAAGAGGTATTTGGTTCGGGCAGCTGAATAAATGACAGATGGGAGCTGAGAATAGGCACAGGGGTCTCTGGTTGACAAAGTTTAGCCCAGGTCACGCGCGTCGAATCTGAACATATTATTGTCGTGTTTGTACTTAGTGGGTAGAGTTAATTAATGACTGTTTGTCCCCATGACTTCAAGGAACTTGAAATCTCTCCCGGACTCCGTCTTTCCCGACCCTTATAACCTTATAACCCGCCTTCCATTTTCAATAAACGTCTAACGTGCCATGGACTTTGAATCACCCTGTATAAATATTTTTCAATACAAATTGGAATTGAATACAAGCAAATGAATTAATTAAAATTGTAGTATAATCTAAAGCACGAGATTAAAAAAACTATTTATTTGTTTATATAAAAGCAAATGCTATGAATTTAAAAATAAATTAAATAAATAGAAAAATTATTATCATTAAGGAAAATATTAATCATATTTATGTTTTTATCAATTAATGTAGAAAAAAAGATACATTATCATTTCGACGCCTTAAAATTATGCAACCTAATCACCCTGTTTGTGTTTTTGCTTGTTAGAAATACACTTTAAGGATGTTCAGTTTTAAAATCTATTTTTATGATCAATACAAACAAATATTACTGTAAAACATATTAAATGGCTTAATTGAAAATTGAATCAAAATATTAAGTTTTTATTGTAGTTGAAGGAGAAAATAAAAGAGTGTGTCTGCTGCTGGAAAAATAAATTTTTAATTTATTTATAACGAGACTATAGTTTAGAGGGCTTTGCCCTCTTCATCAGTCTATTACAATTGATTCACACGAATTGATGTTTTTTTCAAACATCAATTCTGGTGAATCAATTGTACCTAATAGACTGATGAACTGGGCAAACCTCTCGAAGCTATAGTCTCGTTATAAATAAATTAAAAATTTATTTTTCCAGCAGCAGGCACACTCTTTTATTGTCTCCTTCAACTAGATAAAAATTTTGCTACTCTCGGCAAAAAGAAACTTTCAATTTTTATCTAAGAAAAGTCTCAAAATCAGAATTGCTTGATCCCAAATTTTTTGGATTTATTTAATAGAAATAACAAGTAGATGGATCCTAAGTGTCTTTTGTAGGTGGTTTCGGAATTGAATCAAAATAAATTTATAGAGGTTTTTAACTTCAAAATGAACATTTTACAAATAAAATAATAATAATAATACAATGTTCAATTTGAAGTGAAAAACCTGTATACCTGCCAAAAATTAAGGGCGCTTCAATAAGGCAACCTCCAAAGAACAATTTTCAGAGAAATTACTCTGGAGGAATACTTACTTACGCACTCATAAAATTCTTATTCAAAAGAGTGAAATATTATTTTTTTTCTTTATTAGATTTGGATAGAAAAATAAAATATTGAATGCATTTTTCTAATTTCATGAGTTTTTTCTTACATTGGAAGAGGGAAGCAACTCATATATTAATTTTAATATTTATTTATGACCCAGGATCAGGTGAAAATGACAATAAATAAATAAAAACCTTTAAAAAGGTTCGGATTATAATGAATTGTAGAAGATTGAAAAGATTTAGTTTGCCGAGAGTAGAAGAGTTGATGATTGATTTTGAGTTTTAGAAGACATTTGGTTAAAGCTTACAGAGATATAATGCGGTTATTAAATGTCAAAGCTATTAGAACTTGAAACTAAATTGAGAAAATTTATTAGCTATTTATCAATGACAAGCAATGATTTTTCGTCTGCTTGATTCCTTCACCCAGTAAACCTCTTCTGAATACCTTAGAAATTATTACTTTCATTATATTTATTCTCTTCTTATCTTCTATAGCAGTGGTTCTAAAACTACCCCATTTTGGAGTCGCGAATCATAGGGAAACAATGAAAAAATTATAATGCGCAGCGGCCAAAAATTTATGTTTAGTGAATTCGAGGTATTGAAACCGAATAGTTTACTAAATATTACTGTTAAATTTTTATCTGACACAGGATTACTTTGAAGCGAAGGAAAAATTGGATTTCCGATATACAATTGCTAAATCAAACTCCAGCACACAAAAATTCCATTCGATTATCTCAACGGACAGCAAAACAGTTAATTGCTAAAGAGTATTCTCATTCGAATAACAACTAGGCATGTAAATTTTTTAAAAGAATACATAAAAATAAAATAAAAGCATTTGTTATTATAATTACTTTCTTTCAACAAACTAGAATAAGTACAGTAGAACCTCGTTATTACTTACTGAGACCAAAGGCAAACCGGATAATCGAAAATCGGGATAATCCGCATATTTGGGTATTGAAGGAGACAATAAAAGAGTGTGTCTTCTATAATAATAAAACTTGAGTAAGATACGAGGTAGGTTTCACAAAAAAAGAAATAAAACAAAATTGAGTTTTGAATTCGATATATTTCGGGGGTTAGCCCATCATCAGGAGTCTAAGAAAACTGTTTTCTTAGACTCCTGATGATGGCCAACTCCGAAATATATCGAATTCAAAACTCAATCTTGTTTTATTTCTTTTTTGTGAAATCTACCTCGTATCTTACTCAAGTTTTATTATTATATTAAAATGTTTCACCTAGAACCAACACCGAACTCGTTAAAAGTTAGTGTGTCTTCTGCTGGAATTATAAATTTTATTTATTTATAACGAGACTATAGTTTCGAGGGCTTTGCCCTCTTCATCAGTCTATTACAATTGATTCACAGGAATTAATTTATGAATGAAAGGTTAACATCTTTCATTCATAAATTAATTCCTGTGAATCAATTGTAATAGACTGATGAAGAGGTTAAAGCCCTCGAAACTATAGTCTCGTTATAAATAAATAAAATTTATAATTCCAGCAGAAGACACACTCTTTTATTGTCTCCTTCAATATATAAAAATTCTGCTACTCTCGGCAAAAACTTTCAATTTAATTTAGAATATTTGGGTAATAAAAACAAAAGAAATCCTCAAATAAGCGAATTTGAATTCATTACGATAAAAAAAACATGTTTATATCAAAATTACATAGAGTTGTTTAAAAAAATACATACTTTAAAAAAAATACAATAACTTTTCACATCATTACTCCGTTCCGACTAGGTCAATATAAAAATTAAGTATTGAAAGAGACAATAAAAGAGTGTGTCTTCTGCTGGAATTATAAATTTTATTTATTTATAACGAAACTATAGTCTCGTTATAAATAAATAAAATTTATAATTCCAGCAGAAGACACACTCTTTTATTGTCACCTTCAATATATAAAAATTCTGCTACTCTCGGCAAAAACTTTCATTTTAATAAAAATTAAGCGAATTTTTGGTGAAGTTATAATTACCTACATTCTTGCTATCAATTATTATTTATATGAACATTTATTAAAATAAAAATGTCTACAAATCCGATCTGGATAATCCGGAGGTCCAGATAAACGAGGTTTTACTGTAATAATTATTTATTTCAAACACCTGTTAACGATAAAAATGTATAAAAATCAATTTAAAATAACTAAAAAAAGAGAACTCAATACCAAAAAGTCGTTTTTATAATGGTTAATAGCGAATAAAAACCTTTCGAAATTTTCAAATATCGAATAGTAATTATCATTGGCCCACTATCAACCCGGTCTTAAAATTTTTAGAATGAATAGCAGTTTAAAATAAAAAAATATCAAAAAAATCGAAGAGTACCTAGAGTTTCAAAAATAAGATTAAAATTTTCAAACTCAAAGTTTCAAATAAAAATACTTTAAATAATCTATTTTTGTATTTTTTTCTAAAAAGTATGTAAAAAACGAATGTTTTGAATTTTATTATGTTAAGAGCGAAAACCGAAAAATTCAATATCTTTTAAACTGGTAATCAAAAAAATTTCAAAATTTACCAGGAAGAGTTTTTTGATGGGTACTAAAAAATGTAAAAAAATGAAGGAAATCCAAAATTAAAATTTTTCAAACTGTCCGATTTGGTGTGGAATGCCCCCTATATAATAATATGGGATCGCGAATGAAAAATGTTTAAGAAGCGCTATTCTATAGTATAGAGGTGCGTGCCACAGACAAAAAAATAGTAAATCTTTTGAATGAAAAAAGTCAATCTAAAGTGCCTCACCTTGTAATACATTAATATACATACATGTATTTTATCTAGACAATATAAACAAATTTTATTACTACGCAAAAGAGACGCCTGAGCATACTAATCTAAGCCACTTGTGCATTTCCAGTTGGTAGGGTTTTGATTTTTAATCCAGTTATGTAAGCTTAATAGAGAATTTCTAAGCAAATATCGGAAAAATGTTAAAGGGCGATGAAGTATTGAAAATGTAATCTAGTGAAAAATAATTTTATGTTAAAATTATCGAGAACATAAAAGTTAGTTAGCCATGATTTATTTGATCTTTTGAAAAAA
Source organism: Forficula auricularia (assembly GCA_024734495.1). Taxonomy (NCBI): domain Eukaryota; kingdom Metazoa; phylum Arthropoda; class Insecta; order Dermaptera; family Forficulidae; genus Forficula; species Forficula auricularia. The sequence goes on along the minus strand of JALMQS010000065.1, from coordinate 176,366 downwards.
ATAATTAGATAATTGAATTGGAATGGCCTTGATTTAATAAAAAAAGTAATAATTATAATTGTAATACAGTTATTATAGGAAAACGAAGTTTTTGTATCATTTGTGTAAAAAGCTGCATGCATGTCCCGGAAGTGTTTTTTTTTGTGTGACAAAACGGGTGTTGTTAATTAGAAGCCTCGTTGTTGATAAGTTAAAAGAATACGTGGGTTTTAATTGATCTATCTCGAAGCAAGGTAAAAAAAGCCAATAAGTTAGTAAAATGGATACTAGAAGACAAGGGGGGCGGTTGTCTGTCTGTCCGTCCTGGCACGAGAGCCGAGAGGCGATTGGCATGAGAGAGAACAATTGGCAGTGGTGGGTGCAGAAGCCTGGGGGATCCCGTGGGACAAAAGCGACGTGGCTACGACCCAGGTTATTTGGGCCAATTAATTAAAGTGGCCGCTAGTACAACGAATCAAGGATCTTTCAAAATACGGCGCTGAAAATGTTCAAGGAATTTCTAAACATTCCAAGAGCCCTTTATTTATAACATATTGAGTTTTAGATTATAATAGATAATTACTAAAGAGGGATTCCCTCCCCCCAATTTAGGCGGTTAGTTATTGCATTTTTAGTCTTCTGGGGGGCCACAGATTATGTAAGGATAATTTGGTTGAGTTTTGTCCAAGCAGAGATGTACAAGTTACCTCATGAAAAGTATCTGGAATACAAGTTACTTTAAAGTAAAGTATTTGACATATAAGATACAAGATACTTTTGTAAATCGTATTTGAAATATTAGATACAAAATACGTATTTTCTAAATACTTTTTGAAAGATAACATATTTTTATTCAAATCAAATTTAAAATCTCCGGTTCCGGTAAACCCAGCTCCGTAATATCCCTATTAAATTCATTGTGAAGTACCAACTGCAATCGGATGAATTATACAGTGGAACCTCGAGATACGAGCGATCACCATTATATATGAGAAATTAGAGATACGATGAAAGTATGAGCGAAAAATTCGTCTCTAAATACGAGCAATGATTCGAGTAACGAGCAAAGAGCCTTAGGTTTCGATCCTCAACCTGTGGACAACTCAGTGCAGTTAGTCGAAGAAATTGTATCTCTGGGGAAAAGTATGGATCTGGATTCTGGATGTGGATGCTGTTGATCTGGATGAGTTAGTGGAGGAGCATAGTGAAGAACTTACAACGGACAAACTTAAAGAACTTCACAAGGATCAGCAGCAAGAGGTGGTAGAAGAGCTTTCGTTAGGGGAGGAGAGAACAGGAGATAAGGTCCTCTCTTCCAGTAAGATTAAAGAAGGGTTGGCAAAGTGGGAAGAAGGGAAAACTTTCTTTAAAGAAAATCACCCTAATAAGGCAGTGTGTGGGCGCCCCATGGACTTATGTAATGACAATGTAGTGTCGCATTTTAGAGAATCTTAAAAAGGAGACAGAAACAAGTGTTATTAGATAAGGTTTTTGGTAAAGCATCCTAATGATTCTGACCCAGAACCTGCTTCCAGTGGGGTAAAATTTCCAAGAATAGAGAGCTTTCCTGAATCAGAGGGGGACCCTCCTTCCCCACAGTAACCCATTTCGTCTTCCCCACATCCCTGTCGGCGGTAATATTATTTCCAGTGTTATTTATTAGGAAAATTGATTTTTATGTTGATTTTTTGGGGGTGCGGAACGGATTAACTGGATTTCCATTATTTTCAATGGGGAAGAAGTTTGTTTCTAGATACGAGAAATTCGTTATACGAGCTCAAGGCTGGAACTAATTAAACTCGTATCTCGAGGTTCCACTGTATTTTCTAATAAAATACGAAAAATATTGCATTATTTAAATATGAAATCTCTAAATATATACGTATATTTGATTTGCTTATCTTGTGTCGTGGACATTTTTCAAGATGAGATAGAACAAATTTTAGAGATAATTTATCTAGTTTTCTATTTAAATTAAATATAATAATCAAAGGAAATTGTTAACAAATTTTTTCGGATATTATAATCAACTATTCCTGCCAAAATAAAATTAGATCTAGTAACTAATTAGGATATGTATTTTATCTATTTCGTAGTGATAAAATTGGTCAATCAGGAATATTTTTCATTGTATAAATTTTGTTGTTTCATAATAAGTAAATTTATGTATTTATTTATTTTTAATTTTTGAAAGAAAAATTCTACACAATTTTGGATATAATTTTTTGTAAGATGAAAAAAATTTGTTTTACGAAACGAATTGAAATTTCATTTCAGAATCCATCAGGGCGGGGTTCTTAACTTATCTAGTCCGAGGAGCCCCTCTTATTATAAAAAAAAAAAAAAAAATCACAAAAAATAAGTTCTTTTTGGCTTTTCGGTCTTACTAGCCATAAGCCAATTTACGATACTACTTATTATTATTTTTTTTAATTTGTCTCTACCCCGGGGTCAGATTTTAGCCGGATGCCTCGAGTCGGTCCACTTGGGTAGCAGGCTGGCACGCTACCCCTAGCCTAACCCGACCCCACTGAACATAATAATAATAAAAATATATTTTTGATTGATCAGCGCTTCTTGCCATTTCATCGTCTTCTTTAACTGTTTACAACCATGTTTTATAATTTCACGGACCCCCAGAGGGGTCCGCGGAACACAGTTTAAGAATCGCTGCATCAGTGTAAAGAAACTAAGGTTTTATTAACATTGTATAAGAAAATAATTCGAAGGGGATATGTAATGTGAACCTTCAACTTATATAAGTAGGCAATATTTCCTTTGCATGTGCTTATACAAACGCCGTTATCTTTTCGTTTATAAATGATGCTCTATATTGAATTTTCTGCTTGTTCGTTCAATTCTTTCTTCAAATGAAAGGACACATGGATTAATTTTAATAAGCTCTTTCTATTAATTTCCTTGGTATTACAACAAGGTTTTTTTGATTTTAAAAATAACTTCAGGAGAAGAAGATATTTTAATCGACTCCTAGAACACACAAGAGGCCTCATTTATTTCTATGTTTCTTTTATATAGTCGTAACTAAAGATAATTAATGTAGCTTAAAATTCTGTATCACACACCTATTCCTAATTAAATGAATTGATAAATTTGTAAAGACATTTTGTTGAAATTTATTAAATTGTTTATATAACAAGCTTAATTGAATAGGATCAATTTCTTGGAAATTTCTGAGTCAGATTTTTTGATTGAAATCCAACTTTTAATAAAAAATCATTAAATTATAAGTTACGAAAATATAAATTTAAAAATAAGTAATTTTTCTTTTTAACGTTATATATAAAATATATATATTTAATAGATGGAATATGAGACAGGACAATAAAAAAAAACATTAGATTTATGAATAATCCCATAGATATCATAGACACACATTTTATGTAACAAGTTATGCACAGTGACATAATAAATAAATAAATATAAAAAAAAAGTTAAGTGTTGTGTTAAACAACGCCAGGCGGGAGTGAATGTAGATGGGGAATTTGGATTTCAGCCACATTCTGAGAAAAAAGAGGAAAGAGCCAATGCCAATTAAAATTGAAATTAATTTACCTCAAGTGAATAGCGGATCAACGGGAAAACCAATTGTTCTTAAGAAATTAAAACAATGGCTGACATTGGGTTATTTATCCCTGATAAGCTAAAGAAGATATATTCGTGGCTTCATATTATAATTATAGTAAATCAACAAGTGCATTTTCCCAAGACAGGGAAAAACTATTAATTTTTATATTTTACCAATCGATCTACTAGTCAACTGGTGTGGTCAACTTTCACATTCTCATTTATTTGAAATCATCGAGACACTACTAATTTACACCCCCTTCCTTTATTTCAATCGGATTAAAATTTATACACGACTAACAACTTATGACAGTTGATAAGTACACCAAGTTAAAAAAAAATAATCGTTAGTGCCGTTTTTGAGAAAATCAAAATAAACGAAAAATCTTCCATGTAAATGTCAACTTCCGGTGTTCCGATTTCAACCAAAAGCTTGTTGTACTCCTTCTAGCTTAAGTTTCGAATTTCGCAGCTCTGAAACTTATCGTTTCGAAACGAGCCGACCAATGGATTATGGCCCGATTTTGGCCTCTGGGAACCACAATATTTGGTTTTATGTCCTAAACTATAAGGGCATCGATTCCTTCCACCTAGAAGTTACACAATGAAATTAACTTTTTTCATCTCTGAGATAGAAGCTCTCAAAGTGTCAGGACCCAGGCCGGCGATCCTAATACTTCACATTGCTATATTTTATAGAATAGATATAAATGTGAAAGTAAAAATTGAATTTATTGTTCTAATCTTGGTTTAACCAGCTTGGATACAATCCAGAAACAAGCGATTAAACTAATGAAAGATTCAACCCTCACAAGCTGCCTCGATTTGCTATCCCACCCTAGAAGAGTTTCCATTGTTTTCCATTTTACTTTATGTAAAGGTGAATTCAAATTGTATTAATTTTCGAAATAAATTTGAATAACCAGACACAATCATTTTTATGGCATATAAAACTGTCGCGACACGCTCGCTGTTTGCCAGTAGCACCATCAGACCGTTCATCTAATGGCCACGCCTCTTATAATGTGAGCCTTATAATTGTCAGATCTGTTAAGGGTAGGCCTAACCTGCAGAAAAAGGCGCAAGCCATTTCTCAATTTTTAAACGACTTCAAAAAAAAAGACGAGGTTATTAACTCAACGGAATGTCTTTTTTTTTATATTTACTTTATCCAATGCGAAGCACCGACCGATCACATATAGTCGCTGTCTACATTTATATATAAATATGATAAATTATGGTATATCCAAAAGAACCTTCTTACTCTAGATGAATCCACTACAAATCTTCCTCGGAACGAACAAACCTACCTATATATAAATGATGATGACAGTAATATATTATCAATAATAATTTGAATAACAATAAAAAAGCTGGTCCCTAACAAGGGACGAATTTTAATCATAAAAATTCGTCCCATGTTAGAGTTAGGATCACCTTTTTTTAAATTAATAAAGTATAAGTACTTTCCGTTGAAGACGGGGTGGTAGAATTTAATGACAATTTGATGGAAGACAAATCGGCAGCAAAGAAAATTGGCTTCTTATTGAGGTCCAGGCGATTTTTCAAGCCCCTGATAGAATACGGCTAACAACGGTGGAGAGGAGCTCTCTCTTCTTTACACTCTGTATGCAATTCAGAAAAGAGATAACAAGCTAATTGAAGATCCGACTCTTATCGCCTCTTTTGACTAGCTAGCTGATTGAAGAAGTGTTTCCGTGCTTTCCCTATTTTATAAATACTATCATGGCATGTGCTCTAATAAGTTAAAGTCGTCAGCATTGTCCCCAAACCCTGCAGACAATTCAAGAAAAGTTTGACAATCTGTGTCTTAGAAATTTTTAAATAAGAGTGAATAAAATTAAAATATGTACAAGGTTTGATTTCCCGTAAATATTTATGTATTTTAATTTAATTCACTCTTATTTAAAATGTTTCTCCATGAAATCCACCCCTTAAAATTATTTTAGATATTTTATCAACAATTTTAACGTTTCGTATTCTCTCTTTATCAAGAATCACTCTAAGAACTAATTAATATGAAATATAAAATAAACGAAAGTGACTTCTTCATAATTTTATTTTAATTTAGCAAAATAATTGTATTAAATTGAAAGTTTTTTTGCCGAGAGTAGCAGAATTTTTATATATTGAAGGAGACAATAAAAGAGTGTGTCTTCTGCTGGAATTACAAATTATATTTATTTTTAACGAGACTATAGTTTAATTTAATAAATTAATTCCTGTGAATCCATTGTAATAGACTGATGAAGAGGGCAAAGCCCTCGAAACTATAGTCTCGTTATAAATAAATAAAATTTATAATTCCAGCAGAAGACACACTCTTTTATTGTCTCCTTCAAAATAATTGTACTTAAAATTGAAAAAAAAATACATGCAATATTTTTAAATGCAACGAAAATTATTTCCTTTAGTTTTTCGTAAAATTGGAAATAAATAAGTAGTAGCGTTGAAATGAACTAATTTATTAGTTATTTAGTAAAATATTTATAAAAATGCAAGCAATCTCGTTTTATTTATATAAATATTTACTAAATTACAAAGATTCAAACGAAGTTGTTTAATAAAACTAGTTTTCTAAATTTATAACGGCTAGGCTTTAAAAAAATATGTTAAAAACCTCTTCAGAACCAGTCAGATGTTTTCATTTAAAATACTTCAGAATAGTAAAGTATCACTTTGGCCTCCTTAAAGACTTTTTTATAAATATAGGTTATTGGACATGAAAATGAGTCTGAAACTGGATAGAAATAGATTTCATGGAATCTTTCAATAATATCCAATTAACAAAATTATAGATAGTATTTGCGAGATTAATTAATAATAATAATAAACATCTAGAAATAAAGTTTTCCAGGATATGGCCAAAATTGAATTAAGTATATATTATTAGATATAATCTTAAGTCTATTTTAATATACCGTGAACAAGGGATAGGGCAATTTAAGATGGTCCTGAAAATAATTTTTTTTTTTTTAATAAAAGTCTCATAGTTTTCGAGTTATAGGCATTATTTCGAAAATGATGAAAATCGCTACCCTGCCCTAAATAATGCAATACTGTGGCTACATTTCCATATTTTATTATTCTAATTTTTGTTGCGCTATCCTGAATAATCCTGCTATTGACCAGAAATCAAAATAAAACAATAAGTACTATACTTTTGGAGAAAAAAAAATATTTTTGCCTGACATGTTTTAAAAAATTTTCATCAGCTATCTTTGAATCAATCTTTAATGTAAAAAAAGTCTAGTAAACAGGCATGGCAAGTTATTTGAAAAATTAGCCAATTTACTCAAGATTTCAAAATGGTACAGCAATTTGTACTTCCTTCTTTAGAAAAAAAAATATTGATATTTTTTGGCAAAATTAGCTAATTTAATATCATATTTTGATAGTGTTTTTTATTTAATATGTTAATCAATTATGTCGCATATTAAATGAACTAATCTTTGGCTATTAATGGCATTATTATTAGCTACTATATTATAGTATTAATATCTATAATAGCCAAAGATTAGATCAATTAAGATGCGGCATACCTAATTGATTAACATATTAAATAAAAAACCATGCTTGTTAAGTATACTTTCCTTAACATTAAAGATGAATCAAAGTTAGCTGATGAACATTTTTTAAAACTAAAGTCCGGCAAAAATATATTTTTTTCTCCCCCAAGAATAGTACTTATTGTTTTATTTTGAATTCTGGTCAATAGGAGGATTATTCAAGATTGCGCATCAAAAATTAGAATAATAAAATATATAATTGTGTAGCCACAGCATCTCATTATTCAGGGCAGGGTAGCAATTTTCACCATTTTCAAAAAAATGCCTATAACTCGAAAACTATGAGACTTTTATTAAAAAGATTTTTTATGTTCTGGACCGTCGTAAATTGCCCTATCCTCTGTTCAGGATTTATCGTTGTGATAAGGGACACCCAGTATTATTAGATATAATCTTTAAGTATATTTTATTATATATTCTTAATTTTTGCATGATGAAGGGATTGTTTTATTTTGAAAGAAATAAAAGCCATAATGAGTGAAGTTTGGATAATTTTTCGTTCAAATCAATTGAAGACTAATCGATTTAATGCAATTATTAATAGAGAATTTATAACTAAACCAATCCTGGATCGAACTGAACAAATATAAAAAATAATAAATTATTTTATCTTGATAGTATTAGTAGTATTTGTAACAGTAAATACCTCTTGTACAATATAATAAAAAATTCCGCTAATGTACGTGAAAATAAAGAGTAATTTTCTAAAATTTCGAATAATTTATTATAGTATGTGATCCTCAGTGACCTGTTCGCAATTTATAGAAGATTGAACTATCGTTTTCGTTTATTTTTAATACTTCAAGTGATTGGAATTTCCTCTCTGATGGTTAATTTCTCGAAAAAATAAGCTTTAATTTTTCGACTCCGATGAAACTCCTAAATAATCCCCTTTATTTCTAGAACGCGAGAGTCATTTTATACAACTTTATTCTTCTATATTTATATCGATAAAGGATTTATAAAACATGATCCAAAAATCCATACTGTCTAGTGTCTTAAACTTTGGTTTTGTAATAAATTTTAATTCTGAAAATCTTTTGATTATTTACAGCGTACGTCTGGTAATAGGGAGGGTTGTGCCAGGAAGTACGACGTTTATTTTCCTTTATATTTCAATTCTTCCATACCTTTTACGAAGAATATCAATCAAATAGTATTTTTCATGAATCCTAACGAAAAAAATAACTCAAAGTTTGATGGTAAAGTTTTAATTTTAATATTATTAAATAAAAATATTTTGGTGGTGAAATTTGGACGTTTTCATTAAAAAAATATTGCATCGATATCATTAAAATAATCAAATAAATAAAGAAGTATAGGAATATATATTCTTATGAATAATTAAATAATGACGGATGGAATCATTATTGATAATTTAGGGATAAGTAAATCTATACTTATAATCGACTTGCGCGTCGAAGCCGACTTATTTTTTTATTTTAAAATCCACTAATAGTTAATGACAAATAAAATTTAATAAAATCAAAAAATTAGAATTATTTATTTTAAAACTCACAAATAGTTCATGACAAAAGGAGCCAATTTTTGTTATCATTCATCCAAGGGGTTAATAGATTCACCATTTTTCTGTTTTTCAAAAGTAAGAAAAACTTATGAAACTATTTAATAACGAGCTTTTCGTGCGTGCCTTCGGCACGCCCTCGAAGCTCGGCCCTCCGGGCTGGTGCCCTGGCGGGCAGCGTCTCGATCCAAAAATTTTATTCCTCTTAAAAAACCACACTCCAAATGTATACCCGTAAACTACCAAAAATACATCGTCTCTTAAAAGTTTCGCCTCTTTAATTTTTGAGTGGTGGGGGGGGGGGAGGAATAATTATGAATATATTTAAATTTTAAATTTAAATTTAAATTTCATTTTTCCTTTTCAAAACAAAAATAATGAAATGATTTATGAACTGCAAAAAATTCGCAGGCTGAATCATGGAAATTATTCAAATTTACGCGGTTCAATTAATTTAATTAATTACAAAAAAATATTTTTAATGTTTCTTAATTTAAAATGAATTGGAGTCTTTCATTTCAAAATTCGAGTGCAAATTAAAATTATATTTCAAATTTGCCTGGTTAATGAAAATCAATTGGAGCTGTCAGTTTAAAATCCTAGCTGACAATTATATTTCAAATTTGCCTCGTTAATTAATATATATTTAATGTTTTTAATTTAAAATCAATTGGTGTTTTTTAATTTTCATTCGAGTTCAAATGAATACAATATTATCTCGACACAAAGTCTAAATCAAAAATTTATAGTTTTAGTAACTGAAATCATGGTATAAATATTAATGTCAGATTGGTCTAGTGGTTAAACCTAATGACCTTATAGTTCAAGAGTTCGTAGGTTCGATTCTAGGCAAGAGGGAGATTTTTTTAGAGAAATTTCTCTTAGCGTTGTTACAAATTAATCTAGACAAACATATATAGTATTAATTTAATAATTAATAAGTAGGTCGAGTAATATAGATTTATTTATTTATTGATATCTTAGAAAAATACGCCCCCTGGCGGGCTTCGCAGATGGTTTAACAATAAAATGTATAGACCAATAAAAATATTATTACATTCAAAATGCTAGTTTAATAGGTAAGCATGATTTTTTTTAGTTCATTTTTAATGAATTCGATGCAAGAAAATGTAAAGTCTATTACTATAATATGAATTGCATTCTTGAAAGAATATCCAAGGTTCAAGTGGAGTCAAAAGTATTTTGAAAATTTTATAATTCCGAAAAGATGTAAGGAGGAAGAAAATGCTAGTCTATAGAAGTCATAAAGATAAACGAATTGACGAAAGAATTAATTTGATTTGTATCAAATGTTGAATTTTCTAAATGTGATCAATATAATAATTAAATTGAAAGTTTTTGCCGAGAGTAGCAGAATTTTTATATATTGAAGGAGACAATAAAAGAGTGTGTCAGGGCAAAAGGCCTCGAAACTATAGTCTCGTTATAAATAAATAAAATTTATAATTCCAGCAGAAGACACACTCTTTTATTGTCTCCTTCAATATATAATAATCATTGTTTTAGGATTCTATATCTCTATGTTCACAGACCTCCAGGTCAAACGGCTTAACCGATTGACTTGAAATTTGAAATATAGTCTCCTGAGGGATCAAGTAACCGGTGTGGTTCATAAAAAGTGAACTTTAGTACCAGGAGGATATGTTCACCGACCTCTTTTTTTTTCTTTTTGGTATTCCAAGTTCTAATAAGAATCCTCCAATTGAATTATTTCGATAAATTTAAATTTAATCTTTTTAAAACCCACAAACAGTTTAATATAATACAATTTAAAAATTTTATTATATTATATCAATATCTATTGCCTACTTTAAAAATATTACTGCTAAATAATACTGAAGGGTCACTACTAACATGTGTAAAATTGTGAACCTCATACAAAAATGCCTAAATCTGCTGCCCAATGATTAGCAACGGCTGCAATATACCCTATTTTTTGGCTGGTTTCTTAATAGTAGTAGTATTCTTCTTAATAATTGATGATCAATCGTAAAATAATTAGTAGAATAAGAGAGGAAGTGAATAATTTCTTTTGCAATTTAAATCTCTATTGGCTGACTTTCGTTTTCAAACGATTTTATGAATAGCCGAATGACTAAGTGAATAGAAAATAAATATTGCATGCGATATTCGAGCGTTCTCGGGTCTAATGACTTCATTGGAGGGGGTGTAGACAACCATGTAGGCAAGTAATCGTCATCGAGATATTTTTTCCTATCTACCCACATTTTGGGGGCAGCCATCAGCTATTTGTGTGCCATCGTTTGGACCCATGCCATGCTAAAATTAAATATCGCACACCTCGCGCCCACGCACTAACACTACACCCACTTGAACCCGAAAACGCCTACTGGGCACATTCCAAACTGCGCTTTGTTATTCCCTCAATTATGAATCAAAAAGACACCCAAGCTTATACCATTCAAATTAAGAAAAATAAGCTGACGTGTTCTGATGTGGCCATCCACTTGACTTTACCATACAACCTGGCCTATCACTTATATTTAATATTTAATCAAATTATTTATAATCATGTAGGGGGGGGGTTAGTTTTTGAATTTTTAGATTACTGTGTGCCCACTGATTATGTATACAAAATTTGGTTGAGTTTGGAACAAGAGCCTATATTTTCATTTTTTGACCCTACACCCCCACTCATTTTGGGCGGTTACTTTTTCCATTTTTAGACTTCTGGGGTTGCACTGATTATGTATACAAAATTTGGTTGAGTTTAGTAAAAGAGCCTATATTTTCATTTTTTGACCTTACACCCCCTCCCCCCACCAATTTTGGGCGGTTAGTTTTTGAATTTTTATACTTCTGGGGTCCCACTGATTATGTATACAAAATTTGGTTGAGTTTGCTCAAATGGCCTAGATTTTTTATTTTTAACCCCCCCTCCACCCCCCTTAATTTTGGGTAGATATTCACCAAAATCTAATCAGCTCTTAATCTCAATGGACCAAAACTATGTGTGAAATTTGGTTTCGATATTCACACTAGTTTTTGAGCTAACTCGTCCACAAAAATTTGGTAACGCACAGACTAACTAACTAACTAACATCCAACCAGACGGACTAACAGACATTTTGACAAAACAATTATTATATCGAAAAATATAATTTTTTCGATGTTCATTTATTAGAGCTTTTTTGTAGACCGAAATGCCATGGTTTCGCTCAATTTTTTTAATCAAAATAGTTTCAGCCGTTTTCGAGATATTTCGAAAAAAAAAACACTTTTTTCATGCACGATTACAATACTTGACCATACCCTGTATGGTAAAGTAGAAATAGCGGAACCCATTATGCGAGATATCGTTTCTTTAATATTTTTACTTTTTTTTTAAACATTTTGTCTTTTTGTAACCTTAATATATTCAACAAGATTTTATGACTTTTCAGTTTATGTGTCTGTCAACAAATTCAATTTGCAGGTTGAATTGGAAGCAATGGAAAACGGACTTGAGTATAAAAGAGTCTGACGGAAAGCAATAAATCTTATTAAAAAAAAGACTAGGTATATACTTATATATTGTTCACCTTTACAAAATTTTCCATTATTAATTCCATGAATAATAATGTTTTTTTTACTCGATTCGCTCGAAAATATTATATTTAGTCGTTCTTTTTTTACTTTCACATTTATATTCTACCTGGCCACTAACCTTAACTTTGGGATAATCAGTAGAGATTGTGGTGTTGGTGCAAGGTGAAACATCTTTAATAAAGATAAGAGTAAATAAATATTTTATTTAATATGGATTTACTATGAGTTAAGGATACTGGGTCACTTATTTCACATTAAAATTAAAAAATTAAAAGATATAAAATTTTTTTTTCTTTTTCAATATATTATTTCGGGCTATCGACCCATCTTCAGGAAATACAGAAAGTTACTTTCTGTATTTCCTAAAAGTTTGATAACTCGAATATATATATTGAGAAAAGAAAAAAAAATTATATCTTTTAATTTTTTAATTTTAATATTGAACATATTCATACTCATAGTAAATCCATATTAAATAAAATATTTATTTATATCTCCTTTATTAACTTTGGGAGCCACAAATTTATAAAACTTGTTTCAAAGCGAGCCTATTGTTTGAAGATTAATTAATGTTTTATTAAAAAAGACACATTTTTTTATTTTATAAAATATAAATGAAGTAACATATATTTTTGCTCTACTTACTTATAGCATTACAAATTACAAATTAAATTAATTTTTGTATTATTATTTTTTTAATTTAATTATTATAAAGGGTGGGGCATAAAGATCTACCACATTTTGAAGATGTATAAAAAAATGAAAAAATTTAACTAGAAAATAACTAAATATATTTTTGAAAAAGAAAATAATTTTTTTTTAATGTATTTTAAACATTATCAGACAAAAAAAAAAAAGGGGGGGGGGTAAAAAAAAATTCTAGCCCTTTTGACCAAACTCAACCAAATTTTGTATACATAGTTTGGTCGAAAGGGCTAGAATTTTCATTTTTGACCTTCCCGCATTTTGGGTGGTTAGTTTTTGCATTTCAAGCCCTCTGGGGGTCCACAGAATATGTATACAAAATTTGGTTGATTTTTGTCGAAAGGGCTAGAATTTTCTTTTTTGCCCCCCCCCCATTTTAAGTGGTTAGTTTTTGGATTTCTAGTCTTTTTGGAGCCCACAGATTATGTATACAAAATTTGGTTGAGTTTGGTCGAAAGGGCTAGAATTTTCATTTTTGACCCCTCGCCCCTCTTTTGTCTGATAATGTTTAAAATACATTTAAAAAAAAAATATTTTATGTTCTTTTCAAAAATATATTCAATTTTTTTCTAGTTAATCTTTTACATTTTTTTATAGCTCTTCAAAATGTGGTAGATCTTTATGCCTCACCCTGTACTTTTTAAAATCAGTATTATTCAAGAGGGTTCAAGAGCCGCACGAGATTGAAGAGCCGCATGTGGCCACCTCTGTTCTATAGAATATAATGGGGAAGTATTGCGATGAGATGAAAAAATTGAATTTCATTTTGTAACTTCTAGTTGGAAGGAATCGATGCCTTTAATAGTTGGAAAACGGATTTAGGACATAAAACATATTTTAAAATGTGAAATTCATGTGGTGACCACACCAGTTGATTTTTTATTATATTATGATCAGGGATCCCCGATGGAATTATAAGAATTTTAGTGGCAAGTATCAGTGTTGATTTCTTCTTTAATCAATTTATTTTTATTCATTCTTAGAAATTAGGGTCCTATTACTTAGTTAATTAATGGAAGTAAGATTGCTGTCTAATATTTAGGCACGTTGATTGAAATTTTATGAATTTTTTGGAGTTTTGAAAAAATTATTAATTAGGTGTCTTTCTAGATCTATTGAAATGGCTACATTATGCGTCACGGCTTTAGCGCCAACTGGCGACGGAAATGTAAGCTTTGGGGGATGATTTATTAAACGTCCAAGACAAAGAGACTGCTCACGGGCCTCTAGGCTCCGTGCACTCTTTTATCAATTATAATACAATATTTGCCTCAATTCACCCAAATTATTTGAATAAATAAACACAAGAGAGCGCTACCTTCGGCAGTAGTGCTCCCTCTATGTTTATCGCACGGTCCCTATATGTCTTTGTTTGGTATAAATATTTTTATTTACCATATTTGAAAATATTTTAGAAGGCTTTTCCTTTATCTTTAGTCTAATATGTATATATATTTGATACTAGCTGCAAGGCCCGCCTTCGGCGGCCCTCTTACTAGCCAGGGGGCACGCCCCCCTGGACCCCCCCCTGCACCATGCCCAACCCCGCCACCCCAACACTCCATTCCGCACCCTAGCCCCCTCGCCCCAACCCCCGCCCTCAAAACCCCTCTAGCACCCCCACCCCGCACCATGCACCCGTTCCCAACCCCCGCCTCCACACCACCACCCGAACTCCACCCACCTCGGACCCCGCACCCCATCCCGCGCCCTCCAACCCTGCACACCACACCCCCGCCTAGCTCCCTGTACCTCACCCCACACCACCCCCTGCACCCCCACCCTACTCTGCCTCACTCCTCACCCCACGTCCATTCCACCCCCGCACCCACCCTCCGAAACCAGTTTTTGCATTTCTAGTCTTCTAGTGACCCACAGATTATGTATACAAAATTTGGTTGAGTTTGGCCCGGGAGAAAGTATTTTCATTTTTGACCCCCCCCCCCCCATTTTGGGTGGTTAGTTTTTGCATTTCTAGCTCTCTAGAGGCCCAGAGACTATGTATACAAAATTTGGTTGAGTTTGTTCCAATGGCAAGAATTTACATTTTTCACCTCCCCCCCCCCCCCTTTTTGTGAGGTTTTTTGGGGAAATTTTTTAAACAAAAGTTGTCAGAAATCACATCCCCTACAACTTTGTTTATCATGAAATTTGCTGTAGGGTTAATACTTGAGGAGTAATTTGATAATTTTGATTCGTGCCCCCCCCCCCATACCCCCTTCTGGGGTCAAAATATCAAAACGTTATATAGCTAAAAACGTAAGTTAGAAAACATCTGATGTAAATATGAAATTTCATAATAATCCCTTCAGCCGTTTTTACGTGAATCGTGAGCAACTTTTCGGAAACCACTGAAACAGACATACATACAGGAATTTTATTGAGGGTGTTTTCGTTCATAACTTTGCTTGAAACGTGTGCAACCAAAATTTGGCGTGATTTGGAGCAATGCACAGACAAAACCTTAATTTTATATATATATAGATAATTATTATATCAATAGTATAAATTAATTTCTTTCTTTTGAGAAATCAGTTAGCTTTTACTTTTTCTTTTCAATTAAATAATAGACTAATGATGAAGACAATGTCTTCGAAACTATAGACTAAAACAAATACAAATATATATTTTTTAGACAGACATAATTTTTAATTTATTCCTCGTGAATTCTCATTTGAGGCACATGTCAAGTTTTTCATCAAATAACCATTATATAAAAATCCTCATAAAAAGTAAAAATAAAGATGTTATTGCTCATAGTATTCCGAATAGTTGGCATTGGAATAAAACATATGTAACGAATGTCCAATTGTCCAAGAAAATATTTTGTAATCGTTAATAGAATAGTTTAAATATATTTTTAACGAGTTAAATACCTGGTGGTGAAATTAATTTTGTTTGTCAACTGATATAGGACTTAGGATTAAATTTGTCCTCCTCATAAACATTAAAAAAGTCATCTCAATTAACGAAATATATGCATACGTCCATTGTTTGTACTTTATTTGTTTTATTATCATTGAACATTTCATATTATGGGAATGACATAACCAGAGATGTACAAGATTCCTCATAAAAAGTATCTGGAATTTTCATTTTTAAATATTTAATGACCCTAGAATGCTAAAATTTGATAATTTTGTAGGGTTTAGGGAATTAATAAAGTGGAAAATTAATCACGAAAACTTTAATACCCTTAGCCTCAAAAATGAAGGGGTGAAATTTGTAGGGTAAATTAATCCCCCTCAAAAAATAAATTAATAATAATAATAATTAAAAATAAAAACTTTATACATATTAGCTTACAAAAAGAAGATAAATCCCACTTAAAATATTTGGCCACGAATTTAGTTGATTTACCCTAATGGGATAATGAGTAACAGCCAAGTTTCATGAAAATAATTTAAATTTAAATTTAAAATTCATTAATTTAGACTGGCATTCAAAATGGAGATAATGCATTTTAATTTAATTGAAAGTACTATTTTTTAACTTGATTATTCTTGACGAATTTAACTTGGCTGCACACTAGATTTCACAACTTTTTCGTACTTGGCCTGTTTTTTCACAGTATGTTTTGGGTGAGAAATATAATCAGGAATGTTTATAACCAAAGATGTACAAGATACCTCATAAAAAGTATCTGGAATACAAGTTACAAGATTCTTGTAAGTAAAGTATTTGAGATATCAGATACAAGATACTTTTGTAAATGGTATTTGTAATACTATATACAATATATGTATCTTCTAAATACTTTTTTAAAATAAAATACTTTTTGAAAGAAAACATATTTCTATTAATCTTAACTTAAGGTTTATTTAATTATGAAGAGTGATCGCGTAAATGTGAGAAAATATTATATTTTTAAGAATTTTATTGAGACTTAAAAGTAAAACCAGTTCTTCAAACAGTTTATCACTCATTTTTCTTCGATGAGGTCTCATTATCAACCCCCCCCCCCAAAAAAAAAAAAAAAAGAGAAGAGTTGGTCTAGAGTCTGTCACATTTTCATTGAGCCCTCCTATATTGTGACGTCACACTGTCACTTTAATTAATTATTTGAAAAAAAATTGACTGTTTTTGCTAAAAATTGATTGCTTATAATTTTTTGTCTAGACTTATTTTACCAACATTTTCAGATTGGAATAATAATAATCTGATATCTAAAAAATATATTTTAAAATATTTAAAAAATTTTAATTTGACTTTTGTGACATCACAATTTTTAAGATCCCCGTACCCCCCTATCACATTTTGTCACAAATCTGAGATACCCCCTCTCCCCTTACTGCGTGACGTAATTTATGGACTTACGTATGTGTATTATTATTTATATTTGCCTGATTAAAGAAATTGATTACTGAATTATATTTATAATATTTCATTAGGCTTGCCCTTAACAAATAGCTAAATACATCTCTCATTAATTAAATACAAATACTCCGACTCCGATAAATCAAATTTCAAATATTAGGTTCCGACCCTGGTTCCGGTAAACCCACCTCCGTAACATCCCTAATCTAAATATAAGATACAAAATGAAAATTAAAAAAGTATTTCAGATATAAGATGAAAATTAAAAAAGTATTTCAGATATAAGATGAAAATAGGTATTTTGTATCTTGTATCTGTATTTCAAATACTTGTAATCTAAAATAAAGTCACAACTCTGCATAACGATGTGTCAGAAAAAGAGAAAAAAAAAAATAAGAAATTCTAAATAGAATTGTTTTAAAAATTAGAAAAGAAAAAAACGAGGGACAAAAGATTGGATCCAACTGATTTCCTTTGCGCCAAAACAGAAGAGACTGTTACGCATGGATTGGATATCGGCGACATCAAGTGATGAATTTAGAAAAAAAAAATTCGACGCTCCACTAATTTTGATTTTATTGCAACTTTTTCTTCAGGACATGGAACTTTACCTCCGTCCTTAAAGACTGGTTTCTTTTTATTCGTTCCCTTTGGGCAGCTGGCGAAAAACATGCTCGTTAATGACCTTTTTCAGGATTTTAGAAAGGACCGAATTCATAGATTCCATAGCTATCGAAAATTTTACGAAATATTCAGCGAATTTGTGCAAGGACGTGCGGTGCACGACAGTGCCAATGCCTTAAAGGCGACCATTGAGCATGAGCTATTTTATACTAATCCAATGAATAAATTTTAAATAATTTTAAAAACGTACTAACTTACTCTAGCAGAGGTGTCCAACTTTTTTGGCGTGACAACGTCTTATAATTCGATGAAGCCGGCTGCACGCTCGAAAAAACATGACTCATGAGGCGTTCCATTTAAGGCTTGAAGTGCAAGCGAGAGCCCGGAACGAGCGACAAAGATTGAGGCTGGCTTTTTAAAAGCTACAGTTACAAAAATTTTAATGATGTTTCCAAATTTTAAATTTTAAATTTAAGATTTATGAACAATAATTTAATCACAGTTTATTCTTATAATAAATTATTCAAAATTATTACTTTTTTACAATAAATTACAATTAAATTTGCAAAAATAATTAAGTAACTAATTGAACAACAACTTTTATTCAGTTTACTTGCTGAAAGAAATAATGTCAATACAAAATTTATTATTATAAAATAATAAAATCAAAAATTAAATTTTAACAGTCGAGTAGAAATTTAAACAATAAATTTTATTCAACTATTTTGTAAATTTAAAATGATTTTCTGAACGAAGAATTTTATGAAAAAAATCGGTTGTCTGTAAAGTCGGTTTACTGACGATAGTTGAACGTGACAACGTCATAAGAAAATACCATTCCATCAGTATTTTCTTATGACGTTGTCACGTTCAACTATCGTCAGTACCGACTTTACAGACAACCGATTTTTTGCTTACCCGTGCCAAATTTGAAGAAAAAAAAATGTCTCGGGCCGCAGATATATTTATTTTTTATTTTTACGAATGCAAGAAGAGGTCCATGAAGATGTAGCCCCTACGAATCTCGAAAGATCCCTGCATTACCGAAGAAAAGGAGGAATAGATCAAGAGAAAGGGTGGGGGCGTAGGTGTTTAAGTTTTGAAAGTTATATGTGTCAGAAAGTTTATAGATAAAAAATTTATATATAATGAAAATGGAGTCGAAAATAGACCGAAATGGTGATTATTTTTACGGAAATCTTGAATTTTAGTTCAGATTCAAAATTTAAAATTAACCCTTATTTTTCGGGTTTTTTCGGTAGATTTTCAGATTTATTGTTTTAGCGAAACAAAATTATCAGGCCAAATTGTTGTCTTTTCCAGGAACTACATATAAATCTCAATGTTTTAAGGAAGTTTATAAATTTATGTTGGGCCGCATTTATTGCAGTACTGGGAAGCATGCGACCCGCGGGTTGGACAGCCCTGCTCTGGGGTAAAGTACCTACTTTAAAATATAATTTTACTAAAAACTTTAACCTTTTTTGTGGTCCTCAGGCTATTTAATTAGAAGATTAAATTTCATCAAAAATGGTCAAGTCATTTTCAAAATATTTAGAAAAAATTAAAAAAGTACTTAAATAAAGTACTAATGTTTGTGGGCCGATATATACAAAAAACTAATCAGCACTTGATTTTGATAAAGTAAGTAATGGTAGGTTTTCAATTTCATTTCAATCGGTTGCGCCTTTTTTTGTAGGGTGTGCATGCCCTTAACTTATCTGCTAATTCAGTTGTCTAAATGGCAGGGGCTTCCATATATGAGACGAGGTGGGGCTATTGAATGACCGGGCTGATGCTGCTACTGGCAAACAGCGGGAAACGTTGTTTTTTTTCTGTCTGCCTGATTCTGATACCCTCAATAACTCGAGAACGGAATCTAAATTTAAATTGTTGAATCACTAGTTTCAGAATTTAGAGATGAAAAGTGAAAAAAATCAAAAAAAAAAAATCGAACCGTTATACTCTTGAGCTAATGAGCTGAGGTTTGGCAAAAGATTTTTGTAATGATAAATTGTGCTTTTTTGTTAAGTTACAGCTTCCTATTATAGTTTCAACCGTTCTTAAGTTCGCCATATAACGAATGATTTTGTGCTATGGTAGAGACTTGGCTTCAAATGGTATAATGAAGAGCTTTCAAAGCTATAATTATTTTATTTGGATTTCAAAATAATATGTTAACCAAATTTAAACTATAAGCCTAAAGGTTGATAGATAAGTGAAAAAAAATCGTGAATTTAAGTTCATTCCTCAAGAAAATGGCATTAAAAATCGTGCACACACTAATAAAATTTTGGGGGCCACAGAGTCTTTTTTTTATTTGAATGATAAAGATATATGAAGGATCGATTATGATTAAGTATAAAAAAATAAAAGTAGAGAACGAATATTATACATAAGATCTAGGCCCCAGCCTTTTAAAGCTTAGTTAAATGAAAAATAGTATATACAAAAGAAGTCGGGGGGGGAGTACCATAGCTAATGCTGAGTGGTCAGTGTCGACAAATTATGTCTAGACAAGCATTCGAAGAATGGCGCCGAATCACTTAAAGAAGCAAGTGATTGAAATCGGCTAAAAGAAGAAAAAACGGCCAGGTGAAATATTTGGGTAAAGAGACAAGTGAAAGACGTGACAAGTGAGAGACGAGTGGCGGCGCCAGCTTTTTCTTTTTGGTTGGGCGACACCCGGCAGAAAAATCTGAAGGGTTGGCACCAAAAATGTAATAGAGATTTTTGTCTAATTTAGATCAATGTTTCCCAACGTGGGGCTCACGCCTCACAGGAGGGCAATTTAATTGTTAAGGTGGGCAATTAAAAAATGGTTGGCAAACACTGATTTAGATATTCTTTTTTAATAGTTTAGGTATAATGTATAATTATTTATCTATCTATCTATCTACTCTTATCAAACGAGCAAAAATTATATATATATACGATCGGGTTCTCGAAAACGGCTCTAACGATTTGGATGAAATTCACTGGTTAGGAGGGTTAATATATATATTAATATATAGTATAGCTTTTAACTGAATCAAAAAGTTACCAAGGATCGCTCTGTGGCCAGGTACTTATTATTTAATGACGCAAGCATACTTTTCATTGTATTAAGATAAACCTTAATAATGGAGTTTTGGGATTTCATCCTACGATTCAATAAAAGGAAATGGGTTATATTTTTTATGAATGATCGATCAGAGACAGGTGCGTAACTAGGCTTTGGCAACGGGACCAATGTCCCAGGGACCCTCAAACAATATATTTCATTATTTACCCAGGGGGCCAAAATTTGCGTCCTTGTCCCGGGCCACTAAATGCCTAGATACGCCCCTGATTAGAGAGTAATAAAAAAATTAAAAAATAAATAAAATTGAGAATATTTAAGGGAGGGAAAGTCTTTTCAGATAAAATATAAATTTCTTAAATTTTAGTACAAAGATAACGATTTAAAACATCAATATTTACAAAAAGATAAAATGATTGTCAAAGAATGGCAAATCTTATCAGAATTTCAAAACATCTACAAAGTCACGCTGTGTCGTCTACAGAGAATACTAATGTATTACACGTTCACTGGCCAAGCGTTGTTCAATAGAAAGCAAAAGTATTGAGATCAGTAGGTACATCAACTCTGCATCTCTATCAACTAAATTCATAGGTTTACATTTATGGGTTATCACAGAGGTTCACAAACTTTCCCGCGGCGCCTTTTTTCAATTAAAATTTTTCCATGCCGCCCTATTATAGGGGGCCTCCTCTTACAACAGATTTAAGAAATTGACAAAATTGGGTCTACAGTTGGTGGTAATTTATATTTCTATCTCTCTCCCTCTTTATTTACAGTAAGTAAAAGTACATAATATACTATATATATTTGTCTAGATTAATTTGCCGCAACGCTGACGTAATGCTGCCGAGAGAGAGCGCCATCGGTATATTTGCGGAAATTTGAAATATAATCGTAATTTGGACTCAAATTTCGAAATGAAAGACTTCAATTTATTTTAAATTAAGAAACATTAAATATATTGATAATTATTATCCCCCCCCCCCTTCACCACACAAAAATTAAATATTTAATTCGCTTTTCTTTGCGCACAGAAAAAGAAATCAATCACATCTTATTTGATTTATATATTATTTGTTTATTTTTTAATAATTTGCCATTTTTTTATAATTTTTTAAAAATCTAAATTTTGTTATTCTTATTTTTTGATTTTTACAAAATTAAACGACTTAAGACACGCATGCCTATATGAGTTTCTCATTGCAATCTGGAGGGAGCAGCCTGTCATACGAGACAACACCTGATCTCTTTTAAATATTTGGAGCCTTATATCGATTATCGATCCCAAGTTTAAAAAAAAAAATGATATAATATAATTCTCCTCCTCACACGATACCACTTATTTAAATAAATCTTTTCCACACAAAAAATATCACAATGCTGTAGATTATAGGAAAAAAAAATACTTCCAGATTCATATCTAGAACCTCATTTCTGTAGCTGTGTCAGGACGAAAATGAGGCGAAACTTTTAAGAGACTATGTATTTTCGGGAGTTTACATGTATACATTTGGAGTGTGGTTTTTTAAGAGGAATAAAAATTTTGGACCGAGACGCTGCCCGCCAGGGCTCAGCCGGAGGGCCGAGCTTCGAGGGCGTGCCCAGGCACGCACGAAAAGCTCGTATCAAAATAAATACCGTATTTGGTCTCTCTTAATACCCTTGTATTAGAATCGATAAAAATATCTTGGGAATTAATAGTTTATTTTTCTATGGAAATCAAAAATTCAGACCACAGGGGGGGCCCTGTGTTATACATTTCAGATTTTTTCGCGGGTGTCAATGTTAAATTTTTCGGTTTATGCATGTCTAATCGTAAGTAAAAGTTAAAAATAAATAAATTTTTAGCTTATCACTTTGTTTTTTGTCTAATTAGGAAAATGTTTGCTTCAATTAATTATTTATTAAGCTTTGCGGCGCACCTGTGAAGTGACTGCGGCTCCTCGGGAACCTCTGGGTTATCATATAAACTTGTAAATTGTTGACCTTTAGTCTTAAGAGTTGCACACCACTGGGACATTGACTTTCAATTTAAAACGGTAATACCATTTCAGAAGAACAGAGCTCTGTTTAGAATTGAGCAGACTCCATAATTGTGTTAATATTAAAATTCATTTAAAGAAATAATACTATTTTTCAAGTTCAAATTTACATTTGCAAGAGTTTCAGATTGACCTTTCATTCTATGAAATCATAAGTAATTGTCATTGAAATGGGTTTTATATAAAATGTATTTCTCAAGCTAAACAATTCTTTTATAAATGGTGTTTTAAGAATTATCAACTTAACGATGGCTGGAAAACAATCAGTGATTAACAAAACTAAGAAACGATCTAATGATTAGAAAAATTTCAGGGAATTTAATTACGTTCCTATCAACAGGGATATACTCAACATGATTAACAAATCAGACACAGTACTGGAATTTGATTTGTTTTAGGGAGAGGGGATCCGTGTAGTAAAATTATATAATTTAAGTTTTAAGCTTTAGAGGAATTTAATATAGTCAGTCTGGCCTTTATAACACCGTGCTTAGTTGAAATAAATAATATCATTGTCTTTCTTTGAACAGCCTCGATCTTTCAAGACTCACGCAGATCTATCTCTAAGGTCGTTGAATATATATATATATATATCAGTAAAGAACGGTCCATGGATGCTGTGGATGTGGCGCATCCCTAAAAATTTCAAAAAGCCAGGAGTCATATTTGAATATCTTGAAGCTTTATTTCTCTTTGGATTAATTTAAAATTTATGCAACTTTTTTACGATATGAAATTTAAAGATTATGAAATTTTTTCTAGATATCCAATTTAAATCTATAGGGGTATTATTTTATGGAAAATACTTTGAATTTATGAAGTTGAAAAATGAATTAGTTTACATGATGTTCTCCGCCTGGCTATCATTTAAAATATACTATATATTGCAGGAAAAAATTAATCATAATTTAATTGTATACGGTTGTTGTTTGTTTGTTGTCGTTATTGTTATATGAGATTATTCTTACCTACGTGATGGCGCAAATGACCATAGTAGTCGAGGCGCCGATAAACAAATAATAATAATAATTAATCATAAAAGATTAATTAAAATATGTTTGATGTATTTAATACAATTAATTTGCACTATACTTTCCACCAACACGTCTGTTGAACCGTCATTTTCAACTCCGAAATGAATTAAAACAATCACCAGAAGTAGACAAAGTGAAGATAAAGTATCCGCTGTGTCTTTAATATCAATTGAAAAATCTAATGTTAAATTTTAAAAATATCAAAATTTCGGATATTGATGAATTTTGCAAAAAATAACAAAGAATAAAATAAAATTTAAAAAAATGATGGGGTCTTTTTTTGAACAGCATCCCCCTGGCTAAAAATTAACCGCCCGCCACTGTGTATATAATATATCAGTAGCGGGCGGTGACTTTTAGCCAGGGGATGATACTGTCCAAAAAGAACCCTTCATTTTATTTTTCGCTCTTTTTTTGCAAAATTGATCGATAACCGAGCATCATAATTTTTCTTTATTTTTCAAATTTTAAATTAGATTTTTTAATCAATTGATATTTAAACAGAACATCTTCACTTCAGCTTCTCTTGGGGGATGTTTCAATTCTTTTCATAGTTGAAAATTGATCAACGCCATCGTAGAAGGTATACTTACTTAATGCAAATTAAGTGTATTAAATCAAATAATTTTGCCATAACATCTTTTAGTTAATCTTTCATGATTAATTTTTTATGCAATTTATAGATTTTAAATGAAAGTTAAGCGCCGAGTACATATCTAAGCTAGTTCACTTTTCAACCTTATAAAATCAAAGTATATTCCAACTGATTAAAATAGGAAATCTCGAATATTTTTTTCATATTCTTTAAATTTTCTAACATTAAAAAGTTCTGTAAATTTTTAATTTTTAATATCTCGAAATGGATTAGTTGTAAAGTACTTATTGAAAGATTTTTTAAAATTTTAGAAGTTTTCAAATATAACACGGTATGAAAATACTCTTGACATTCTGAAATTTGAGGGATGGGACGCATCCACAGTATCCATGGACCGCAAGCCACTGATTATACCTATATAATATATATTAAATATAATGAATTACTGGAGAGAATAAACAAAAATTGTTGCTGAGAAAGACTTCAGGTATAATGATTAAAATTTATTAATGAAAGCTTCGAATGGGCGTAAAGCTAGAGGTTATATAAATCCGAAGGTCTCATTTACTAACTCATAAAATAAAATTTAGTCATTATCAATATTGATATAAAGATAAATACAAGAAATGTTGGTATTTTTATCAAAATCTTTAGTGAATTATCAAAATCAATATTGGAATAGAAAGGATGTAAATACATGTAAAGTAAGCTAAAGAAAGAAATATGCCAAAACGGGATTTTTCTCTTTAGCATTAGGATTTTATAAGACTACTACCATATTTGCCGAATTTTATAACTTTTCAAGAATAGGATGCGTAAATACCTCTGTTTCAACTCCTTAATCTGTTCTTGCCACTATCTTGCATTCTACTCGATTAAAAAAATTAATTCAAAGTGACAAGTTTATTATTAAATACACAAATAATGTTTTTAATTTCTTTAAATTTTTAGAGCTGGGAGATTGGGTCCTCCGAAGTGAGTGAGCGAGTTAACTAGTAGATTTGCGTAATATCAAGCTGGAGGAACGTGATCTATATAAGAGAGTAAATTGCTGAATAAGCTTAGTATAAAAAAGTAGTTAGCATAGTGAAAAAGGTTAATAAACACCACTAGACTAGTGAGATCAAAAGAGACCAAAAAGGGCTTATTATATTATAATTTACCTTGAATAGATTTACACCTTCAAGGCAGAACATAATACAGCTATATATAATATAATAAATAATTTTGATCTTGTTTATTATTATTTAGAGTCAGTCCTGGACTTAGGCGATTATAAAAAGAAAATAATTAAATTTTAGTTGTTTAGTTTACACAAGGAGAGGCGTGTTAGTGTAATTGTCCCAAATTTTTGAGGACTGTTTTTTTCATCATTTTCAATAATATTTTCTTCACCTATCCTTTGAAACTACGCGAAACATATTTTTTGCCAAAAATGCTAAATTTTGTGTTTTCCTAGACTTACGCGAAAACCTTAGGAACCAATTAATCGTGTATTTATTTAATTTTTAATAAGAAATAAAATTGAATCAGAAATAATAATTTCTTTAAAACAGGAATAGTAGGGAATTGGACAATAAATAAAAAACAGAGTTTTTAATTAAATGGGCCAGACGTTTCGTCGATTTATTTCGACTTCCTCAGTGGCCCATCTTGTCTTTGTCAAAAGACAATTCCACTATGCAACGAAACATCTTTAATCTTTTTTATTATAACTACAATACATTCCTGGCCTCAACTACTCAACAATCTTGAACTTTTTCCCCCATATTAACAATCAAAAAAAATCAAAAAATTATAAAACTTTTATGTTGTTTTTAAAGAGACAAGGTATTTGCAAATTGAAACTGTCATGTCTGTTTAAAAACAACATAAAAGTTTATAATTTTTGATTATATATGGGGAAAAAAGTTCAAGATTGTTGAGTAATTGAGGCCAATAATGTATTGTAGTTATAATAAAAAAGATTAAAGATGTTTCGCCCCATAGTGGAATTGTCTTTTGAAAAAGATCCTTTGAAAAAGGCCACTGAGGAAGTCGAAATAAATTGACGAAACGTCTTCCCCATTTAATACAGACTCTAGTTTTTATTTATTGACCAATTCCCTACTATTCGTGTTTTAATTGTTATTTATTATGGACTCGAGTGATGTAACGTTAATAATTTCTTTTTTTTCTCTCTATGTGATATGATGATAAATGGTTAATCAGGAAAAAATCTTTTCATATTAGTATAAAATACAATTACGGAGAAATACCATGAGGCAAGAAAAAGTTGTATTTATTGAATGAATTGAAATATCATCACTAAAGATCTTATTGTATTGATCAAAAGCATTCACAAGAATATAGAATTATGAGAGAATGCGATCATAAAACATAATTGAAAGGATTTCGTCATTGAAAGGTAACGATTTGGTTCATTAAAGGAATCCTTCATTAACCGTCTTCAATATTGACATTCAATTACGATACACCCAGTATATTATCACTGCTCGACAAAAATTAAACAAAAATTTGTTGCCGAAAACCTAACAATAGTCCCATTAGATATTAAACAGCATTATTTGAAATCAAAATTTTGGTGACGTATTAGAAAACAGCTTCCTCTTTGATTTTCATATTACCATTTGTTTTTATCTGAATTAGAACTCGAGTTATATCTAAAAAACTAAAAGTACCTGATTATAAAGGATAATAAACATAGATAAAAACATATGATCTTAGTTTTTTAGTTATAACTCGAGTTCTAATTGAGCTAAAACAAGTGGTAATTTGAAAATCACAGAGGAAGCTTTACTATTACGTCAACAAAATATTTTGATTTCAAATATTGCTATTTAATATCTAATGGGACTCGAAAATAGGTCAAAATGGCTTTTTTCGCCGTTTTGACCGATAATATCTCAAAACTCTGAGCGGATGTAAAAAATCAGGAAAGTGCTTATCAGCTTATAAAACTCTAATGGAATCCATTGTTAGATTTAAGGCAACAAATTTTTTCGACCGGTCTAATATATAACTTGGTGAGGTGTATATTAGAAGCCTTATTTGGAGTATGTGGATTTTATAAAATAAATCGATATTTGTCTAAGAGATAAGGGGGCATTTTCCAATAGCGCTAACTCAAGGATATTTTGTCATTTCATGATGAATAAATAATATATGTATAAGGTTATATAGAAATAGATAAATGCTATCTTAATATATTTTCAGACTGATTATGCCTGGTTGTATTTAATGTCCTTGACAGGGAGTAGGGGTAGCACCGTGGAAGGTGAAACCCAGGTGGCAGGCGATGTCTCTGTCAAAATGTCACGATGGATTGTTTTCTTTTTCCATGGCGAACCTTTCCTAAGCCGGGAACAAGCATGTTGCTTTTGAAACCAAGGTCAGGGAAATCAAGTTCTCGTGGAGCAAACGCATGGAGAAATCTCTTTCTGGAATCAAGTTTAATTACCGATGAGGAATGTACGCACCTAATTTTCCTTCCGCCTGATTGCTTATTGTACTTTGATCTAGATTATTAGATTAATCAATCCAAATGAATTTATTTAGAACAATATCTAGGACCTAAAACTGACACGTGTGTCAGGCATAATAATAGGCTTTACTTTAAACGAGGTTTAAATATCCCAATCTCTATCTGGTTCATTACAGTTACAAAGCCTTCTCAACGGATATACAGAGATGTGACTTATTTTAGATAAAAGTATTTGAAATACAGATACAAGATACTTTTTTAATTTTCATTTTGTATCTGGTATTTAGATACATTCTTTTGGTATCTTACTATTTTGAAAATACTAAGTTTGCTAAAATACTTTTACTAATTACCTATGCATTTTTTACTTTATCCAATGCAAAGCATGGGTAAAGTATTGTAATCGCTCAGGTAAAGACTACGGAACGCATGGACTCAATTAAAGTCACAAATTGTAGTATTCAATTAGGTTGAATTTTAGCACGTGACGGTTTTGCCAAAAATTACATGGGGTCTCGTCGAGAGGCCAAAAAGTGCGATTTTTTCATTTAGTGCGTGCGGATGTATGGATGGATGTATGTATGTCTGTTATCGCTTTTTTGGCCCACGATTTTTTTCACACCGTTACACCGATTGAAATGAAATTGAAAACCTACCATTACTTTAACAAAATGAAGCGCTGATTAGTTTTTGGTACATATCGGCCCACAAACATTAGTACTTTATTTCAGTACTTTTTTAGTTTTTTCTAAATATCTTGAAAATGACTTAACCAATTTTGATGAAATTTAATATCCTAATTAAGTACCTTGGGGACCACAAAAAAGGTTAAATAAAGTTTTTAGTAAAATTATATTTTAAAGTACTTTACTCTAGAGTAAGAGAGTACTTTTTTTAATTTTTTAAATTCTTTAAAATTTATTCATTTGAAAGTTTTAATATAGCTCATTTAGCCTTGCTTAAGTAAGAATGGATAGGCTTCTCTCTGTGAAATACTAAAAATTTGGGAGGAATTTTTATAAGTAACCATAGCAACTGCGTTGTTTTCTTATCCGTTACCTTTGCTGAAGACATAGAGAAATCGATTTTAAACCAAAAATAGCGATTGATTCTCATCTAGTACTTAAGGAATAATCATTCTATATTGGATTTTTGACGTTTCGGTTTTTATTAGTAACCATTGCTGAAGACATAGAGAAATCGATTTTAAACCAAAAATAGCGATTGATTCTCATCTAGTACTTGAGGAATAATCATTCTATATTGGATTTTTGACGTTTCGGTTTTATTAGTAACCATTGCTGAAGACATAGAGAAATCGATTTTAAACCAAAAATAGCGTTTGATTCTCATCTAGTACTTGAGGAATAATCATTCTATATTGGATTTTTGACGTTTCGGTTTTTATTAGTAACCATTGCTGAAGACATGGAGGAATCGACTTAAAATCAAAAATAGCGATTGATTCTCATCTATTACTTGAGAAATATCCATTCTATATTGGATTTTTGACGTTTCGGTTTTTATTAGTAACCATTCCTGAAGACATAAAGAAATCAACTTTAAACCAAAAATAGCGATTGATTCTCATCTAGTACTTGAGGAATAATCATTCTATCTTGGATTTTTGACGTTTCGGTTTTTATTGGTAACCATTGCTGAAGACATGGAGGAATCGACTTAAAATCAAAAATAGCGATCGATTCTCATCTAATACTTGAGGAATAACAATTCTACATTAGGTATTTTACGTTTCGATTATTATTGGTAACCATTGCTGAAGAATGGAATGCAATAAGGTTATTCCTCTAGTATTAGATAAGAATCGATCGTTATTTTTGATTTTAAGTCGATTCCTCCATGTCTTCAGCAATGGTTACCAATAATAATCGAAACGTCAAAAACCTAATGTAGAATTGTTATTACTCAAGTATTAGATGAGAATCGATGGCTATTTTTGATTTTAAGTCGATTCCTCCATGTCTTCAGCAATGGTTACAATAATAACCGAAATGTCAAAAATCCAATGTAGAATGGTTATTCCTCGACTATTAAATGAGAATTATTTTTGAATTAATGTCAATATGAACTACAAATTGCAAGTGATATCTGATTAATAATAAAGGAACAAACATATTAATATTTCAATTTGGATAAAGTTTAGCAACGATCCGTTGCAGTTTATTTACATTATGGCATCCCATCATAAAGACAAAACCGAAAGCACCCTTAAAATTTTTAATTTTAATCGAGATGAAAAACAAAAATTATACACCTGTTTGCCGAGATGCGCCCCCTGTGGGGCGACTCTTCTCTTTTGGGGGGATGATAATGAGACCTCATCGAAGAAAAATGAGTGATAAAATGTTTGAAGAACTGGTTTTAATTAAGTCTCAATTAAAACCTTAAATAAAGTAAAGAAAATTTTGAACTCCTAAGGATGGGATTATACCCCGAAATATAATTATATAGAGTCTTGCTAAACAATCATCTTATCTTTTATTTTTGTGAAACCTACCCAGTATTTTATATTGTAAAAAGTTTCTTAGATTTTTCAAAATTTTCTTTATTTTCTTTAAAATGTTTCACTAAGGGCCGGTTGTATGTCGCAAAGTAAATGCTTTTTACCACTAACAAACGGTAGATGGTAAATGGAGGGACTGGGATGGCCAATCAGATGCCAGGCACTGACAGCCAGGCACTGACAGCCAGCACTGACAGCCTGGCATCTGATTGGCCATCTACCGTTTGTTAGTGGTAAAAAGCAGTTTGCGACACTACAATCGGCCCTAAGAACCCATACCATTCCCCCTTAACAAAATAAAACCTTAAAAATATTATATTTTCTAACATTTACGCGATCCCTGTTAATAATTAATGTAATAAGCTAAATAAACATTAAGTATCCAGATCAATCACAAGAAAAATAAAAAGCGTTCAAAGCAGTGGTGGAGTGTGTGGGTAAATGGCGCCCGGGGCATAATATTTTTTAGCCGGCACCCTCTCATACCAAAAATAAATATTTATTAGTAACTTTTTTTGTTAATGTAATCAATGATCTGAACAAATTTTAAAATTAAAAAGCCATTTTAGTTTTCTAGCTTTATATATATGGTAAGTAAAATTATCACAAACATTTTTTATTCGCGGTATTGCTGAGGATTTTAATTTTTCAGCAGTTTTTTTAATTAATTTTAAATGGTGGTTTTTGAATTTATCCAAATATTTCAGAAATTTTTGCAATATTCCTTCTTCAGTGGACATTTTTGAGCAAATACAATAATAGAATGTTAGTTATAGTTAGACATTATATTAAGTTAAAGAATTTTTTATAAATATATTTTATGTTGTGATGTTTGTTATATATCGGGTGAGTTTTTTATCTTGAGACAGTCTTATAATTCAAAAACAGTGCATTCATTATATGGAAAAAAGTTTCAAATAAAAGTTTATTTATATCGAGGGGAAACTAAACTACGCTATTGTTTTTCGACCTAGAACAAGCTTTCAAGGGTATTTCGAGGTAAAGTTCTGTTTTTTAAATAGAACTGTATATTTTTCTATACGTCCACTTAATCTACAATGTAAACTGAGCAACTTTCATAAGAACTATTTTTTTATACGACATCAAATAAACAAAATACATGAATCAATTAGATCTTAAAAAAATCTTAATACTTAATTATTTTTAACAATTATTTAACTTAATTATCAAATAACAATGATTAAATAATTGATTATTAAATAAATAATTATTAAATCGAAAAGTTACAACAATGAAAATAAGTGTTTATAATGAGATTAAAACTTCGTTATACTCAGATTTAAGAGATTATTTTCTACTTAATAGAACTAGTTAAAATTCTTGAGTTTAAAAAAGTTTATTTCTCGTGTCAATCCAATAGATAGTTACCAATTGTATTACTATAATAAAAATGGACCATTTTTTTGTTGAAGACAGATTTGAAATGGTCTTAATTTATGCGGTGAATATGGAAGAAATGTTATAGGGCTGCCATTGAAATGGATGCCGAGCGTTTTCCTGATAGGAATACACCCTCAGAAGCTTCATTTTATTGTGTTGTAAAATCTGTTTAAAAAAAAAAGAAATGTAAAGGCTACGAATAAATTGGAACTGGAATTCATCCAGAAGACTTCCGATACACTCTGGAATGTCTCAGAACGGTGTCGAAAAATTATTAAATTATTAATTAAAGGAATCGTAGGGAGTTGGACAAGACTTTAAATTAAATTAAATACAAGTTTTGATTAAATATGCCATACGTTTCGTTGCTATTTTGCAACTTCTTCAGAGGCTCATTTATTAAACTTATTTGTCAGGATTTTTCACTACGAGAAAAAACATTTCAAACAATATTCTTTTTTCTATCACAATTCATTCAACTCATCAACCAACATAAAATATAAACTTTTAAACAAATTAATTGTTTTTTGTCAAAAAACTAAAAGAATCAAATTGAACAAAGAAATTTTTATTTTTTTATTTTTATTATTATTTATTTTAAGATGTCATTAAGAAGATTATTATGCATAATACATTAATCTTTTAATTCTTTGACAAAAACAATTAATTTGTTTAAAGTTATATTTTATGTTGGTTGATGAGTTGAATTAATTGTGATAGAAAAAATTATTATTTGAAGTTATCTCGTATAAATCCTGACAAAATAAGTTTAATAAATGAGCCTCTGAAAGTTGCAAAATAGCTAAGAAACGTATGGCATATTTAATCAAAACTTGTATTTAATTTAATTTAAAGTCTTGTCCAACTCCCTACGATTCCTTTAATTATTAATCATGGACACGAATAATGAAATATTAAATTATTAATTATTATTAAATTATTTATTTAATAATCAATTATTTAATCATTATTATTTGATA
Source organism: Forficula auricularia (assembly GCA_024734495.1). Taxonomy (NCBI): domain Eukaryota; kingdom Metazoa; phylum Arthropoda; class Insecta; order Dermaptera; family Forficulidae; genus Forficula; species Forficula auricularia. The sequence goes on along the minus strand of JALMQS010000065.1, from coordinate 143,347 downwards.
ATTAAGTTAAATAATTGTTAAAAATAATTATTAAGAATTTTTTTGAGATCTAATTGATTTATGTATTTTGTTTATTTGATGTCTTAAAATGTCGAAAATAGTTCTTATGAAAGTTGTTCAGTTTTTTATGTAGACCAAGTAGACGATAGAAAAATATAGGGTTCCATTTATAAAAAAGAACTTGACATTGAAATACCCTTGAAAGCTTGTTCTAGGTAGACAAACAATAACGTAGTTTAGTTTCCCCCTCGATATAAACAAACTTTTATTTGAAACTTTTTCAATATAATGCACTGTTTTTGAATTATAAGACTCTCTCAAGATAAAAAACTCACCAGGTATATATTACCTCACCCAAAATCACCGTATTTGCTCAGTTTTCAAAATTCGAACACAGGGCCAAAGAGACATTTTGTTAGGTCATTTTTAATACTGCCATCAAAAAATTTTAATTTTAAAGATAATTTTTCCATTGTGCTAATTGATTTGTCTGTTAAAGCATCAAAAAGAAATTTAAAAAATTGTTATTGGCAGAGTTTTTTGAGGGCAGAATTAAAAATGACGAAATAAAAGGGGTGCACAAACACGTGTGTAAAGTTTATCAAACGCAGTCGTTGACTTTATATATGGTATGTGACTTCTCTGTAAAATTTTCAAAATATCACAAATACTTAAATAATTATAAAGGATCATATTTTACTAACGTATGTTTCTAGTTTAGTTAGAAGAGATTTATAATGTTACAAAATAATTGGAAAAAGAAACTTACAGAAGATGACCATCAATCAAATTGATTTGTTGTTCTTACCTGAAACAAAAGAAAGAAAAAATAAATTTTAATATAAGAATTATATATAATACTAGCTGCGAGGCCCGCCTTCGACACATGGGGGACATCAAATCCCGCTTGGGCCCCTTCGCTATGCCACTGGTTCAAGGTATCGTTCAATAATTAACAATTCAATTAAAATATATTAAAAAAATTAAGAAGCAAAAATTGATTAAAAGAATGGATAAATATTTAGTTTTAGTAATGAAAATTTCAAAATAAAAAATGATTCGATATTAAAAATAATTAAAAAAGTTTTAAATTACAATATTTTACTATTACTACATACTATTTAATTATTTTATGAAATTCCATTTCTTCTTCAAGTGGCATTATTCGATTCCCAGAGTATCCTCTGCATTGTAATTTTTCATGGGGAAATTTTTCACATGGGTGGTTTCCCATTGCCTTCCCTGAAAGATTCAGATTATAGCCGATCAAATATTTAATAGTTTTTAAGGAATTTGGTGTTGGTACTTGGTGAAACATTTTTTAAATCATTGGATAAAAAATACTTGGTAGATCAAATATTTGCAACGAATCGGGCTTGAACCCCAGCTAGCTTGATTAGAAGGCTTGCTCTTTAAACACTCAGCCAAAATTCACGGGTTAGGAGGGTTTTGTATTAGAGATTCGATCTGTCACGGTCTCATCTTCGGCTAAGTTGCTTTTGATGGGTTTTTTGTTAATTGAAATAATTATTCACAGGTGGTTGTCTCGATAAAAATGTTTATTTACATTTTTATTCAATTTCCTTTTAATAAATAATTGTTTTTTTAATTTTATATCCCACAATAAGATCATTATAATTATTATTATATATATTAAAAGTTTGAAAATTTAATTGATGGAGGGATGAAGGATGGAAGGAATACCAATCGACTTGATTGGGGAATAATGGAATTGAAATAATTATCGGAAAAGAGGTTTTTTTATCTAATTAGATTTTTCCTCTTATTAAAAACAAGGACTAAAGATGAATAAGGACACTCGATGGTGGAGAAGTAATCTCCGGAATCGAAGCTAAAAATACAATGTATACATTAATTCATGTAAAATAATTGGTTTAATAAAATTTATAAAAAAAAAAAAATTTAATTGATTAAAAATCGAATTTTAAATCCCACAAGCGTATTTTTCTGTATTAGAATTTGGCAATTTAATTGATGAACTCAAAAATTGTTATTTAATTAAAAAAAATTATTATACGGTATTTATTTATATACCTATACATGTATACATATATACACATAATCTGTGGGCCACTACAAGACTTGAAAACAAAAACTGGGTGAGGGGGCGGGGGTGGAGGAGTACGGGGGGCTAGGGAAGTGTTTTGGGGGTGGGGGGTGGGGGTCCGGGGGCGAGGGTGTGGGTTAGGGGATTAATATATAGCTTTTAACTGAAGCAAGTTACCGAGCATCACTCGGTGGCCAGGTACTTATTAATTTAAAAGGGGTAAGTGGATCTCACTTGTGGTGGCCAGGGGCTGTAAAATTATTTATATTTATTAGATTCGGTCCAAATTAACAATATTTTGCTAACTCCGATGTGAAGAGGTTGATCAGAACGTAGTAATTAAAAATTTATATTTCAATGCATTTTTCAGCCTATGCAAATAAAAATAAACTAAGTAGATCAGTAATTGTGATTTCTTCAAGAGATTACAAGCCAAGAAAAATAACTATAAAATCCTCTCTCCACGAAAATCATACTTTTATTTAAATACGAATTTTTATGTAGAGATGAAAAAATTTAATTTTGTTAAAATAATTAAACGATGTCAACTGTAACCGCCCCCGCCAAAATATTGGGTGCTGCCCCCCCCCCCCCCAATAAGCCTATATTTTTTGATTTTTCGCACTACGCCTCCGCAAACACACCACAGGGCTAATTTTCGCTCTGTTAAACAAATATTTATTTATTATTTTAAATAAATCCTCGCAGTCAGTTGAAGTTCTAAGTGGAAATATTAATGAGAATTAAATTGTCAGAATTCAAAAGTTATGATCAAATTGGAGACAATGGGTTTATATTTTATATTGATAGAAGATTTAAAATAAATACAAATACCACACAAGTCCCTATTATATATATAGAAATTAGACCAAATTAAAAAAGCCATCATACATATGGACACGAAACATAAGAATACTAGTATAGAAAAAAAATTAAGAGTAAATTGAAAGTAAAGCGAAACGTTGCACTATTCATTTAAACATATTAAGAAAAAAAAATAATGTCTCGTAGAAGATGGGCATCTAAAATTGCGTTAATCATGCGAGTGGAGGAATAGAATAGTAGGTCTTCAAAATCATTTTTTTAATATTAAATTAAGATTTTGAATAACTATAATTTTTTTTGGATTCTCTCAGGTGTGGCCTCTTATATCCTTATTATAATAATTTGAATGTACCTTAGGGTCCCGTTTTAGGTTTTAATTGCATTAATATATGTGTATCGTGCATATGGATAAGTTTATTCAATCCATTATAAAATAAGTACCTAGTGATTCTTTCCGTGTGTAGTATGGAATTTTCAGATTTTGAACACGCCAATTTTACAACTATTAATTAATTAAGAAATTACATTGAATTGATTTCCAAGATCAGAATATGACCAAAAATCAGGTATAAACATAAAAGATTAAAGTAGATTTTCGTTCAATTTCAATTCAATGCAATTTCCTAAATGAATCAAGGAACAATAATAAAATCTAAAAGAAGAAAAAAATTAATTAAAATTCTTCCAGAACTTAAGTGACTTGATTTTAATTTTTCGTTAAATTGAAGGGTTGGTTTTGTCACAAATATAATAAAACAATAATTTCAATAACTATTTGAATTATTTAATTGATAACTATGCAGTTTCGGTCACCACTGGTGTGATGTATCTATATTGAAGATTTAAGAATGAATGTTTCATGTGAAATGACAAATTCCGGTTCTTGAACGAGATGTATGTATGATTTCAAACTATTGAAAATTTTTTGTGTTGTATAATTCTCTATAAAAAGAAAAAATGTAAATAAAATGTTTCATTTCAATTTTAGAACTACTGAGGATGGTCGACCAGTGGTGACCGAAACTGTATAGTTATCAATTAAATAATTCAAATAGTTATTGAAATTATTGTTTTATTATATTTGTGACAAAACCAACCCTTCAATTTAACGAAGAAAAAATTAATTAATCATATGGAATGACTTTTATAATACTATATTGTTCGAGTAATTGAAGAGAGGAAGTATCAAAAGTACTAAGTGCCATTTTTTTAAAGTGATTTATGTGCCATCACCAATGTCTGATGAAATTCGCGAAGTGCCAGGTCCACATTTAACGAGTAGCATAAACAATAATATATTGCTATCGCCAGTGGCATAACAATAGGGTCGCATGACTGGCAAAATGCCACGGGCCCCCGGTTGTTATTACTAAATTTAGTAAATTTTAATAGTTTTGTATTCAATTAATTTAAATTACCTACTAAAGTACAAACACAAATTAAAAGTTATAAGAAAATCAATGAAAAATACACACAATGATTAGAATAGAGTTTGTACGTACTTTTCGAAATGATTTATTAAAAAGAAAACTACAACGTTGGTTTAGCTTCTTTACATTGAGGGAGGGCCCCATTCGATGAATTTGCCACGGGCCTCAATGGTATAGTTAACACTCTGCTTTATTTTCACTAACAAAGATATAATATTTTTCAAAGTATCTCTATTTTATAATTTTGGCACATAGCACTTCCACTCTTAAATTGTCAGAAAAAAAAACGGTAGAAAGAGAAGGGTTAAATCAGTACAGTCTACCTTTAGAAGAGTACTAATTATTTGTATTGAAAATATTTTGTAAAAATAAAATTCTGGTTTTTGGCTCTGTGTGTGATCAAAAACAAATACCGAAACAAGTTACATCTTGAAATAGATATAAGGTGCACCGTGACAAGCATTCAACCGAAATTTGAAGATCTTTTAAAATGTATTCAAGCCCGTATCAGAACGATAAACCGTGAACAGAGGATAAGCCAGTTTATGACAGTCCAGGATGTAAAAATCTTTTTTAATAAATGTCTCATAGTTTTCGAGTTATAGGCATTTTTTAGAAAAAATTAAAAATCTCTTTCCTCCCTAAATAATGAGATGCTGTGACTACAAATTTACATATTTTATTATTTTAACTTTTGTTACGCAATTCTGAGTAATTCTGTTTTTAACTAGAAGTCAAAATAAAACCATAAGTAGGTACTATACATTTGGAGAGTTTTTTTCCCGGACTTAAGTTTTAAAAAATTTTGATCAGCTAAGTTTGAAAAGTTTTTGTTTTGCCGAGAGTAGCAGAGTTGTTGATTCACAAAGAGAAACAAAGAGTTTTACTTATGGAAAGTGGTGTAGGTTTTAGGTGAAACATGATGTTAGTTAATAGAGTAAAGGGTGTGTAGTTTCACAGTGAATGAAATAAAACTCAAAGAGGTTTATACAAACTCAATATATTTCGGATTATTAGTCCATCATCAGGAGTTTACAAGTTAATACTGTATTAACTTGTAAACTCCTGATGATGGACTAATAATCCGAAATATATTGAGTTTGTATAAACCTCTTTGAGTTTTATTTCATTCACTGTGAAACTACACACCCTTTACTCTATTAACTAAGAAACGAAGGGTTTTCCCTCTGCTTGATGCAAATAAACATACACACAAATATATCTAGATGATATATCTGTATATATATTATTTATTTGTTTGAGACTATAGTTGGTGTAGAGAGTGACAGACTTGGTCTTCATCATCAGTCTTTTTTAATTATAAATGTTTGTTTTTCATGGAGTCAATATCGTATGGATATTGAAAATTTGGTGTTCCTTCCTCACTGGTGGTCAGCTTAGAACCAATCACATGAAAAACAAACATTTATAATTAAAAAAGACTGATGATGAAGACCAAGTCTTCGAAACTATAGTCTCAAACAAATAAATATATATATATATATATATCAGATATATCATATAGATATATTTGTGTGTATGTTTATTTGCATCAAGCAGAGGACAACCTCTTTGTTTCTCTTTGTGGAGCTAAGATTGAATCATCTTTACTGTAAAAAAAGTCTACTATCCTAGCATGGCAAGTTATTTTAAAAAATTGCTTCATTTTGTCGAGATTTCAAAATGATACAGCAATTTGTACTTCATTCTTTAGAAAAAAAAATATTTGTATTTTTTGGCAAAATTAGCTAATTGATGAACATATTTATATAGTGTTTTTTTATTTAATACGTTAATCAATTATGTCTCATCTTAAATGAACTAATCTTTGGCTATTATAGACATTAATACTATAATATAGCTATTAATAATACCATTAATAGCCAAAGATTAGTTAAATCAAGATGAGACATATTGATTAATATATTAAATAAAAAAATGAACTAATCTTTGGCTATTATAGACATTAATACTATAATATAGCTATTAATAATACCATTAATAGCCAAAGATTGGATTACATCAAGTTGAGACATATTGATTAATATATTAAATAAAAAATGAACTAATCTTTAGGCTATTATAGACATTAATACTATAATATAGCTATTAATAATACCATTAATAGCCAAAGATTAGTTAAATCAAGATGAGACATATTGATTAATATATTAAATAAAAAAATGAACTAATCTTTGGCTATTATAGACATTAATACTATAATATAGCTATTAATAATACCATTAATAGCCGAAGATTAGTTAAATCAAGATGAGACATATTGATTAATATATTAAATAAAAAAACACTTTCAAAATATGTTTTTAAATTAGCTAATTTTGCCAGAAAATAAAAATATTTTTTTTCTTAAGAATGAAGTACAAAGTGCTGTACCATTTTGAAATCTCAACTAATTGGGCCAATTTTTTTAAATAACTTGCCATGCTAATTTACTAGACTTTTAACTTTATCCAATGCGAAGCATGGGGAAAGTATTGTAATCGGTCTCGTTTTACATTAAAGATGACTTAAAGTTAACTGATCAAAGTTTTTTAAAACATAAGTTCGGAAAAAATATTTTTTTCTCCAAAAGAATAGTACTTAGAATTTTATTTTGAATTCTAGTCAATAGCAGGATTATTCAGGATTGCATGACAAAAAGTAGAATAATAAAATATGTAAATTTGTAGCCACAGAATCTCATTATTTAGGGGAGGGTAGAGATTTTCAATTTTTTCAAAAAAATGAGTATAACTCGAAAACTATGGGACTTTTATTAAATATTTTTTAAACGTTCTTGACCGTCATAAACTGGCCTATCTCCTGTTCACGGTTTATTTTTGTGATACGGGACACCCTGTATAATTTTATTTATTTAAAATAAGTATATAATAAGCCCACCCTTTAATTAGTTGAACGACTCTATCGAATTTATTTATTATTCATATATCTTTGATTTATTTAATACAATTTCTCATTAACATAGATAATTCATTATTATTAATGCAAGTGCATATGTGAATGAAATAATATTGTTTATCTTTCGTTCGTATATACTAATAAGACAGAGGCGTGGAGAATATTATAATATTTATTTGTTAATTAGAAAAAAAGAACGCATTTCGCTGTCATATGTATGGTCTCCTTTTATATCCGCGTTGTAAGCATCTGTCGAGTGTAGGCAACCCACACCGATTAGCCAAAGAGGAAGGTCGCTTTAAGGAAGATCACGTTACAAAATCAATATTGCTTTAACATGGATTCTTTTTTCAGCATCTACCGTATGTATAATACGAACAGTCAAATAGGGAAATGATATCGTCTGAAATAGATTTCAAATTTAATAACTTTTCTATAATTACACACAGACCTACAAAATTATAAATTTATGTTTGAGATCTGTTTTACTTTCGAAAAGTGACTATATACATAATTAAATATCATCAAACAAGAATGACGTCTCTTTTCCTCAGCAGGTACTTTTGACAAATAAAGAATGACGTATTTATTTTTTCATTTCCTATAAGGGGCCGTCCATAAATTACGTCACACGAATTTCAAGATTTTTAGAATTTAGTCCCCCCTCCGCCTGTGTCACATTCTGTCACATTTTCATTGAGCCCCACTTGTATTGTGACGTCACACTATCACTTTTATACATGTGAATTTTCAGGTTGGAATAATAAAACCTGAAATCTAAATAACAAAAAAGGTCCAATACCAATGAACTTTAAATGGGACCAATCGGAAACTATACTGAACCCAATGCAAAAAAATCATCGAAATCGGTCCACATGGTAAGGAAAAATCGCTGAACAAACACAAAAAAAAAAGATTCCGATGAATTGATAATCTCCTTCTTTTTTTTGAAGTTGGTTAAAAATATATTTGAAAATTTTAAAAAAATTTTAATTTGACTTTTGTAACATCACAATTTTTAAGCCCCTCGGTCATATTTTGTCACAAATCTGAGATGACCCCATTCCCCTTACTGTATCATGTAATTTATGGACGACCCCTAATCTATCTATGTGAAAACAGAAATCTTTTGACAATTGTTTTAATTGAGTGGATATTGATGAGGCAGTCCAAAATTCAAAAAAAGAAGATAATTTAAACTTTTTTTTATTCATAACCCGTTTCGGAGGCTTATTCAATCCTTCTTCAGGGTTTTGAAGAAGGAGGGAATAAGTCTCCGAAACGTCGGTTTATGAATAAAAAAACAGTTTAAATTTTTTCTTTTTTGAATTTTGGACTGCCTCATCAATCAATATCCACTCAATTTACTTATCAGCCCGTTTCCAAAAATTACTTCAATTGTTTTAATAATTGGTTAAGATGTTATAATAATAATAATAATAATAAAATTAATATATCCCTAAAAAATTACTAAATTAAACAATTTTGAATGAGATTTTTCAATCTTACATGATCATAAAGTTGGAAAATATATATTTATTAGGAATAATATAAAATATATTATTTACTATTGAATGCTTTATTATTTCACATAACATATTTTGAGTTCAATTTAACTGCAACTATCAATGAAATGTTGTGAGAAAAGTTCTTCTCATGGATTTTCTATTGTTATGTTATGTTATGAAGCATCCGGTAGTACCTAATCCTAAATCACTGATACTTACTAGAACTTGATATTGCATTAGCAAAAATATTTTCAAACAAAAATCGAAAAAAACTGATATTTATTTCTAATAAAATAGTCTCATAACTAAAATGAGATATGTATTAGATGAAGGAGGAGATGGAATCACTAGGTTAAATAAAACACCTTTAATAAAACGTTTCGGCCTGAATTTATTTGGCCATCTTCAGTTAATTAGGAGTTATACACAAAATGCGGTACACATATGTGATCAAACCAAGCCTTGTCAAAAATAAAAATAATTTTTTTAGCTTCATGCAAATTTATAAAGTGCCTGGACCCAAAAGTTTCAGAATGAATGAAGTTACTTTAATTCTGAAACTTTTTGGGTCCAGTCACGTTTTAAATTAACATGAAGCTAAAATATTTTTTATTTTTTGACAAGGCTTGGTTCGATCACATATGTGTACTGCATTCTGTATAGCTCCTAATTGACTGAAGATGGCAAATAAAATTCAGGCTGAAACGTATTATTAAAGGTGTTTTATTGAACCCAGTGATTCCATCTTTAACTGATACCTCCTCCTTCATCTAATATAGTTTCATCACAGCCACGAACTCTAACAATAAAATGAGATATTATTAAATGCAAATGGGCCCCAGATCAAGAGGGGGAGGGGGGGGGAACGATAATAAATTATTTTATTAAATATAAGAGAGGGGTCAGGTGTATGGTTTAAATAAGTCATGTGGATAGCCACATCAGCTTTTAACTCTTTAATTTTAGTAATTAATTAAAGTCAAGATTATTCTGGAATGTACGAGTTGGGAATATCTACAAAATTCATGACAGAAACGTCACGTTTCTATAATAAGAGTGATTCTATGTTAGTTCAATAAAAAATTATTAATTCAATTTTCGAAACATTCGATTTAGTATTATATTTTAGTGTCTGATTAGGAAGAAAAAAGAAATAATAAAAAAATGAGAGAGGAAGTTCACAATTTGCAATAATTTTCAATTTAAATAACTATTTTGGTAATAATCCTTTAAATTAAGCTTAAATCAGATTTGTCGATGAAGTAGGTAGGTGCTTTACAGGTGAAATATAATCAAATTAATGAAATTAAATAATTTTATGCAGATAGACAGTGCAGTATTTACTTATAAGCTACACAAGCTATAGCTTAGGGCGACCACTTTCTTGCCCCCCCCCCCCCCCCGAAGAAATTGTCCGAGTGAGCAATTGTCATATATACTTACCATAAATATACTGCAGCATTATTTGTTTGTTGTATTTTTAAGTTTGTTAGGAATAAAAATGATGGGGGGTCAGATAGGCTAGGCGGTAGCGTGACAGCGAGCTAACCAGGGGACCCGGGTTCGAATCCGACTCGAGGCATCCAGCTAAAATCTGACCCCAGGGGGTAGAGACAAATTTAAAAAAAATATAACTAGTATCGTAATTAGGCTTATGGCTAGAAAGGCCGAAAAGCCAAAAAATAAAAAAAAAAAAATAAATAAAAATGATTTTAAGTTAAAGATTTATTATTTCACTATCTATATACTTTTTAATTGTAGGTATTTCAGTTTAACCCTCAAGGTATCCGAAAATCATATTTGGCACTGACATAATTATAATATCTGGACTTATAAAGGGCCGATATCTCAAAAAGCTTAGAGCCTTATCAAGTCTAAATCCGGCCCTGGAGATAGATATGTACTAAATTTAAAAATGATTACAAGGGGTGGGCGAAACATCTAGAAAATTCAGCAAGGTGGGATCGGAAATTTCTAATTGTCATCTCATACGGAATTGGTTCCACTTAAATGGTCTTCGGAAACCACACCTAAGATTAAGAAATAATCTCCAGTGTGTCAATTAGAAACTCAACTTAACTCGAAAAGGAAATGATCCAATCACCCCTTGTATTTTTCAAAATAGAGTCAACTCTCGATAATTCGAACTCTTTAGCTGTTAACTTTGGAAAATCGAAAAAATGCTATGTATTTTGATACTCTCGATAACTCGAAATCCCTTTAGGCCCGGTGGTATGTCGCAAAATATGCTTTTTACCACTAACCAAGTAGATGGTAAATGGAGCCACTGGGAAGGCTCAATCAGATGACAGCCACTGAATGTACCTGTCATCTGATTGGCCATCCCAGTGGCTCCATTTACCATCTACCTTGGTTAGTGGTAAAAAGCATTTACTTGCGCGACATACAACCGGACGCTTAGTAACTAAGAGAAAGAAGAGAACGTTCTCAAATTCGAACTAGGCCACTTATTCCCCTCTCTATAATTCGAATTTTTCCTAGCAATATTGTTATTCAGTTCCATTATTTAGATATTAGATGTGACAAATCAGAGGAAAATGGGAATAATTATACAGTGTTAAAACAAGCGATCAATTGCGACATTTCGCCAATTTATTATGGCTTCATTAGGCTCTTTGATCAAATTTATAAAACACTTTGTCATTTATTTTCTTACTAATTAGAATATATATTCCACTAATATCATAAAAAAAAATATATATATACCAATATGAACACACTAATTTACAATACTATTAATTATTTAGAGTAGCCAGTAATGGATTCAACCAGACTAACTGTACACCTTCGACTTGAGAAACGTCGCAATTGATCGCATGTTTTAACACTGTTTAATTGTTCCTATTTTCCTCTGATTTGTCACATCTAATTTCCTAGCAATGTTTACTTCTCATTTTTCGCGTAATGTTTATCTCCTTTATATTACAATGTTAATACATATGTAATTTTTGTTCTTTTTTGTCGTTTTTATTATTTTTACTTGAGGATATATATAAAATTTATGTAAGCTCATACATATTTTCAAAAATATAATAAAAACTCCTAATAATTCGAATTTTTTTCTTTCCTCTCGATAATTCAAATTTTTTCTTTCCTCTTGATAATTCAATTTTTCTTGAAAGTCGACCGTAAATTGAGAACTATTAAAAGAAATTTTAATCTCTTAATTTTTCAATTAATTTATCCCTAATTTTTCATATCTTTTCAAAGTACCTTTAATCATTCAAAACCCAAGTCCTCAGAGGCCTCGAACAGAAACCTTACTTTTTTCGGGTATTTAGAAAGGTTTATTCATATTATAGTTCATAGTAAAAATGTGTGTATTTCTAACAGTGTATACATATTCGAGTTAGGTTGGGTTAAAACTTAAAAAAATAAACATACAATATTTTGACAATGGCTGTAACAGAAAGAAGAGGCTCAATTCAAAATTTAAATTTAATTAAGGGGGGCCTATTTCGGATAGAAGGGTGATACTTTCTTCCATCAATATCATAAAAAAAACTTGCAACTATTTATTCTATAAACTTGCAATATAGCTATAATAAGAATTAACGAGAAATATTATTGTTTCAACACAAATATTTAACTATTTGTTTTGCTAGCTATTATCGTCTTTTGTGAAGAGGTCATCAGAGAGATAAATTAAGTTATAAACTTTCCTTAGTATATTTTATATTCCACCTATAACATTCTGTGAAAAAACAGGCCAAGTTCGAAAAAGTAGTGACATCTAGTGTACAGCCAAGTTAAATTCGACAAGAATAATTAAGTTGAGAAAATAGTACTTTCAATTAAAATGCATTCTTTCCATTTTGAATGACAATCTAAATTAATAGATTCTAAATTTAAATTTAAATTATTTTCATGAAACTTGGCTGTTATGTTGCATTATGTCATTAGAGTAAATCACCTAAATGTTTTGGGTGGTATTTCTCTTCTTTTTGTGAGCTAATATGTAGTTTTAATTAATTTTTTGAGGGGGCTAATTTACCCTACAAATTTCACTCCTTCATTTTAGAGGCTAAGGGTATTATAAAGTTTTCGTGATCAATTCCCAAACCCTATAAAATTGCCAAATTTTAGCATTCTAGAGTCATTACATATTGAAAAATGAAAATTTACGCTCCGCCTTCATTTTAGGGGTTGAGAGAGTGAAAGTCTAGGTTTTTTTGATTATGCCTTTATTAATACCTCAAACTCTACCATTATGCCAAATTTCAGCACCTAGAGTCATTTCATATAATAATAGATGCAAATTTATCCTACAATCTTCACCCTTCATTTTAGGGGTTGAAAGAGAGAAAGTTTGAGATGTTGGAATTTTTCCTGTATTTGTGTTCCAAATTAATCTACTAGCACGAGAAATTTCATGATGCTAGAATGATTAGAAGTACCCATAGGTTTTGATGACCTGTCAATGAGTCAGTCAGTATGTCAGTGTGTGAATGCCAAAATTAACTATTTTCTCAGGTCCATATCTCAGATTCTACTATAAGCTATATTACTGTAATCTTGGCACTTCTCTTCAAGATCACTTGACATATAGTTACGTGTGTATAATTTCAGCTCTGTGTATCTCAAATGGGTTCTGAGCTGCAGCGGGGGTCTGAAAGTGGCTCGAAATGGTTGTAAATAGCGTACAGCGTGTACGTCCAGCCAATGCTCGAACGCTGTGCGCTTTGATAAATATGGTACATTTTTTGAGATTTCATATACGTACATTTCGAGATTTGAAAATAAAAACACGCACTTGAAATTAAAACGCAGTTGAAATATTCTTTAATTCTTTTTTTTTTTAATAAATTTTGTAGCCATTTTACTGCTATAACATGATGGATGATGAGATTGTACGAAATATTTAAGACATAAAATTTCAATTTATTTTAAGAAATGTCTTTGCGTGATTGAATAAATCTTTCTTCGATTTAAAAGTAATCTATTTTGAAGTTTGTATTTGGCCTATATATTAATAGAATATATGTCACAAATAGGCGTTATCAAATTGAAATTATCAAACGAATGAATGTCCCTTGACTTACGTAGAAAACGATTTATATTTAAACTTAAAAATGTCCTTATAAGGCAATCTACTACCGGCTGTTATTCACCAAACGTTTATTGTCATAAGACAAACTGATAATGTGACCTTCCTGATATCGAAACTATTAACTTTAACAATACCTGTGTCTCTACAAGTTGTTTTAACAAGGTCAATAAAAAACAAGAGTTGTTGAAAAATTAATAACGAACAATGAATTAATTATGGTTCATTAACAAACATAAAACAGAACCCTGTTAGAGTCGATATACCCCTAGCCCTAGATATATAGCTATATTAGTCGGCCTGTCCGTCTGTCAGATGTTAGGTAGTTAACTAAATAAGATACATACATGAAATTTACTACGAAACCAAAAATCACATAACAATTTTAGTCGAATGATTATTTTGGGGAAGGTCGAAGTTTTTGTGGGGTCAAAAATAAATTATTTTTTTATCTTGGAGTGTGAGATAGATAGCCTCTGTAAAATTTCATTAATTGAATATAATATAAGAAAAATTAAAAAAAAATTTATTTTACATAATGACTTTGCAAGAGGGCGTCGAATTAACTCTTTTTATAGATATCTGACTGGAATTCAAATTACAGAAATTAAAATTATAAATAAATTCTACAAATACATTTATTTTCTCCTTATCAATGGCAAATAAGAAAAATTATGATATAGGTATGTAAGATATACGAGATTTATTTTCTTATCTAAACAAATTAAAATCTGATAAGGAGTTCGGTAGTCGATATACGAAGATCAATTGAACTTGGCCGCTTTTTTTATAACCATTGTTTTTTTATTATCAAATGATTAAGGTGAGAAACGATTGAATTACATAATGGTGAGAAAAATGAAACCAATGAAGCATTATCTAATTCGTTTATACATCAGAAATGAAAATTCAGAAAAACAAATTTTCTAGTTACTTCTGAGCTTAGAGTAATATAGAGTGGAAGGCTCCATAAGGAGTCAATGTGTTTTAGCGTATACTAGTTACAGAGCTCTTTGGTGAGACCAGGGCCACACCAATGAGCAATAAAATGGCGGGAACCGCTCTCTTCTGGTCAAATTTTGGTGACGACACTTTACGCATCTTTAATATTTTAATTAACACATGGGGTATGTATCTTTTATCTATGACAAAGGCTTTGAATGTTCTATGATCTTTGGATAGCTCTTGAGAACTATGAATTTTCGCCCTGCTGTCGCTAGAGAGCGCTTTTCGAAATTCAGTAGCCTTCCACTCTATATTACTCTTTTGTTCTGAGTTGTAATCTTTTGAATTAAAATTAATACTTGTCTCAGAAGTATCATTTGTGCATAATAGTTGATTTGCAAATACCAACATCAAGTAAAAAACAAACCAACTCACTGATCAATTCGTTTTTCTCTATGACTTCTAAAAACTGAGATTCCCTTAAGGATTTTATCTTATCTATATCACGAAATCGTTAATCTTCACTTGGGAATTGACCTCTTTTGTTAGTGAATATCAAAAATATTTAAATTTAGAATTCAACTGTGGGGTTGTTCCAAAAACTCAACTATTGAAGTTATTCAAAAATTTCAAAATAAGGTATAGATTGTAAATGGGGATATCGTTCATTAAAAACTCAACAAGTTCTATAAATGCCTGTTGTAAATTCACCATGAATGTAAAAAAGATTTAGAATGTCATTATTTGAATAATTTTCCATATTTTTCAAAGATTCAAATATTCATTTTCTTGATTTGTTTACTAGTACGTAATTTAATCAACAATTAAAACACAAGAATAAAGATATCAAAGAGTATAATTAAGATTTGGACGAGGGAAGTTTAAAATATTTTTTATTTAAAAACTATTCATTTTAGGTATATAGGGAATATTTAATAAACTCCTATTGGATTTTTATGTAGAATTCAAAAATACTAATATTTATGCCATGTTCCATTTGAAAAAATTTAGTATTAAGAACTTTTTGATTTTCAGAAATAAACGATTATTATGGTCATCCTGGATATAAAATTTGAATTTTTATGATTAAGTAAGAATCTTTAATATCTAATTAAGAGTTTTAATTGATCAAATTAATTCTACAAATAATAGTTTAATTATTATTAATTTTTAAAGATGAACGCTAAATTGGTAGATTTTACAAACTATCTAAAATAACTCAGAAAGTATAAATTTTAGACATAAAGTGCATTATACAAAATCATCTTAGTTTTTAACACTTAATCTAATGATGTAAAAATATTTGAGGGGTTCCATAGAAAATAATATGTTAAAGTTCAAAATTTTCTCTCAACTCCTTCCATGAAAACTTTTAATGAACGAGTTCTGTGGAACACTGTATATACTAGTAGGAATGTCTATAGATAAAGAAAAACGTTGTATGTATAATTGTAAATATCTCAGGGTAATAATGAGCAGTGTTGTAGTAGTAAAATTAGTAGAAGGTATACGCTATATGAACCGTACAAATCTGAGGGTATACGCTATAAACCGGAAAGGGGGTATTTAATAAATGACGAATCTGTATAATGTAAAATAAAATGTACAACCGAGCACAGGGTATACGCAATTTGATCAGATCAAACCACAGAGTATACCGCCGTATACCATCCACTACAACCCTGATAATAAGCAATGATAAAGTAGTAAGTGTAATCATGGGAAATTGACTAATACTTATTAAATTTTGAAACAAAAAAGTGACATTAATTTGCTTACATACATAAATTTCTATTTCGAAAGTATATAATTACAATAACTCATTATTTTTAGTGATTAGATATTTTTAACGAAAAGAAGATTCATTCAGTAAAAAGATTTTAAATAACCAGAATAAAATAGAAGGATAATTTTAAAATCTGAATGTAAATTTAACCTCTGGCCTGAATAAAATCAAATCAATTAACACTTAGTTAATATATTAACCTAAAAATTATATTAATTCTTATATGTTGCATATCGGAGAGAGATTTGTCTTATGGGTTTGGCTGACTGCCCGGCAAGTAAGTTAGCGCTTGGGTTCAATTCCTGAGGGGACGAATCCCTCTGATGTGTAATGTAAAAATAGTTTATACTAAAATCTTAGATTCGACTCTAAATAAAATAAATTATTTTTAATATAATTTTGGTTAAATTACCTGGGTTGAATTTTTGAAAAATTCCATCTAAAGATACTCAAAAAAGATGTTTAAATCTTTATATTATAATTATATGAATTAATTTATTAATCATTTTTTTTATTTAGGTCAGGGGTTATATTAAAAAAATGTAAACTTTAAAAACGACCTCTTTATTTAGAAAGATATTTTTGGCGGACTATTATTTTCCCCACTCTATTAAAGTAAAACCTGTGGACGGCTGATATGATACTCGGCTAATTAAGTGGGTATAAGGGAAATTCATATTAAAATGACATTATATTAATATCTCTTGAAATATGAATTTTTCGATGTTCACTATAAAGAGTTTTAATGTTGACCGAAACGCCCTGAATTCGCTTAATTTATTTTTATTAAAATAATTTTAGCCGTTTTTGAGATATTTCGACAATACATAGAAAAAAAAATAAATAAAGTTAATTAGATTCTAGAATAAATATCTGTCTTTTGAAGAAATTATTTTATGAGTCGATTCTGAAAGGCCATGTAAGCGTTCTACTGGTGGAGATAGACCAGTGGTGGTCCAGAACCTAAATTTTTTTATAAATAAAAGTCTCATAGTTTTCGAGTTATATCTGCATTTTTTTGAAAATGGTGAAATTCGCTACCCCGTCCTAAATATCGAGATGCTGTGGCTAAAATTTACATATTTTATTATTTTAATTTTTGTTGCACAGTCCTGAATAATCCTGCTATTGACCAGAATTCAAAATAAATCCATATGTACTACACTTTTGGAGAAAAAAATTTTTTTGCTGGACTTATGTTTTAAAAAAATTTTATCAGTTAACTTTGGATCATCTTTAATGTAAAAAAAGTCTAATAAACTAGCATGGGAAATTATTTAAAAAATTGGCCCATTTTAGTATAGATTTCAAAATGGTACAGTACTTTGTACTTCATTCTTTAGAAAAAAAAATATTTTTATTTTTGGCAAAATTAGCTAATTTAAAATCATATTTTGAGTGTTTATTTATTTAATATATTAATCAATTATGTCTCATCTTGATTTAACTAATCTTTGGCTATTATAGTATTTGGTATTATTAATAGCTATTATAGCATTAATGTCTATAATAGCCAAAGATTAGTATAATCGAGATGGGACATAATTGATTAACATATTAAATAAAAAAAAACAGTATCAAAATATGTTTTTAAATTAACTAACTTTTGCCCAAAAAATACAAATATTTTTTTTTCTAAAGAAGGAATCGCAAAGTGCTGTACCATTTTGGAATCTCGACTAAATGGGCCAATTTTTTAAATAACTTGCCGTCCTAGGATAATAGACTTTTTTACATTAAAGATGATTCAAAGTTAGCCGATCAAAATTTTTTAAAACAAAAGGTTAGGTAAAAATATGTTTTTTTCTCCAAATGTAGAGTACTTAGGGTTTTATTTTGAATTCTGGTCAATAGCAAGTTTATTCAGGATTGCGTAAAAAAATTAGAATAATATAATATGTAAATTTGTAGTCATAGCATCTCAATATTTAGGGCAGAGTAGCGATTTGCACCATTTTCAAAAAATGCGTATAACTCGAAAACTATGAGACTTTTATTTAAAAAAATGTGGGTTCTCGACCCTCATAAACTGGCCTATCTCCTGTTCTCGGTTTATCGTTGTGATAAGGGACACCCTGTATATCAAATGAGCGCTTATACAGGATGGGGCATCAAATCTCCCACATTTTGAAGAGGTATAAAAAACGAAAAAATTTAACTAGAAAAAACTGAATATATTTTTGAAAAGAACATACAATTTTTTTTTAATGTGTTTTAAAAAACAGGAAGAAGGGGTCCAATATGAAAATTCTAGCCCTTTCGACCAAACTCAACCATATTTTGTATACATATTATGTGGGCCCCAAAAAGGCTAGAAATGCAAAAACTAACCACCAAAAATGGGGGGAGGGTCAAAAATGAAAATTCTAGCCCTTTTGACCCAACTCAACCAAATTTTGTATACATATTCTGTGGACCACCAGAAATGCAAAAAACTAAGCAAATTTTGTATACATAAGATTGGTGTAATTTTTGGAGACGGACTGATAAGTGAATTAAGTGGATATTGATGAGGCAGTCCAAAAAATCATTATTACATTATAATTCTGCTGAGAATGAAATACAAGATATTATTGTTACTGCCACTGAAAGAAGAGACAGAGGGGAATGCCGCATTGGATTTCCTTCACTGACTTTTCAAAACCCTGAAGAAGGAGGGAATAGCCTCCGAAACGTCGGTTTTATGAATAAAAAGATAGTGTAAATTATCTTCTTCTTTTTTTTGGACTGCCTCATCAATATCCACTTTGTATACATAGTTTGGTCGAAAGGGCTAGAATTTTCATTTTTGACCCTTCCCCCCACTATGGGTGGTTAGTTTTGCATTTCTAGACTTCTGGGGTCCACAGAATATGTATACAAAATTTGGTTGAGTTGGTCGAAAGGGCTAGAATTTTCATTTTTGACCCCTCTCCTTTTTTCGTCTGATATAATGTTTATAACACATTAAAAAAAATATATATATTTTATGTTCTTTTCAAAAATATATTCTGCTTTTTTTCTAGTTACATTTTTTCATTTTTTATACCTTTTCAAAATGTGTTAGATCTTTATGGTCCACCCTGTATTTCAGTTTCAGAATAGACTCGTTAATCTCAAAGTAGTCAAAAGTTTTATTTAATAAAATAAATAAATAAATATCCATCATTTTCTAAATTCATTTAGTAAACTAAATTTATGCCTTAGTCATGTTTTAAAAAAAATATTAAGTAAAGCATGGCAGGTTATTTTGAAATGTCATCAAAAATATTTAGCACAGAAATAAATAAAAATATTGTTCTTTTTCAGGTTCATTGTCTGGTCATTTAGTAACCTTGGAAAAGAACAAAAGCACTAAAAGGTAAGGTCGAAGATGAGCTGATTGATAATTATAATGACTAATGATCATTGGCTAACTAGAAAGGAATGAAGACTTGCTGACACCTGAATTCGCAACTAATAGCATCTGCGACTTTCCACCGAGTCTAACTGTAACCGGAGTGGCCCACAAGACGTGATTCATCTTGGTTTTTCTTGTGATTTGTGACACTCGCCAACCTGAATCCCACTTCTGTAATCAAGTCTCGTACGTTTTTTAAAAAATAAACAACTTTCTAACAATAATTTCACTTGCCGAGATTATTCTTTTTTTTTTTTAGGTTACCATACAGGGTATTGTCAAGTATATTGTAATTGTGCATGAAAAGTGTTGTTTTTTTTTGCTTCGTTTTTTTCGAAATATCTCAAAAACGGATGAAACTATTTTGATTAAAAAAAAATCGGCGAAACCATGGCGTTTTAGTCTACAAAAAAGCTTGAGTGAACATCGAAAAAATTATATTTTTCGAGATAATCAGTGTTTTGTCAAAATGTCTGTTAATCCGTACGTATTACTTATGTACGTTACCAAATTTTTGTGGACGCTCTAGCTCAAAAACTAGCGTGAATATCAAAACAAAATTTCACATGTAGTTTTGGCGCATTGAGATTAAGAGCTGATTAGATTTTGATTGAAATTGAATCCAAAATTAATAGGGGGAGGGGGTTACAAATTAAAATTAAAAGATTTTTAAACAAAAACAACAACAAAAACAAGAAAAACGAAATATAGGTACTACAAAATGAAATTATTGGATAAAAAATACTTGGTAAGTTTCACATTAAAAAATGTTTCACCAAGTACCAACACCAAATTCCTTAAAAACTACTACAAAATGAAAGATGAAATGATTATTATTATTTATTTTTTGAGCCAAAATTGTGGTGGGATGGGTGTAGGGTCAAAAAATAAAAATCTAGGCCCTTGGATCAAACTCAACCAAATTTTGTATACATAATTAGTGGGCCCCCAGAAGTCTAAAAATTCAAAAAAACAGTACGAAATTTGCTTGAGTTTGGTCCAAGGGTCTAGATTTCCATTTTACGACCCTCCCCCCGTAAATGATTATACCTAAATGATTTTATTAAATACTAGCTGCAAGGCCCGCCTTCGGTGGGCCTCTTGCTAGCCAAGGGGCTTCGCCCCCTGGACCCCCCGTCACTTGAACACTCCCTCTCCTTCATCTCCAACCACTCGCCATCCCACCGACCCTCTCCCCAACCTCGGAACTTCTCCCCCTGCCTCTGATCACCCTCCCCTCAGTAAACCTAGCCCCTGGACCCTGAACCCCCATCTTTCCCCTGGACCCCAACCCCCACCCCCTGGGGGACATAGTTAGGTAGGTAGGTAGGTAATAAATTAACAGAGAGATGCACAAATTCCCTTTAGTAGTATGTGATTAAATATAAGAGAGTGGCCAGGTTTATTGTAAAGTCATAGTTATTTTAACCACAAACTCTTGCCGAGGATTCGGAATTGTATTATGAAACTAAACAGAAATAGATCTATTAAAAATTTTAATAAACGTATTTATTTATACTTTGTGTTATTGTTAGGATTCAGTATCAGTGGGCACTCTAAATATACCTATACAATATATACAGAGCCGTAACGAGGAGAGGCACCCGCCACGAGCGTAATGGCCTGGGGGGGGGGGGCGCAAATAGGAAAATTCGCAACTAATTTGAATTTAAGAAACTCAGGCGTCGGGAAATGTTCGACTCAGGCAAGAACTCATTTTGAAGACCCTCATTAGCCAACAACTTGATTTATCTCACACCAGACAACTTTTATTTCTTCATACTCCCGAAACACGTTAAGAAATTGTTATTAAATGCAAAAACAATGCTGGACTGGCGTGCATGGGCGGATCCAGGGGGGGGGGCGATGGGGGCGACCCCCCCAAAGCATTGGAGATCAACATTTTTTATATGTTTATTTAAAAAATATTTTTTTATTTTTATAACATTAAATTTTAAAATTGAAAATAAACTTTTATGTGGGGGGAGGGGCGTCTCTGACCCCCCCCTCCCCGCTTGGACAATTCGATCGCGACACACTTTCGAGATAAAAAGTAGATCTTATAAACATCGGCCACCCCTGAACTATATAGTTTAATTGAACTAGTTCTATATAATGAACGAACTATAAAAGAACTATTCCCTACAAAAGAACGATTTTTCCCATCTCTATTAAAAATGTTGAAAAAGGAAATGAATTTAAAAATATAATGCTCTTTTTATTTAGTTTGAGATAGGATCCATTTTTCATTAAGGGGGTAAAACTCAGTGGCTGCCCCCCCCCCCCAAATCAGAGGTCTAAAATGACTAATCTGAATAGTAGCATTCATATAATTTAATAATAAAATCTAATAAACAACGGTAGAAAATATTTGAGAATAAAACAGTTGGATTATTTGATATCCAAGAATTTTTCAAGATGGCTGACTCTTTTTTTAAAGATGGCTTCCCCGGGGTCAAAAATTGCTTCAGAATTCAATGAATTCGAGTATTAATAGAAGTAGAGTTTTGCAATGAATGTTGAATTAAAACATTATTAATTTAATTTATAAATAAATGTTAAATAAGTACATATATGATTTATTTTTAATTATAATTTTCAATCATAAAATGGCGAATATTTTGGGCTAAGCTTCAAAAAAATTTAACATATTATATATTTTGTACTCAATCCCGTAACACTTCGTTGTCACTTCGAATTAGTTTTGTTCTTAGAAAGCTGAGAGAGAGCTTTCATTAAAAATAGTCATATCAAGTATCCGACGAGGATCAACTGTACCCTGGCACATTAGATTTTATCAAAATCACAAGTAGTCAAAGAAAATATATGCGACTTTAGATTTATGATGATTTTGAAGTAATGAATGCCTTTGGTGTTAAGGGGGTTCGGGACTGTTTATCATTTTGATAAGAAAATTCTCAAATTTTTACCATCGAATCATTGATGTATTAAATATTTATTCCCGAAATTTGAAGTTGATCGTCTGTCCCATTACCGAGGAATACATTATTGAAAATTGTCCTTTTAACATGGAAGTAAATGTACCGAGCTTTTAAAAGGGCTATAACTTCTATACAAATTATCCTATTTTCAACAAATTTATACATATCAATAATCCAACTTTTATTAATCGAATGATACATTTTTTAATAGATTTGACAGTCTAGTTAATTAGTTATTCATAAATGTAAAAATAAAAAGTTATTTGCAGCCAACAGAATATAACAAAAGCACTCTAGTGTAAATTCCAACTCTTTTTCTTGAAATCATTTTGTGTTAAATAAATGTTTTTATAATGAGAAAAAATTTATCTCAATATTCTTTTTATTAATATTAATCAAAACAAAGATTTTTATTTGAAATTATTATTATTATAATCATTATTAACAATTTTTTTTTATTAAAAAAAAATCAGTTTGTGGGGCCATGATAGGCTAGGCGGTAGCGTGACAGCGAGCTAACCAGGGGACCCGGGTTCGAATCCGACTCGAGGCATCCAGCTAAAATCTGACCCCCGGGGGTAGAGACAAATTTTAAAAAAATATATAACTAGTATCGTAATTAGGCTTATGGCTAGAAAGGCCGAAAAGCAAAAAAAAAAAAAAAAAAAATCAGTAAGCAGAAGTTGTCACTCTGCAGAAATACAAAAGATTTTTTCATAGATCAACCAGATAGATAAGCTGTCCCGAACCTCCTTAAGGTTAAGAGAAGAAAATGGCAAGAAATTTAGGAAATTCCCATTGATTACTAATTCTATTAATCCATTAATTGTCTACAATCTACATAACAACAAGTAACTACCCGAACTTGATATACTTCTTTTTCAATCTATTCTCTTTTATTATTCGAACTTTTGTAGTCAAGTTAATTAACATTTTTTTTTTCAGATAAATGTAGAAAATTTATAATTATTCTGGTGTAATTAAAATTTTTTACTTCTACCATACATTAGTGATTCTACTAGTGGCTGTGACGGTGACATTTCAACCAAAGGATGCTGTGCAAAAAAGAACCCTTCATTTTTTTAAGAATTTTATTTTATTTTTCGTTCCTTTTTGTAAATTTCATCGAGATAAACGCAGAATTTTTTTTCGTTATTTTTCAAATTTAACATTAAATTTTTAATGTATAATATGAAAATACTCTTGGTTTTTTGAAATTTTACGGATGCGGAGCATCCACAGCATCCATGGACCGGACCCCACTGATAACTACATGCGAGGGGTGAACCGCGATTGGTATTAGGTGTACACGTCTTTGGAATTATGTGGAATTATTTTGGAATTCATTAGATAATGCCCCTACATCTTGATCCTTCTTCTACTTGGAAATGAAACTGGAAGTGGAAGTAGGTGTATACGATTTTAGGTCGCGGTTCACCTCTCGACTACATGTATCTGAAGTTTGAATCCTTTTAAAAGTGGTAGCTTATTTAATACCCGTGAGTTTACAGGGAATATTTCAGAGTATGGTACACGTACTATTTATTTTGATAGGATACACATTCTTCGAAACGTTCCATACCAAATCAATACTCATCGTTTACATAGGGAATACGATACTAATTGACAGCCAACAACGTTACTGAGAATAGAATAGAAAAAGTAAAAATATTTTAGATATATAAATTAATAAAACAAAATTAAAATTAATATTTTTATTCTACTACATTTAGAATAGTTCTTAGTTTTTCTATGGAGACGCTCAAAATTTAAACACTTTTCTATCAACGAAATAAATAATCAACATAGTGAAGATATATAAGAAATTCATTAATTTATGTGATTTATTCTTTGCTTAGTAGGATTATTGATTAATAATTTTATAAATTCCAAATTTAATTGTTTTTACTTTATAATATGGAATGATATAGGATATAATGTGAAGTATTGCGATTGCCTGTCGGGGTCATGAAACTTTGAGAGCTTCTATCTCAGAGATGAAAAAAGTTAATTTCACTTTGTGAATTCTAGGTGGAAGGAAACTATGCCCTTAATAGTTAAAAACCGGATTTATAACATAAAACCGGATATGGTGGTACCAAGAGGTCAAAAAGTGACCAAAAATCTATTGGTCAGTTTGTACGTAAGTACGTACGTTTGTACCCCTGCGTTTAGCAACGATAAGTCTCAGAGCTACGAAATTCGAAACTTAAGCTCTATATAGGCTAGAAGGAGTACAGCAAGCTTTTGGTTGAAATCAGAACACCGGAAGTTGGCAATTATATGAAAGATTTTTCGTTTTTTGTGATTTTCTCAAAAACAGCTCCAACGATTTTTTTAAAAAACTGGAGTACTTATCAAGTGTCATAAGTTATTATTATAAGTCTAAATTTAATTCGATTGAAATAAAGGAGGAGGTTGTAAATTAGGAGTGTCGTAAAATAAATATTTTAATCGTTCATATCTAGTAATGCTAAGTCACAAAGGTTTGGGATTTGAAAATTAAGCTATCTAGAGGCTAGAAGAATAAGTTCCTCAAGATTTTGGATAAAATCGAAGAACCGGAAGTACGTGTTTTCTTTAAGATTTTTGGTATTTTGGAATTTCGTCTATTTTCCGGTTTTCTCAAAACGACTTGAGGGAAACCCAAATTGAAGGAATTTGAATGAGAAACTAATGTGAAAGTCGTGTGATGTCCACACCAGTTGATTTATTTTCATTTATATAAATCCATCTGTTTGTAAGTATGTGGAGCTATCTTCAGAAAATATTTTTGGCAACCAGATTAGAATGTCATTTTGAAACTGACCTATTTTCACAAAGAAATATTAAAGACTAATCAACATGAAATAGTTCGTGCAACTTGGTCTATTTTTTCCTCCTCAAGTTAAATTAGAAAAAAATGAAGTTTAAAATTAATATATTTGTTTTGGATCCGTATTCTTTTTCAAGCATGGAACAAAAAAAAAAAAAAATATTACACAATAGCGGTGAATCACTCAATGAGCTCGTAGCTGGTAGCCTAGCTATTGTGCTTTCGATCTATTTTATTTCAAGGCAATCATTTCAATGATTTATTTTATATAAGTGTGGGAGGAGTCTTCAACATTTAAAAGTAGTTTTCCATTTACAACAAAAAAATGTTAGTTATGTTATTTATACAGAAAATGAGTAAATTTAGTTTAGAGATTTAGGTCAATGCCTGTAACGTTTGAAAAATAATCAACGCATTTATATATACCCTAAATTATATTATTAGATGGATCGTCAGAGCCACCGAACTTTGATAAACTTTCAGTTTTAAATATTATTCATTCAATTTTCTATCTTTTTATATGAATGCTGTTATTTGTATTTATGAATCACCTTAGCATATGCTCTCTCTATGACTAGCTTTTATTGGGTTTTTCACCACGACTATAGGGACTGTGCGTTAAACTTAGAGGCAGCACTACTGCGCTCTCTTGTGTTTATTTATTCAAATAATTTGGGAGTATTGGGGCAAATATTGTATTATAGTATTTATCATAGATAAAAGAGTCCACGGAGACCAGGGGGCTCTTTGTCTTGGGCGTTTAATAAATCATCCCCCAAAGCTTACATCTTCGTCGCCAGTTGGCGTTAAAGTCGTGACGCACTGTCCATATATACATTAAAAAACTTCTACTGAATCCCAATCGTTATGGGTAATTTTTATTTGATCAGAACTTGGCCAAATTAATATGGGACCCTAAGACACCCCCTTCCCAATAAGAATCATCGAAATCGGTCCACGTGGCAAAAAGTTCTCGCTGAACATAGGTACATAAAAATGAATAAATAAATAATTTGTTGGATATCTTGACTTGCTTGGAGCTCTACTGATCCAAACGCAGAAAGAATCATTAAAATCGGTTTATAAACAAAGAAGTTATGCGGGAACATTAGGGTGCTCCTTATTTTGGATATTTTCGAATATTTACGCCGACAGGGGCTCATATGGTTCTAAATAAATAAAAAAAATATCCCCTAAGTTTCAAGTCTTTATCTCAATTTTAACCTAGTGCTACACAGCGATTAAGTTTCCCATCTAAATAATATGGGGTTTTGGCATTGAACGATCAATTTTTTATTCCGGCCAAAGTAATAGTTCGAAAAATTTGAAACTCTGTAGATTTTATTCTTATAATAGTAGCTATCCTTCAGAATTTTTACAGATTTTTAGCTATTATAATTTTGGAGTCTATAACTTACTAATACTAAGATATAGCAGTATTTTATCTAGATGTAACTCCAAAATTGTAATAGCTAAAAATCTGTAAAAATTCTGAAGGATAACTACTATATTATAAGGATAAAGTCTACAGAGTTTAAAATTTTTTGAACCTTTACTTTGGCCGGAATAAAAAATCGGAATGCCAAAAACCCCATGCTATTTAGATGGGAAACTTAATCGCTGTGTATCACTAGGTTAAAATTGAGATAGAGATTTGAAACTTGGGGATATTTTTTTTATTTTTTTAGAACCATATGAGCTCCTGTCCGCTTAAATATTCGAAAATATCCAAAATAAGGAGCACCCTAGTGAACAGACATATCAAAAAAGGTCCAATACCAATGAAATTTATATGGGACCAATCGGAAACTATACTGAACCCAATGCAAAAAAAATCTTCAAAATCGGTTTAAAATTGGTGAAGAAATCAGGTAACATAGATACAAAAAAAAAAAAATCAGTCGAATTGATAACCTCCTTTTTTGAAGTCGGTTAATAAATAATTTATTTCTAATTTAAATTCATTGGGTAAAGAAAGCATTAGTTTGTTTTAAGACAGATCCTAATCTAAGAAAGCAGAGTGATGAAAATGAATGAATCATTGCTCCTGGACGTGAGGAAGAAACAGGTTTCGTGTGAGTAGCCGGGTGGGCACGTGGTTTCTCTACCGTGTGTTATTGACATTAACCAACCAACAAAACATTCGATTGAACAAACATGAGGTAGGTTTAGGTTGTATACTCATCAAGGTGAGAGTATTATAATATCAAGAAGAAAACAGGCAACTGGATTGGCATTGGGAAACGACATTCTACCATACGCGTCAATGAATGGGTCTTGTGCATTAACATGTCGATGACCCCCACAACGGTCACAATTATTGAACCCTATTATAGATCAAGAATTACAAAGACGATTGAAGAATACAAATTCAAATGAATTCTTCAGTTTAAATAATATACAGGGTATCCCGTATCACAACGATAAACCCTGAATAGGAGATAGCCCAGTTTACGACGGTCCAGAACCTAAATTATTTTTAACCGACTTCAAAAAAGGAGGAGGTTCTCTATTCGATTGAATTTTTTTTTTTTTTTTTTTTTTTTTTGTGCCTATGTTACCTCATATCTCCGCCAATTGTCAACCGATTTTTGAAAATTTTTTTTGCATTGGGTCCAGTCTAGCTTCCGATTGGTCCCATTTTTTTTCGATTTTTTCATAGGTATTAGACCTTTTTTATTAGGTTTGTTTAGGTTTGTTTAGACCTAACCTCTTTGTTTATGAACCGATTTCGATGGTTCTTTTTATCCGAAAGGGGTGTCTTAGGGATGGTGTCATATTAATTTGGTCAAGTTCTGATGATATAATCACTATTAATAACATCACTAAATAGAGAAAAATAAAAATTTTTAAGAAAAAATAAAAACCGACTTCAAAAAATTAAGTGCAACAAATATAAAAATACACTAAAAGGTATAAAATAATTATTATCTTATTTAGTTACAACTAAACGACGAAATATTAACACGAAATTACTTTTTGAAGTTGGTGCCAAACATATACCTTTTATGAATCGCACTCGACGGATCTTACTTAGTACGTTTGGCGGGTACGCTCGCTTATAGGTATAGTTTGTTTGGCACCGACTTTTAAAAAGTAATTTCGTGTTAATATTTCGTCGTTTAGTTGTAACTAAATAAGATAATAATTATTTTATACCTTTTAGTGTATTTTCTTTTTTATATTTGTTGCATTTAATTTTTTGCAGCTCATTTTTATTTTTTTCTTAAAACCTTTTATTTTTAATTAAAGTCTTATAGTTTTCAAGTTATAGGCATTTTTTTGAAAATGGTGAAAATCTCTACCCTGCCCTAAATAATGAGATGCTGTGGCTACAAATTTACATATTTTATTATTCTAATTTTTGTTACGCAATCGTGAATAATCCGGCTATTGTCCAGAGTTCAAAACCAAACCATAAGTACTATACTTTTGTAGAAAAAAAATATTTTTGCCGGACTTATGTTTTAAAAAGTTTTTATCACGTAACTTTGAATCATCTTTAATGAAAATTCCCTGATATTCACTTCGATTCGAATACCCTGAAAATGTGTGACAACCTATCCATGTTGGGCGTCTCTGTCGCATCTGACCTGTCTTGGAATGAACACATCTCCTCTGTAGCGAAATCTGCAGCAAGGAAGATTGGCTTCTTATTCAGGTCCAAGCGATTTTACAAACCCCCACAACTTCTCACCATCTACAAGGCCCAAATCCGCCCCTGTCTCGAATACGGCTCTCATCTATGGAGAGGAGCCTCAAAATATTCTCTTGCTACCCTGAATGCAATTCAGAAACGAGCCGTCAGGCTAATTGACGATTCTACCCTCACCGACTCCCTCGACTCGCTGGCTCATCGAAGAAATGTCTCTGCCCTTTCCCTTTTCTATAGGTACTATCACGGCAGGTGCTCTGATGAGATAAAATCAATAATTCCCCCCAAAGCATGCTTTGCACGTAGCAAGCGTTTTGCCGACTCCCAACACTCCTACGCGGTCAAATTAGAAAAGTGCCGGACCACTTCATTCGCGAATACATATATCCCCCATGACTTCAAGGAACTGGAACTCTCTCCCAGCCTCTATCTTTCCCAGCACCTATAATCTTCAAATCTTCAAAACCGGGGTACATAGACACCTACGTCTACACCCTCTCACTTAATCAACTTTCCCTTCTCTTCGGTAATGCAAGGGTCTTTCGAGATCCATAGGAGCTGCATCTTTACTGGTGCACCCCTTCTTGCATTCGATTGCATTAAAAAAAAAAAAAATGGCCCATTCAGTTGAGATTTCAAAATGGTACAGCACTTTGTACTTCATTCTTTAGAAAAAAAATATTTGTATTTTTTGGAAAAATTAGCTAATTTAAAAACATATTTTGAGTGTTTTTATTCAATTAGGTTGAATTTTAGCACGTGACGGTTTTGCCAAAAATTACATGGGGTCTCGTCGAGAGGCCAAAAAGTGCGATTTTTTCATTTAGTGCGTGCGGATGGATGGATGTATGTATGTTATCGTTTTTTTGGCCCACGATTTTTCCACACCGTTGCACCGATTGAAATGAAATTGAAAACCTAGCATTCTTTTAACAAAATGAAGCGCTGATTAGTTTTTGGTACATATCGGTCCACAAACATTAGTACTTTATTTCAGTACTTTTTTTAGTTTTTTCTAAATATCTTGAAAATGACTTAACCAATTTTGATGAAATTTAATATCCTAATTAAGTACCTTGAGGACCACAAAAAAGGTTAAATAAAGTTTTTAGTAAAATTATATTTTAAAGTACTTTACTCGAAAGTAAGATAGTACTTTTTAATTTTTTAAATTCTTTAAAATTTATTCATTTGAACGTTTTAATATAGCTCATTTAGCCTTGCTTAAGTAAGAATGGATAGGCTTCTCTCTGTGAAATGCTAAAAATTTGGGAGGAAATTTTATAAGTAACCATAGCAACTGCGTTGTTTTCTTATCACTTACCTTTGCTGAAGACATAGAGGAATCGACTTTAAGCCAAAAATAGCGATTGATTCTCATCTAATACTTGAGGAATAACCATTCTATATTGGATTTTTGACGTTTCGGTTTTTATTGGTAACCATTGCTGAAGACACAGAGGAATCGACTTTAAACCAAAAATAGCGATTGATTCTCAACTAGTACTTGAGGAATAACCATTCTATATTGGATTTTTGACGTTTCGGTTTTTATTGGTAACCATTGCTGAAGACATAGAGGAATCGACTTAAAATCAAAAATAACGATCGATTCTTATCTAATACTAGAGGAATAACCTTATTGCATTCCATTTTTGATGTTTTGACTATTAATGGCAACCTCTACTGAAAACGTGGAAGAATAGACTTAAAATCAAAAAGACTAAATTCTTTTTTGGTAAACAACTCAAGCTAATGTAGAATTGTTATTCCTCAAGTATTAGATGAGAATCGATGGCTATTTTTGATTTTAAGTCGATTCCTCCATGTCTTCAGCAATGGTTACAATAATAACCGAAATGTCAAAAATCCAATGTAGAATAGTTATTCCTCGACTATTAAATGAGAATTATTTTTGAATTAATGTCAATATGAACTACAAATTGCAAGTTTTACTTAATATGTTAATCAATTATGTCGCATCTTAATTGAAGTAATTTTTTTTAGAGAACGATCATGCCTGGACTTGATTTCTGACATATTCTCGGCAGAATATCTTTGTATATTTGTTTTATTTATTTATTTATTTATATATTTTATTTATTTATTTATTTATTCTATTTATTTGTTTATTTATTGTTTTATTTTTTAAATCATGACTTTCATCAAGCGCTCTTCCGTGGAGCCTATGATGAAAAAAAAACAGACACAGGACTATTATAGACATATAATAATAGCTATTAATAATGACATTAATAGCCAAAGAATAGTTTAATCAAGATGCGACATAATTGATTAACCTATTAAATAAAAAAACACTATCAAAATATGTTTTTAAATTAGCTAATTTTGCCAAAAAATTACAAATATTTTTTTTTCTAAAGAATAATAAAGTACAAGGTGCTCTACCATTTTGAAATCTCAACTAAATGGGTCAATTTTGCTATGCTAGTCTACTAGACTTTCTTACATTAAAGATGATTCAAAGATAGTTGTTGAAAAATTTTTAAAACATAAGTCCGGCAAAAATATTTTTTTTCTCCAAAAGACTAGTAGGTACTTATGATTTTATTTTGAATTCTGGTCAATAGCACGATTATCCAGGATTGAGTAACAAAAATTAGAATAATAAAATATGTAAATTTATAGCCACAGCATCTTGATATTTAGGGCAGGATTTTCATCATTTTCAAATAAATGCCTATAACTCAAAAACTATGTGACTTTTATGTTCAGGACCGTCGTAAATTGCCCTATCCCCTGTTCACGGTTTATCGTTGTGATACGTGACACCCTGTATATTATTTAAAATGAATTCTTCATTTGAATTTGCAATCTTTAATCGTCTCTGTATAATAAAATAAAGCAAATGGCAATTTTTTAAAAATTACAAGTTTTATTAAACAAAGACACAAATCAATCCACTATATTTAAACGGGATACCTATTTTCTAAAAAAAATTAATAGTCGAAAGAATTCCCTAATGTGAGAATCATCATTTACCATAAATTTTCCATTTTCTTAAAAATTACATAGTTTTTTTTTCGAAAAAACCGGTAATGACTTTCCGGTACACCTAGTATTTCCTAAATGCTAGTCATTTTCTATTTGATGATCAGGTTGTACCTAACTGTAAAATCTTTTCGGGATAGATCATCCATGATAGAATTAGAAAATTTGTTAATTATTTCTAATTTATTCACAAAGTTTTTGCTTCTAATTCGGAAGATACATAAACACATCTAAATATTGACTGTAAATGGTAATGCTCAATAATCTCAATTTATTATATCTTAAAAACCGTTTCAGAATGACAAGCTGAAACATCATGATATAAAAATTTTAAATAAAGAAAAAATAAAAAACCGACTTCAAAAATTAAGTGCAACAAATATAAAATACACTAAAAGGTATAAAATAATTATTATCTTATTTAGTTACAACTAAACGACGAAATATTAACACGAAATTACTTTTTGAAGTCGGTGCCAAACAAACTATACCTATAAGCGAGCGTACCCGCCAAACGTTACTAAGTAAGATCCGTCGAGTGCGATTCATAAAAGGTATATGTTTGGCACCAACTTCAAAGAGTAATTTCGTGTTAATATTTCGTCGTTTAGTTGTAACTAAATAAGATAATAATTATTTTATACCTTTTAGTGTATTTTTATATTTGTTGCACTAATTTTTTGAAGTCGGTTTTATTTTTTCTTAAAAATTTTTTATTTTTCTCTCTTTTAGTGATGTTATTAATAGTGATTATATCATCGAAACTGACTTAAACTCTATTTTTGAAATTTAATATCCCCGGAACTATATTGTTCATAAATTTCGTTTTGGCGCAATCAATCGATGCAGAAGTATTTAAATAATAATCTATCTAAATTTCAAAAAAATCCTAAGAAAGCACATTTGGCAGAACAACTACCTTAATAGTCCAAGAGCTGGTGACACATTTTTGAGTACGGATTTGACCCAACTAGAAATAATGCGCAACAGCACAGTCCATGACAGTTGTACAAGGAATGGCCAGTCTGGCTGGTCTAAGCAGGTGGACCAGGTACTGCGCATGGTGTGAGTGCGGTAAAAAATACATATGTGTTAAAAAATATTTTTGACCCACAATGAAATTATAAAAATTATAATTTATAGTCAATTATAAACATAATATATTCACCCCAGACCATTTGAGTGGTGGGACGTGGAACCAGACCACCCAAAGTGTATTTTTACAACATGCAAAAAAATAGCATCATGCTATTTTTTTGCATGTTGTAAAAATACACTTTGGGTGGTCTGGTTCCACGTCCACCACTATT
>JALMQS010000065.1:0-109585 GCA_024734495.1 Forficula auricularia | reverse complement strand
AAAAAAAAAAAAAAAAAAAAAAAAAAAAAAGTGCAGCAGCAGGCAGGAAAAAAAAAAAAAAAAAAAAAAAAAAAAAAAAAAAAAAAAAAAAAAAAAAAAAAAAAAAAAAAAAAAAAAAAAAAAAAAAAAAAAAAAAAAAAAAGATAATTAATTGAAGTAAGACCTATGGCCTAACTAGGCAAAAACCAAAAGTGAGAAGCTCAAAATTTATTTATTATTAATTTTATCTCTTAGTTACGAATGTTACGATTAGACATACATAAACCGAAAAAATTTAACTTTGACTCCCTTATTTATTATTAAAAAATTCGAAATGTATGCAAAGGGTGGTCTGAAATTTTGATTTGCATAAGAAAAATAAATTATAAATTTTCAAGATATTTTTATCGATTCTACACTTCCGGGAGCAAAGCTAAATCGACTCAACCTCTAAGCGCGCATACAAAGTCGTTTTTCTTTTAAATGGCCAAGCCGATATTTATAAAATAAATATATCTTTAAAGCTTATTTATTTAGCTTTACATTGATATCAATTTCAAGCAAATCGGCTCATTACTTTTTAAATTATGTGATCTGAATGACAATGAAAGGAAAAAAGGATGTAAAGGAAAGGAAAAGTAGGGATGTTCAAAATTAAAATTAAATTGACATTTTAAACATAACAAAGAAAATTTATTTTCTTAATAATTTGTGTTGCCCCCCTAGCTTTTATAACAGCCCGCATGCGATCCTGCATCGACCTGATGAGTTTTTTTATAAAATCTTGAGGGATGCCTTCCCATTCATCTAACAAGGCTGTCTTAAGCTCATCAATGGTCGAAGGTACCGAATTTCTGACTCGAACCCTTTGTTTGAGGTGGTCCCACATATGTTCGATGGGATTCATGTCTGGGCTGAGCGCTGGCCACTCCATGGTGTGGATAGCGACTTCGGTCATGTATTGCCGAGTGACCATCGCAGCGTGGCACCGGGCATTATCATGCATCAGTAAAAATTTTCCCCAATAAATCCTTTATATGGAACAACATGATGCAGGAGAATGTCAGCAATGTAACGGTCAGCTGTTAGACCCCCTCTCCGGCCTCCACCAGGCACAAAAACAATATCTGTTTTTCCCTCCAGAGAAATGCCACCCCAAATCATGCCGGAACCACCACCATATGACACTGTTTGAGAGAAACAGCATTGAGAAAATCGCTCTACCTGACGCCTGTAGACCCGACTTCTCCTGTCACTGCCATGAATGCACACTCTACACTCATCTGTGAATAGGGCAGCCCGCCATTGGTCGATACTCCAATTGAGATGCTCTCGAGCAAATTGAAGTCGAGCTTGACTGTGACGTGAGGTTAATTTTGGTCCAGAGGCAGGTCTTCTGCAAGTGAGGTTGGCTTCCTTCAAGCGTCTTCTGACTGTCCACCGACTGACAGCCAGACCTCGAACTTCTCTCAGCTGCTGCTGGACATCGACACCAGTGAGGTGGCGGTTTCGGAGAGACGTCGTGACGATAAAACGTTCATCCCTCTCAGACGTGCACCGGCGGCGGCGGGTATTTGGTCTCCGAGTGAAGGCACCAGTCTCCTGAAACCTTCTGTAGACCCTTGAGACAGTAGACTGACTTAAGTTCAATTGACGAGCGACTTTCTTGAGTAAGGCTCTGTTCCAACAGAGCAACAACTTGAGCGGCAACTTCTGGCTTAGTATCCATGATTTTCTGAAAACAATTGTGTCAATTTGCGTAGATGTGTTCAGGTCAATTGCTGAAAATCGATTAATAAGAATAATTGGTTACATTGGTTTTTATAAGGAAATTGTAACTAACAAGTAGCGGCAGCTAGGAACAGCAATTTTTCCAGTTCAGCCATTCGGATCACATAATTTAAAAAGTAATAAGCCGATTTGCTTGAAATTGATATCAATGTAAAGCTAAATAAATAAGCTTTAAAGATATATTTATTTTATAAATATCGGCTTGGCCATTTAAAAGAAAAACGACCCTGTATGCGCGCTTAGAGGCTGAGTCGATTTAGCTGCTCCCGAGTGTAATACAAGAGTATTTAGATAGACCAAATATGCTATTTGTTTAGAGCTTCCTCGATTTAGCCTGATTCGATATAACATGACCACAGCTCAAATCTCTAATTTTTCCATGATTTAGTAGTATTTTCCACAATAAGAGCACATTTTATTTATTTTTTTTTTTTTATAATAATGTTGACGCAAGATGTTATACCGAAAATGTGTAGCCTCTGTAGTCGGAGCTCGACCCTTGGGCCCGTGAATGTTTAAAATAAGAAATTTCAGGGATTTGTAGGTACCTCTAGATGCGGATTTTGAAAGACTGAAGGCTATATGCCTCCGGAAAGAAGGACGCTGGAAAAGAGTCTTTCTCTAGAAGTCATAGTGATAAATGATTTGCTGAATACTTTTGTTCGTTTAGTATCTAATTTAATCACAAATGTGTGTTAAATGTTTGAAAATCGAGTATTTATTATTTCACCCAAATGAGGCTTGTTGGCCAAAGTCTCTGTGTTAGCAAACTTGGTCTATAATATGTTTTATAGACACTAGTAAATCTTCTAGACATCTTAAAGATAATAAAAACTGAATCAGAAATCTTCTAGAGCGAGTGTGCTATTTGGGGTATTAGCCTACTCAATACAGCATGACAAGGAGATGTATAGATGAGCAAGATATTAAAAGTAGTTACTGCAGGTTTCTGGTGACAGCATTACCCACTTCGTTCAACGCTATTTCATTTAGAACTTTTGTCTTCTAAGAACGCATCCTAAACGCTGAACAAGATCTTATACTTTATAAAATATATAGAATTTTCTCTTTCATAACTTCACAAGATTTAATATGTATGTTCAGCTGGAGGAGGTATAATTTGTCTTAAATTACCATATTTAAAATCTCATTTTACAATATTTTATTTTTTATATTTTTTTTTTTTTGTTCAAGAAGAAAACTGCAAAAAATTGAATCTGTTATTAGAGATAATTATAAAATAGGCAACATCACATAAATAGAATATGAAAAATATTATATTGAAGTATATATGTATTAAAAAAACGCACTTTTTATGTATTATTTCACGTTTTGGAAAACCTGGTCTATAAAGCTACTTATCAACTTACCAGGGCTGGATTTAAGATCTTTTGGTCTATAGGCTGCACCTGTGGTGCGCCCCCTCCCCTTCGTTTCTATATATGGCAATATGACTATTACAATTTTAAAAATAATATATCGTAATTTTAAGTAAAAATGTTAAAAAATGCAAATTGCAAGATAAGAAAACGGATTGTAATGAAGAAGCAAAATTAAGTAAATCTACATAATATGTTATTTAATTTGCAGTTTTTTCGTGATCCAAAACGAAAACCTTATTTTTCAATAACTATTAAGGACTTAGGTGTTGGTTCTAAGTGAAACATTTTATGATATATATCGAATTCAAAAATCAATTTTGTTTTATTTCTTTTTTGTGAAACCTACCTCACATCTTTTGCTCAAGTTTTATTATTACCTTATTTTTCGTTCCTACTTTTTATGAGATAATTATTTAAATTTAAATATCTTTCTATTGAAATGAATGGATGAGCCAAAAGCCTTACTTCTTTTGAAATGGTTTAAGGCCTTCAATACAATAGAAAAAGATACCTGATGGTAACGAGGTTGGCGACCTGGCGAGATTTCAAGGGTATTTTGAAGAAAAACGATTTTTAAATAACATTTTTTTTTCAAAATTATTTATTTTAAATATTAAAAAAAAAACTTTTTGTGGTGCGGGCCCGTAGCCTGCAGCCTATGCTTAAATCCGGCCCTGTGCCTTACGAAGAATTCAACCTTTCATTCTCTAATTCAAACTACGGATTCTTTTCACTCACCCAATCAAGTAGTCCTCGGTCTCCTCACTCATCGACAACCAAACCCCAAGAGAAAGAAATAAATCGACTCTTCATTCCTTTTCTTCAACGATTTTGTTTTTGGTAATTCAAGATTGGTACTTACGTATTAACGCCACCGAGCTATAGATTAGGCGGTTTTTAAATTTCGCCAATCTACACCTAAAATTTTTGAGATAAATCATAAAATAGAATAAATCAGTTCCCCTCTGTCAAAAAACAACTTGAATAGGTTTGGTTTATGATCTAGGTTTGATTAGATAAAAAATGCGTTCCCAAACAAACCTTGCAAACAACTTGAATAGGTTCGGTTTATGATTTCGGTTTGATTAGATAAAAATGCGGGTACACTAATGCCACCGCAAAGTTTGTTTGGGAACGCATTTTTTTATCTAATCGAGCCGAGATCATAAACCGAACCTATTCAAGTTATTTGCAAGGTTTGTATGACAAGGAATATTTTTATCTAATCAAACCGAGATCATAAACCGAACCTATTCAAGTTGTTTTTTGACAGAGGGGAACTGATTTATTCTATTTTATGATTTATCTCAAAAATTTTAGGTGTAGATTGGCGAAATTTAAAAACCGCCAAATCTGTAGATGCGGTGGCGTTAATACGTAAGTACCTCAAGATTTTATATGTTTCGTCTTGCATCAAATGGATTAAACAAAATTTTTTCAAATAAATAGTAAAATTCAAATTTAGGGAACGAAGAAAAGATTATTTTTATTACAGACAAAAGGATCAGCCGTAATCTTTTCTTCGTTCCCTAAATTTGAATTTGTTATTAGTTGTCTTTACACGGCCTCGTTGTGGTCGCGCCCCGGGTGAAGAGAAAATTATTTTCGATCTTTGGGGTCTGCGATCGATTGGGAGGCACTGGAATAATTAATTGTTTAAATAGTAAAATATTTAATTTGTTTGAATTAGGCGCCAGTGATGCCACGACCAGTGACCTTCTTCTGATTGGTTTGCCGTTGGTGAAATTTAATGTATTTAACTTTTTCAAACTTTAGGTGGCGACACTAGTCAATTGTCGTACATTTTATTTATATTTACCTTTCTTACATATAACCCTATAATAGATTTTTTTTTTACTTGTAAAAACTTTCTTATTGACCTTAATTGTATTATTAGATTATTTTTGTCTAATTCAGTTTATTTCTTTTTAATTTAAACTTTATAATCAATGTTGATCATTTAATTTAATACTTTTAAGGTGATGCATGTTATGTATTGCAAATCTGAAAACATTGACATTAGAATTATTATTACTTCTTAATAGTTCTTTCTAATTTTCAAATATAATATATTGTATCAATAAACTTTAGTGACCAATAATA
Source organism: Forficula auricularia (assembly GCA_024734495.1). Lineage (NCBI taxonomy): Eukaryota > Metazoa > Arthropoda > Insecta > Dermaptera > Forficulidae > Forficula > Forficula auricularia. The sequence continues at coordinate 104,330 of JALMQS010000065.1, read as the reverse complement.
TCTCGAAAATGGATGTTATTAATACAAGTAAGTATTAATAAATTATATTTATAGCAGAGCTGAAACTCACATATTTAATATGCTCTTATTTCAGATACTTGGATTAAATTCTTTAAAGAAGCAGGAATTCCTCCTGGAATAGCAGCCACTTATGCTTTGACATTCTCAGATAATAGAATTCAGATGAATATGCTATTAGATTTAAATAAAGAATATTTGAGAGAAATGGGAATTACACTGATGGGAGATGTAATTGCCATTCTAAGACATTCAAGAAAAGTTCATGAGGAGGTAAGAATTTGTCTTAATATTAGTTAAAATCTTATTTTTCAATATTTTATTTTTTATAATTGAACAAGATTACATTTCAATAAATTAGGCTTTATTGAACACTTTATAAACAACAATATAAATAAACAATTTATTTATATTGTTGTTTTGTTTATAAAACTTTCATCATTAATGTAGAATTGTGTTTAATAAATTGAACAAGATTACACTTCATATAATAATAAAAAAAAAAAATTGCGAGGTGGGTTTCACAAAAAAATGAAATAAAACAAAAATGAGTTTAGATATATTTTGGGTTGTCAGCCTATCATCAGGAGTCAGAGAAAACTGAATATAAATTATAAAATTAATTTATTTTAAAACTCCTGATGATGGGCTGACTGACAACCCGAAATATATCGAAATCTAAACTAAATTTATAATTTCTTGATTAGTTTTTGAGAATTTTTTATTTATATATATATATCTATATATAATCAAACTTCTTGAGGATACAAATTCTCTTTTAATAGGTGTTGGTTTTATTCTTTTTTGACAAAAAAACACATTTTTATCTTTTATTTTTCTTTATTTTATTTTATTGTTACCCAGGAACGTTTCGACATTTTCAAATATGTCATCATCAGCCTAAAACATTTCAATCATTACACAATTTATATACAATGACAATTTCTCATCACACAACAACTCAAAAATAACAACAAAATGAAAAATTTGTAGTCATTTTGTTGTTATTTTTGAGTTGTTGTGTGATGAGAAATTGTCATTGTATATAAATTGTGTAATGATTGAAATGTTTTGGGCTGATGGTGGCATATTTGAAAATGTCGAAACGTTCCTGGGTAACAATAAATAAAATAAAGAAAAATTAAAGATAAAAATGTGTTTTTTTTGTCAAAAAAGAATAAAACCAACACCTATTTAAAAGAGAATTTGTATCCTCAAGAAGTTTGGTTATCTTCTATATATATATAAAAGCCATTCTCAGACAGTACCCGTGGCGCACCAAGGAACGTGTGGGAGAAAAAGCAACTATTATTCAATGACAGTTGTTATATTGTCAAATTTTACAAATAAAACATCTCTATTCTCTATATTATATATCTATAATATCTCTATATATTAATATATTCCTCTATATAGCTTAGAATATTAGATTTACGGCGTGTCTCATTTGAAATTTTAGTAGACAAATTTATTAATTTTAAATATATTATATATTAATATATATTTAATTTTTGGAAATAATTCAGACCGCGAAAATATTTTTTTTTTTGAATATAAGAAAAATATAAATTCTTAAAATTTTAGTAGACAAATTAATTTTAATATATATATATATTTTTAATTTATAATATAAGTTTTAATGGGATAATGAGATTAATTCTTAATTTGTTACTGCGTGGGTCATTTGAAATTTTAGTAGATAAATTAATTTTAAAATTATTATATATAATTAATTTAGAGACACTTTTTAGATAAATTTAAATATTGAAATGTATAATTAAAAAAGAAATAGGTTTTCAACCGATCGGGAATTTCAAGAGAAATGGTTGCATGCTCTAATAAAGTGTTTATAAAGCATTTAATGATATTTTTTCATTTTTCTTTGATCAATATTCATTATTCAAACAAATATTTTTTCAAAACATATAATTACGGGCAGCTAATAATCACATCTCGAGACGCTGCCCGCCAGGGCCACCAGCCCGGAGGGCTGGGCATGCCTACGGCACGCCAGGTACTGCTCGTATATAAATAGATATATATATAAATTTATAATTTTCTCATTAATATATTAAAGAATAATTAACATATTAACAATAATTGTTTTGATCGCGCTTTTTTAAACAAGATATATATCGCGAGACTACTGCTGCTTGAAGCTATTGGAGTCTGCTGAGTCATAAGTCTGGACCAAGATCCATCCAACTGTCATGCGGGCTAATACGTGCTAACAGGCGCTCTGGACTGAGAAATTGAATATATAACATCTCAGATTTCAAATTCATTTGGTTGGTGATCCATCCAAGTGTCATGCGGGCTAAACGCGAAATGACGTTGGATTATAGCTAAATGGATCATATCATTTTCATTCTCTCTTGGTCCAGACTTAAGACTCAGCAGACTCCAATAGCTTCAACCAGCAGTAGTCTCGCGATATATATCTTGTTTAAAAAGCGCGATCAAAAACAATTCTCGTTAAAATGTTAATTATTCTTTGATATATTAATGAGAAAATTATAAATTTATTTAACTTCATTATTTCAAGTTAGAAATATATAAATTCGGATATTATTTTCACTTAATATTTGACAAAAATCAACTGCATTCGATTCGCGATTGAATCAAATACAGGAAACATACGAAATCTAATCTCATTTTTTTGTGAAACTCACCTCTCAATTTTACCCAATTTTTTATTATTATATAAAGTGTAATAATAATCTTGTTCAATTTATTAAAGAGAATTCTACATTAATGAAGATTTATAAACAACAAAACAACAATATAAATAAACAATAAGAACACTTTAAAATTAAACTTTACTATCTCAATAATTTTTTGGCCTTCAAGAAAACTTGCAAAAATTTAATCTTCACATTTAAATCTATTATAATTTATCCGAATAATTAATTTATCTTAATAATGTCTTTTTTCTTACTTAATTGATCCATTATTTTCAAAAAATTATTAAAAAATCTAGGGATTAATCATGGTAGTGACATTTTAATCACATAAAGAAAAACTTGATATACTTTGTACAGTGGCGTAACAATAAAGTGGCAGGACGGGCAAAATGCCACAGGCCCCCGGCCCGCGAGTACAGGAGGACCCTAACATTTATTATCATAAAATTTATTGGTTTTGTATTCAATTAATTTAAGTTACCTACAAATTAATTATTTTAATCCAATATGCTCTTTAAATTAAAAGTTACTAGAAAATAAAATAAAAATCCCTAAAAGAACTATAATAGCGTTTGTAATTACTTTACGTAGTGATTTATTAAAAAGAACCTATTACATAATAAGTAAAAATATATTCAGGAGTTACAAAATAAAAAAGGTTTTCTTTTGTAAGTCCTGATGATGAGCTCATAACCCGAAATATATATCGAGATAAAAACTCAATACATATATTTGTTTTATTTGTGAAACCCACCTAGAAAAATATATTTTTACTTATTATCTATTAAAATGTTTCACCTAGAACCGACACCAAATTCTTTAAAGATTATAGAACCTATTACGTTGGTTTAGCTTCTTTACATTTAGGGAGGGCCCCAACCGAAATAAAAACAAGGTTTTTTTCCTAAAGCCATTTCCTTGTAAAAAAAAAAATGTTATATTCTTATCCCTTAATCTAAGGGAAAAATACCCGAAAATGTCCGTAAATAAGTAAATAAAAATATAAATTAATAACTACAAATACATTCTATGTAATGTAGATTAAACTTAAAATAATATACCATATCCCGGAGTGTTAGGGATATTACTGTAAAAGATGGATATACATCTTTTTGGCTAATATAATAAACACTTAAAAAAAAAGGGTCCCACCCGATGAATTTACCACGGGCCTCAACGCCACTGACTTTGTACTTCTTAAAGTTTTTACAAAATTCCATCTCTCTCACGTGCCCAGCTATGGGCAGGGGGGAAGCTGCCCCCCTCTCCCCTAGAAGAAGAAATAAAGTCCTTGACTTTTTGCATTCATAATATTCTGTGATTTCTCTGAATCAACTGAAAATTCCCTTTTCCTTATTGCACTAACGATTTATATCTTCTGTGACATTCACATATAATCTTTAAAGAATTCGGTGTCGGTTCTTAGGTGAAACATTTTAATAGATAATAAGTAAAAATATATTTTTACTTATTATCTACATTCACATATGATATTTCTCGGCACTTTAAACTTATATCCTTTTATTCAAGCTGCAGTATAGATTGAAATTAAAAATTTTTACTCACAAATGAAATTTATACTTTTAAATAAAATCAATTTTTACATATGTTTATAATTATAATTTTTTTCAGACTACAAGAAGAAAATTATTAAGTAATCCAGAAGCCCAATCAAATTCAACTTTTGATGATATGATCTTTAAACTTAATATTTCAAATACATTAAATGGTAAGTAAAAAGAAAATGACTTTTTAAGTAGATACAATTTGTATTACTTTTGATTTAATTTTAAATTTTGTCCTTTTATAGATTCTCAAGATAGAACAAATTCAACATCAGGTAATTTCATACTAAGACTTGATTCACCTAACGACTAACGACCCAACTTTTTGCTCCAATCAATATAATGTTATTGTTTTATAAAGAGAAATCAATGAGGTTGTCCTTTGCTTGATGCAAATAAACATATAAACATGGGTGTCTGCAGGGACTGGGTTCACCTGTCCCCTGGGATCAAATAAAAAATTCCACAAATTATAATCATAAATGGAAGATTAGTAATGGCGATTCATGATTTTTTAGTTTATTTATTTATAAGCCCAATAGAACCTCTCTAGTCCACCCTCGGCTAGTCGTACGGTTGGTCCGACCCTAGGAGGATGGAAAAGTAATTGAGGCCTAAAGGAGCGATATCCAAGCAAATGACTTTGATAAGTGGTTTTCTAAATTTGATGAGGATTGTGAAACAAATGAAAAACTAAATGAAGATGAGATCATTGCCTCTGTTTCCGGAAGTTCATGAAGAAACCAAAAATAAAGACCCTGATGATGACAAACCTCCTGCCCGTGATACACATACGTAATCAAAGGCAGCTTGTGATGTGATATTCAGTACATCGAACAGAATGAAAGTTCTACACGTATAAAAATCTTGTAGATCAAGAAATGGAAGAAGATTGCAGATAAGTCTAGACTAGACTGTCGTCTGCCAAACAAAAGAACTTTACCAATTTTTTACACTAAAAAAAATGTTTCTCTATGTTTTATTTCTTCTGATAATCCGATGAATTTCGTGAGCACATTTCCCAATTTGGACCGGCCATTAGCCTTGTGAGCACAATTCTGGACCAAGTTACCTATTTTATTTCCATTATGGCCTTTTTGCCCTGGCGGACAATTTTAGAGGGTAAACACCTCTACCTTGGCTCTATCTATGGAAGTAAAGATTAGCCAGTTACGATACCTCCCTCTCGTTCGAGCTGAAGGTGAACAACACGTCTGGAGTCAGCCAGAATGCAGAAGCTGCCTCAGGAGAGTCAAGTTCGGCCCTCAACCGCCTAAAGGGGCTCTACTCCTAATTTTTACTTTATCCAATGCGAAGCATGGGAGAAAGTATTGGAATCGCTCTCGAGGCAAGCGCGACTTCAAAGGGTCCTCAGGTAAAGACTACGGAACCCATAGACTCAATTAAGGTCACAAATTGAAGTATTCAATGAGATTGAATTTTAGCACATGACGGTTTTGCCAAAAATTACCTGGAATCTCGTCGAGAGGCCAAAAAGTGCCATTTTTTTTGGAAGTGCGTGCGGATGGATGGATGGATGTATGTGTGTGTGTTATCGTTTTTTTCGTCCACGATTTTTTCCACACCTTTGCGCTGATTGAAATGAAATTGAAAACCTACCATTAGTTTAACAAAATGAAGCGCTGATTAGTTTTTGGTACATATCGGTCCACAAACATTAGTACTTTATTTCAGTACTTTTTTTAGTTTTTTCTAAATATCTTGAAAATGACTTAACCAATTTTGATGAAATTTAATATCCTAATTAAGTACCCTGGGGACCACAAAAAAGGTTAAATAAAGTTTTTACTAAAATTATATTTTAATGTACTTTACTCAAGAACATATTAATATTTCAAATGAATTTGGATAAAGTTTAGCAACGATCCGTTGCAGTTTATTTAAGGTTTATTTCCCCTAGGCGGGTAGCCAATCAAGGCTGAAGAGTCCCATCTACCCTTTCCCTATTAGTCGCCTCTTACGACAAGCAGGGAGTACTGCGGGTCTATTCTAAGCCCAACCCGCGGGGCTAATTTCCATTATTACACAACGAATAAAAAGGGGGGAGGGTGGAAATCTTGTCAATGTCCAACTAACGACCACGAGACTTCCTCTACATTAATTAATTTTTATAAATAATAATTATTTTTAATATCGCATATTAATGTTGATTATTTTTTTTAGATGTCCCACTGCCCAACAATCCACCTTTAAGAAATCAAGCAGTTAAACGAAAAATGATTAGTTTAAAAAAGAGTGATTCAAATGACAAAAAACACGTATCTATTAGGGAAGATGATAATAAAAGACCTCGAAATGCTTTAGCAATAAATAAAGAAGAAGTAGGTTATAAAATTAGAATGCCACAAGGAAATACTTTTCGGTCTAAAGAAATCCTATCTAAAGCAGCTAAATGTAAGTATTTTTCTATTTTAAATATCTTTTTGTTTATTTATTAAAAATAAAGTAATAATAAAAATACCCTACAATAAACTAACTCTAATTTTTAGTAAAAGCAAAGAAAAACGTATTTGATCGTCTTGGCGAAGGAACTACTAATTCCCCTGTATCAAGTACTACGGAGGAAAAATCAAAACCCCATAATAATATAAGTACTATACGTACTACTACAAAAAAACCTACATCTGATCCAGAGGTATTTATTTTCCTGATAATCATGTATCATCAATAGCCAAATACTTGAACAAACTTTTTAATAAGATTTCAGTCTTTCGTCGACTTGGAGGCAAACCTCAAGTAACATCTTCCACGAATATTATTGAAAATAAACCATTACATGAACTTCCTTATGCTGGAATTTTAAAAAATCAAGGAATTATATTAACACGGGAAATTCCAAATTATTTGTCAACTAACAAATGTAAGTACATTAATTTTTAATCTCATAAATACTAGTACCTGGAAGCAGAAATATTTTGCGGGGCCTGAATACACATTCAAATCCTACACTTAGATTTTACAACGAGGAATTATTTATTTACAAATGCTGTTACATATTATATATTTTTGATAAGATGAATATTAAATAATTATTCTAGCTTTTTTCGACGCCAAATCTTTGATAACATCATTAAAATCGATTGAATTTGCTATTTCACTTTCTATTGACAGAATACCCAGAGATGAAAATCTCTCTTGGATTGATCGATGATCGCAGATAATTTTTTATTAGTTTCAACGGCGAGAAAGTACGTTCGGCTGAAGTCACGGTTACTGGCGTCGTTAACATAATTTGTAATGCGATTAATGAATCAAACGTTTTGAAAATGATTGGGAACCTTGGGAAAGGCGTGGCTTAAAATTTGGCCACTTGGTGGTCAAAAAACGAACTAGCGTATGCAGGATTGCCGAATCCGCTGATGCATCCAAGTACACATTCTTGTTTAAGAAATTTTTTTATTAAATTAATTCCAGTTAATGTAATTAGTTCATGATCAAATTCTGAAAATTTTGGAATAAAATTATCCGTATGCACTTGTATTCCAACGCTGTTAAATTGTTTTACATTCATTTCCATATTACGTTTTGTACACGACTCAAAACTTTTTAATCACCTTAATTACTGTTAAATTGGGTACTTACGTATTAACACCACCGCAGCTACAGATTTGGCGGTTTTTAAATTTCGCCAATCTACACCTAAAATTTTTGAGATAAATCATAAAATAGAATAAATCAGTTCCCTCTGTCAAAAAACAACTTGAATAGGTTCGGTTTATGATCTCGGTTTGATTAGATAAAAAATGCGTTCCCAAACAAACCTTGCGGTGGCTTTAATGTACCCGCATTTTTTATCTAATCAAACCGAGATCATAAACCGAACCTATTCAAGTTGTTTTTTGACAGAGGGGAACTGATTTATTCTATTTTATGATTTATCTCAAAAAATATAGGTGTAGATCTTATCTCTATTTTTTAAGCAGTTTTTTAAACAAATCCAAGTAATATTTTTTCGCATCCATAATTCGCTTTCAACAGGCAAAAAATTCAATGAAAGTTCAAAATCTGTAATCAGGTATGACTTTTGCAAAAAACTATTGATGTAGTTTAATTTCTCTAAAAAGAGCATTTCTTTGAAGCGTCTGGATTTTTTTAGAGTTACACTGAACTTTGATGATTTTTGTCACTCATTTAAACTGAAAAAAATGTCTTGGATCTGTTAATGGTATAATCATTCTTTAAAAAGTTAATCAAAATCGGTGTTTTTTAATTGGGTAATTTTCGTAGACCGCGGGCCCTCTCAAAACGCGGGGCCGGGTTCCGGCCAACGCGCTGAACCTGTCTTGCGCCGGCCCTGTCTGGAAACTTCACTCGGTAATTTTTTTATTTTAATTATTGTTTATTTAATAAAACCCATGTTTTGTTTTGATTCAACCACATAATTCATTTTTTCAACCAACTGACTATGATTGAGATGATTGTTGCAAAAATGAAAATGATTTCAGTCATTGATTTTTTTAAATTCACTGGGGGGGATCCATTCGGAAAATTTTTGTTGTTTTATAAAATTTATTATATTTATCACATATGTGAATATTCTTAATCCTTATGTGATCAATAGATTTTCTCATGTTAACATTCTCACCAAATCGATAATCTCAATATCTTTTTTAAATAAGTCCACTATCCCAAATATCGCCTATTTATTTTATGAAAATAGGAAACCTTAGTTTTCACTAATTTTCTTCTATATAATTAGCATCTTTTTTTTTTTGAATTCCACCATTAAATTACCGACTTTGTGAAAGAAACTGAATACTTTATTTCAAATCTGAATTTTATTTTAAATGATTGATTTCCTTTGTAGTTTCAATCTTATAATTATTTTTGACTCTCAATATTTTTTACAAGAATAGACCATTTTAATTACATGAGAGATTTCAAGATGCCGATAGTAATAGATTTAAATTTTCTTAGAAAATCATTAGTGTCATCTATTAGAATAAAGATAAGAGTAAATAGATATTTTATTTAATATGGATTTACTATGAGTTAAGGATACTGGGTCACTTATTTCACATTAAAATTAAAAAATTAAAAGATATACAATTTTTTCTCTTTTTCAATATATCATCTATTAGATGTTACTGGTACTCGGGTTCGATTCCGAGGGGGTGAAAAACAACTCTTCTGACATAATTAAAAATAATCCATTCCATCGGATCTAATAGATGACACTCTCTAATGATTTTCTAAGAACATTTTAATTATATACATTCAAATGAATTATAAAATATTAACCGTAAGCCTTTTAGGTTTTTGGTTTCTTCTTTCCTTCTGCCATCCAGTCCTTTGTTTTCTTTCCTCTTCCTTCTCTGTTTCTAGTCTTCGTTTTTTTCTATTCTTCTTCAGGTTCTTCATCTATCTTCTTCATCTTCTCTATCAGTCAACGGTTAGTCCTCTCAAACCCTTCAATCATTTCCGCCATATCCATTCCTTTTTCTCTTCCAAAATTTTCACATTCTTCCAAATGTTCAGCCCTTTCCTTTTCCCTTTTTCACCCCTTGCATATTTAACCCCTTCTTCCTTCCTGGCTCCCTCCATATCTTCCAGCATCTCGCTCTAGCAGATAGATAATTTCTTTCTATTTTCATTCTTGTCTTTGCCTGTACCGTAGTTTTCTTTATTCAAGTCTCTTCAATTTTTTGAAGTATTTATTGTAATGTATGTATGTGAAGCAAGTAGGGAATCGGATTAGCCGAGAGCTTAAAGACACTAGCCTTCTAAGCAGGAGTCCCGGGTTCGAGTCCGAGTCCCTGCATTGATATTTGACCGGCTATAATCTGATTCCTAGTCACCAATCCGTCTGGCAAGCGTGGTGACTTAATGCCAACCCCCATTCCATTTGATGGAAGAGGCCTATATTCAGCAGTGGATTGTCGCTATCGACAGGCTGATGATGATGATGTGAAGCAAGTAGGCAGTTTTCATGTTTTTGTTATATTATGATTAGTGTCCGACCGAAATAGGATTTTCAGCCGAAACCGAAATCGAACCTTCGGCCTGGGTCTCAGTTTCGGCCGAAACCAAAACTTATTTAGACTGTTAAAAATTTGTATTTTATACTGAAATCTAGTATATTTTTTAGACATATACAGAGAGGTAACTCGTGTTAATGAATTGAACAGTAATTGAAGTATGTAACAAAAATATTTATTTATGTAATATTATCAATTTAACATGAACCAAGGGCGGATCCAGGGGGGGGGGGGGGGCGATCCCCATACAGGCCCGTGCCTGGCGGGAGTGCAACACGTGCGTCGCACGCAGAGGCCAAAAAACGGCGGCCAAATCGACAGGGAATTTATAACAATTTTTTTTTATTTTAATGAACTTAAATATGAGACACAGGAATTATTTAACGGGTTATAGTGGTGTTAAATCCCGTTAAATAATTCCTGTGTTTAATATGTTTCTCTATAAACCAACACCGCTTTCCCTAAATTTTATGAGATATGAAATTTGTAAAAAAAAAACATTTTTGAAAATAAAGTTGTATGTGTGTGTGGGGCGGCGCCTCTGCCCCCCCCCCCCCTCCCCCCGCTTGGACAATTCGATCGCGGCACACTTTCGAGATAAAAAGTAGATCTTATATACATCGGGCACCTTATATACATTTCCCCCCCCCCCCATAAAAAATTCCTGGATCCGCCCTTGACATGAACAAAAATATAAACATGTTAATGACTTTGTCAAAAAATCAACACTTAGATATAAAGTATAGACTCACTAATTGAGTATTTTAATTGTGTTCACGCCAACTCACGCGACAATACACCAACACTGAGTTTCGGCGCCGCCGAAGGTTCGGTCGGTTACTAATTATGATTGATAGTGAAATGTTTAATAAATAACAGAAAAGACAAGAGTGCGTGGAACGATTAGTTTTTATTCACTATCAATCATAATATAACAAAAACATGAAAAGTGCCTACTTGCTTCACATACATACATTACAGTTATAATTAGTCGAGAAAAAAAAATAAAAAAAAATAGTTACGGTTAATATTTTATAATTCAATTGAATGTAAATCTATTTTGATTCATTCAGCTTTGACATTTTAACTACTTTGATTTTGCTTATATATTTGTTTAATTTATTTGAATTTTACTATTTATGACTTTTCAATTTTGATTTGTTTAATTTGTTTGTTTGACTGCGTTGATTTTATTTATTTATTTAATTTATTTCTGTTTTAACATTCATGACTTTTCATTTTTGGGTGGGTTAATTTATTATTTTATTCAGTTTTTTTATTTAAAATTTTTGACTATACTGATATAATTTGGTTGTTTTGAGTTTGTTTTGGTTTTTAATTTTTAATTATTCATGACTATTCAATTTTAAACTTAACTGACTTAATTTATTTGGTTTTTAGCTTTTTGACTCATACGATTTAATTTATTTACTTTTTGATTTTAATTTTGGTGACTATTGAATTAAACTTTGATTTATTTAACATTTTGGCTGTTTGAGTCATTTTAGAGGGGGGGGGGTGAGCCGGCGAGCCGTTTGGTTTGTTTGAGAGAGGCTCTGTTCTATGTTATTGTTTTTTTTTTTTTATTAATTTAATTTAAATATAATTGTCCAGTTCCATGCGATTCCTTCTATTAAGTTTGAAAATGGATAAGAATCATTCAACATTCTAAAATTTGTATTTCGGGCTCTGTCCCTAGATTCCAACTTTGTTTTATACTATATCTCTCAGTGAGAAAATGTGTAATAAGTCATAGTTTTTTTTTTATTTTTTCTGATCTATATTGTTTGTTTTGTATTTTTTGAACTATGACTCTTGTTTTCTCCAAATAAATAAATAAATAAAATAAATGATTAAAATAGTCTTTTGTTGTAATATATGTTTTGTAATAATTAAAATTAATTTTAATGTAGTTATCATATATGCGCTGTCTGTTTATTTATTCGGCTATTGTAATTTTCAGAGTTCTTGTTATTTTTGTATGTCGGGCTTTTTAAGATAATTAAAGTTGAAAAGTTTTTGTTTTGCCGAGAGTAGCAGAGTTGTTGATTCACAAAGAGAAACAAGAGGTTGTCCTCTGCTTGATGCAAATAAACATACACACATATATATACAGATATATCATCTCGATATATATGTGTGTATGTTTATTTGCATCAAGCAGAGGACAACCTCTTTGTTTCTCTTTGTGCCTAATTAAAGATTATTTTTATCTAATTCTTTACATGTATAGTGAATTGAATAATAAATTATTACGTTACTTATTGGGCACCCGTATGTGGATTTTGCCTTTTCGTGATTTCATAGAATCGGGACATTTAGGTGTCTCAAAGACTTTGGAACAAGCTGGAAGGAAAACAGAATTGTCCCTTTGAAAATTGGACTTTAGTTCATTTTTATCCATTTATAAACTTAATGAATGAATATATAGATAATTATCTAACATAAAAACACTAATTTAATCTTCTTTTTTTTTAGCAACTCCCACAATGCAAGCTGATAAAGAAATTTCTCAAAGAATTGTTATAGGAAAATCGCCAGCACTTCCAACATATAAAAAATTTAATTCGAATGGTGTATTGGGTTAGTATATATTATAATATATATATATATATATATTTTTTATTAAATAATATGTCATTTTACATTCAGTTCGATACCATTTGAGTTATAAGTAAATTTGATAAAAGATGCATTCATTCTCTCACACATTCATGTCTTGTCCACTCACAATACACACAATACATGGAATAGGAGAAATCATTCAATGATGACTTTCCTAGTGAAATATGTAGTATATATTTTTTTGCAACGAAATTTTCTCTGGAGAGAGACGGATTGGTAGAACTTTTAATTGAAAGTAATGGAAGGCAGCTCAGGGCTAGTGAGGAAAGAAAAAATTAACACATATCCAAATAAGGTGTAATTTATTGGAATCCTTCCCCTTTCGTTTCAAACCGACTTTTCGGAGGATTCTTCCCTCCTTCTTCAGGCTTTCAAGGGGTCAATAAATGAAACAAATAAAATGCTATGGAGAGAAGAAGGAAGCATTTTATTTGTTTCATTCATTGACCCCTTGAAACCCTGAAGAAGGAGTGAAGAATCCTCCGAAACGTCGGTTTGAAAAGAAAGGAGGAAGGAATCCAATAAATTACACCTTATTTGGATATGTGTTAATTTTTTCTTTCCTCACTACCCCTGGGCTGCCTTCCTTTACTTTTAATTAAAAGTATATATTAATAGGTGCGTGCAAAAGTTCATGCGGAGTTTCAATAGATGGAGTTATGAGCGTCGTAACGTGTTGTCATTAATGCCTACTCCTACATATTATATATCCTTGGAAAGGTGACGTCTTCTGCTTTCATTAAAAAAAAAATCATTTGTTTTCATACAACTGCTTCGATAAATATCACTTTAAAAATGAATATCGATAAAGTGCATTTACGGCATGTAGTGCTTTACGAGTTTCGGAAGGGAATAAACGTTGCCGCAGCCGTGAAAAACATTCAAGATGTTTATCAGGATCAAGCACCAGCTAAACGAACTGTGGAAAAATGGTTTGCTAAATTTCGTCTCGGAGAATTTAACCTTGAAGACGATGAAGGTGATGCTCTCAGTTTGGTGGGATTGCAAGGGCATAATCTATCTTGAGCTTCTCCCTGCTGGCAAAACGATTGATTCGGACAAGTACTGTCGCCAATTAACCAATTTGAATCGAGAAATCAAAGAGAAACGTCCGATTTTGTCAAATCGCAAGGGAGTCATCTTTCATCAGGACAACGCCAGACCACACGTTTCGAAAAAGACGCTGTGCAAGCTGAAGAGCCTGAAATGGGATGTCGTAACGCATCCACCGTATTCTCCTGATATCGCACCATCTGACTATCACTTGTTCCGGTCATTGCAAAATTATTTAAATGGAAAAAACTTTGACTCTTTAGAGGCTTTAAAAAACGGCGTGTCTTCGTTCTTCGAATCTAAACCGCGCAGTTTTTATGATCGAGGCATCCGTCTGCTGCCAGAACGTTGGAAAAAGATTATAGAAAACGATGGAGAATATATCATTGATTGAATAAAGATTTTTGTTTGCCTAATCGCTGTGTGACTTTTACTCACAAACTCCGCACGAACTTTCGCACGCACGAAATATATCAATCCGAAAAGATATAATTTTATAATGCCCGTAACTTTTAGTGAAATAGACTGGGAAATATTCATTTTCACTTTGCCCACGGGGTTGCCAGGTTTAATCGTAACAATACGAAAAAAAAAATGTACACTATTAAAATCCTAAATTTATTTTTCAGGAACAAACCAAACATCTGTTAAAAAGAGTGTAAAATCTCGCCTCGGAATGAATTCAGATAAAAATGAATTATTTCATCGTAACACAAATCCTAGGACAGAAATTCTCAAAAAGGTATGTCTTTATATCTATCCTACAGCTTTTGATATTAATTCTTATAATCATTTCAAATTGTTGATTTGTAAATATTATTTGCTGTTATTTATCTATATAATATCCTAGCTGACACCCTCACTCAGGATCCACTAACCCCAAACCCCTAGATCCAGTTGTCTGGGTGGCCGTGCTTTTGTATTTGTTTATTATAATGCTATTATTATGTATTTAAATTACGTTGATAAATAAACGACTCTTCTAGTATCTTTATATTATTTTCTTAATACATTGTGTCAGCACCTATTATTAGTAAGGATTTTTCGAAATTTGACCTCTTAAGCGGCTGAAATCGGTGGTATTTTTTTAGGCTATATTCATATGTATTTTAAGCTATTGCATAGATTTTATCGCGGGCTTTGAGCGCGGCGACCGAATCAAGAAATTCCGTAACGAAAATAAACCTAACACCCCCCACTCCGACCGGCACAGCCCAGGGTCCCCTCCAAGCGGCCAGCCGAAAGCCAGGGGAACCCTCCGAGTCTTGGCGGAGAGGCGGCTCGGACGGGGGAGATGTTCCTCTCTAAAAAATCTGTTGTTGACACTGGAGGACTGCCTTATCACATTACTTTTGTTGTTGGAAATCATTATGTTATTACAACCAACATCGACGTTACTGATGGTTTATGCAATGGTGCTGTTGGGAAATTGGTACATCTAGAATTTGATGAAAGTAACACATTGATTAGAGTTTGGCTGGAATTTTGTGGTTCAGATAAAGTGGGTAGAAAAAAAAGCAAAAAAGCAGCCACTCTAGCAGTGCAAAACAGAGTCGGAAATCTCGCTGTTCCCATTGAATTACGAACAACATGATCCACAAGAATCCACAACAAAATATGGGACCACCATTGACGCGGTATTTTCCAGATATTTAGAGGATATCAAGTCTCAAAGTTATGTTTCTTATTTCAGTTACAACCTATAGTTACAATGATAAAAATTCCTGAATAACCTACATGTATTGTAAGATAATAAAAATATTTTAAACAATATTAACTTCTCATTTAATCAATAAAAGAAAAAGAAAAAACATTGTTTTCTTATCGGTCTCCACGCTCAAAAAGTGTAACTTGAATTAATATCAAAGAAAAAAATATTGCATAAATATTATAATTGCATAAGTTGATAAAAAATGGTATGCAATAGCTTTATCGCGGCAATCCCCGAGTGCCACATATCTATTTTTTTAATTTTGTTTTTATATTTGTTATACATGCCAAAATCTTTTATCCTATCTAGACCAAATTTTACATAGTTATTCTTTAGTAACTGTAGAATTATATAAACAAAAATCTTCAACCCAAAATTCGGGAGGGGTGCAAAAATTAAAATTCAAGGTCGATTGTCCGACCTGGGCCAAATTTTACCCCTTGGGAGCTTTTAAAGTCAGGACCAAGTTGCTTTATAATTTTTCGTAATTGATAAACGAGTATTATTTATATCAGTACCGGGCGGTGACATTTCAACCAAAGGATGCTGTCCAAAATGTAACTCTTCAATTTTTAAAATGTTATTTTATTTTTCGAAAGGAATTAAAGAGAGGAGAGTTTTGAATTAAATAAAAATTACGATAGGACACCGATTACACAGGTCGACAAAAATTTTTTTTTTTCCTTGTCCTAAGATTTATTTCATGATTTTTCTATTCAATGTGCATCAAAATAAAGGAAAAATACTTATATTCCATATAAAGTTTGCTTTTGTAGTGGTTATAATAATAATAAACGACGAAAAAGGCCATTTTGACCTATTTTCGAGTCTCATTAAATATTAGACAGCAACATTTGAAATCACTATTGTTGGCGTAATAGAAAACAGTATCTTCTTTGATTTTCAAATTACTGCTTGTTTGCCTCTCAATTAGAACTCGTGTTATAACTAAAAGACTAAGACCATATGTTTTTATCTATGTTCATTATCCTAATAGTATAGAATCGTATTATTATTATCGAATAATCAAGTAGTTTTAGTTTTTTAGTTATAACTCGAGTTCTAATTGAGCTAAAAACAAATGGTAAATTGAAAATCAAAGAGAAAGCTGTTTTCTATTACGTCAACAAAATATTGTAATCTCAAATATTGCTTTTTAATATCTAATGGGACTCGAAAATAGGTCAAAATGGCCTTTTTCGTCGTTTTGACCGATAATATCTCAAAACTCTAACCCGTCGTAAAAAATCGAGAAATTGCATGAAAACCAGCGTATAAAACTCTACTGGAACCCATTGTTAGATCTATGGGTACAAATTTTTGTTGATCTGTGTTATTTACAACATAGAATACCTAGTCTTTCGAAATACAGCGTAATTTTCAAGGTTCACGGTATGTCTGCTAAAAAAAGAAACCCTATCGACGGAACCCTATCATACAGCTTTCCAAAATTCTCCCCTGTATCAGCCGACTAGGATCATATGACTTGTACTATCGGTTTCCAAATGAAAAACTTTTGTAATTGTCTTTCGAAAAATATAGAAATCACACACATACACTCACTTTTTTGTAAAATTCATCAATAAACTCAGAATTTTGTGTTATTTTTCAAATTTAACATTAGATATATATAAATATATTTATTTTTTTCTTGTATATTTAAACGTTTGTCATTAATTAACGTTTCTTCTTGAGTTTCTATTTTTATAATTGTCTATATATTTTCATCGCAAAGCTCTTCACTAAATCC
Source organism: Forficula auricularia (assembly GCA_024734495.1). NCBI lineage: Eukaryota > Metazoa > Arthropoda > Insecta > Dermaptera > Forficulidae > Forficula > Forficula auricularia. Next base: position 86,925 of record JALMQS010000065.1, on the reverse strand, counting down.
TGGTTTTTGTTTTATTATTACACTCTCTATTTCTTTTAAACATGGCTGTATTAAATATATTAATTATCTTTGTTTGATTTTTTTCAGAAAATCGCTTATAATGAAATCAACACAACTAATCATAAAAGTAATTGGAGTGGACAAGTGAAAAATAATAAATTTCCAAGTGAAACTCAATCTAAAATAAACAGATTTCCTATTTTATCAAGTTTTTCGAAACTGACAAAACAATCTGTAGGAATTTCAAATAAATCGAATGTTTTTAGTAGATTAGGCCAATAATATTTAAAGAACGCTGTATAACCCTAAGTAAAAAAAATAATAATGTATAATATATTTGTAATTTGATTATGTTTTGTTTATAGATATTTTTTAAACATAGAAATAATTATTTTCTGTATCTTCAAAATGAAACATTTCTCTTGTTTATAAACTCATTTTAAAATTAAAAATAAAATAATGTTTTATTAAATAAATCAAATTAACTTATTCTATAGATAGGTACTATTGATTGTAAATAACCAAAAAAAATGTCTTAAAATAAGTAAATAGTTTGTTTTATACTTAGAGTGAAGTATGACACTTTCAATTTTAATTTTCATAAAGGAAAATAAAAACTGATATAAAACCTGTAGGACAATATTTTGCAACTAATAAACACACTTTTGTAAAAATCAATTTGTCTTTTTATTTAGTGAAGTAAATATTTTCATTCTTAATCAAATTTGTTTTAATTTCATTTTCAAAATTGATTTGAATTTGATAATTTGGTTTGCATAGAATATTAATTAAAGGGATTTGTTTAATATATATTTTATAAAAGAATTTCAAAATTTGATAACATTCTAATGGTTCAAAAATGTCCATGTATTTTGGAGGTTGCTATATAAAAAATTGGAATGTTTAATTTGAGATTAACTTGTACATATATACAGATGTATATTTATATACATACATTTAATGAATGTTTTAAAAGAGATTCCTTAAAGAATAAATAAACTTCTTTTGAGTAATCCATAATTCACTAAGGAAATAATAATGAGTTGAGATAAATAAACCTAAAATTACGGATATTTTTTTATAATTCCAATTTTTCTTTCTAAAAAAAAAATTAAGAATTGTTTAGTTGATTAATGTCCATTTCAATAATTAAATAAAAGATTAATTAGTTTAGGACAATCTTTAATTAATTAATTAATTTTAATTTTCGTACGACGTCTCGTCCCTTTTAGGACTTTTATCATATCGTTGTACGAAAATTAAAATTAAACATTAATAAAAAGATTGTCCAAAACCCGTTAATCTTTTATTTAATTAAGAATTGTTTTCAATTTATTTTTTCTAATGTTGATTTATAATATTTTTTGAGAGTGAATTTATCCTAAAATATCAGGATATATTGGTATAATACCGATACTACACTGCACCTTTTATGGATTTTGGTCTTATCTATTTAGTCGAGCAGCTTTGCATTTGAGAATCAATTTTCTCAATGTTATTCCTATAATCTTAGTCTTGTTCGGTCAATGTATTTAAGCATTAATCATTTTTTCCAGGCCCCTTTTATATCCGTTTTTATTTATTTTATTATTGGAAAATGCTCTGAGGTAGATGCCTCGTAGATCAGATACAAAAGAAAATACAGAACAATTGATAATAGGTAGATATATGAGCAAAGCTCTCTCACTATATTATGATCTGTAACAAAGCCAACACCTCCCAACCCAAAGTCACCACCATCCTTAAAAGCCTTCTTGAAAATTACATACTCTAGTATTTTGTGTTTTGAATTTTGTTTAACATTTATAATACGATTTTTTTTTCATTTTATTAAATATATATTTTAAATATAAGTATAACCTTAGCGATTTAAATAGTCAATAAATTTTCTTTTCAAAATAAGTGAAATTTCATCAATTATAATCACATTTTATTGTGGACTTAGAAACATCCATATAAATAATATAATAATGTCAATTATTTGTGTTTAAATGAGGCAATTAAAAACCTTGAGAAAAGTTAACAAGTTCTCTTAAATTGAAAGTTTTTTGCCGAGAGTAGCAGAATTTTTATATATTGAAGGAGACAATAAAAGAGTGTCTTCTGCTGGAATTATAAATTTTATTTATTTATAACGAAACTATAGTCTCGTTATAAATAAATAAAATTTATAATTCCAGCAGAAGACACTCTTTTATTGTCTCCTTCAAGTTCTCTTAAGAAGAAAAAAGAAGGCTCTTAAAAACAACCCAAAATCTTCTTGTCCTTAGCAATTATTTATTTCCATGTTTTTAGACTGATGATGGCGTGAAAGTGTCAGCCTAAACATGTCTCCAAGTTTTAAATAAATAATTGCTAAGGACACCCCCACTCAACTCCTTATATTATACAAGGCTCAAATTCGCCCCTGTCTTGAATATTGCTCGCATTTGTGGAGAGGAGCCTCCAAGTATTCTCTTAATACCTTAGATGCAATTCAGAGGCGAGCTATCAGACTGATAGGCGATCCTACATTAACTGACACTCTCGACTCCCTGGTCCATCGTAGATCTGTCTCCGCCCTTTCCCTTTTTTATAGATATTACCATGGCTTTTGTTCTGACGAAATAAAATCGATAGTCCCACCAAAGGCTTCATTTGCGCGAAATACACGATTTTCTAAAATTCAACACCCCTACGCGCTTAAACTAGATACTAATCGAACAAACGCATTCGCCAATTCATTTATCCCTGACATCTAGAGACTGAAACTCTCTTCCCCCGACCGTCTTTCCAGCAACTTATAACCTTCAATCCTTCAAGACCAGCATCCACAGATACCTTCGACTGCTACTCAATCCCTAAATCTTCCCTTATCTTCACGTTACAAGGGTCCACCACGGACTTCAGAGGTTGTACCTTCTTTGTGCAACTTCTTCTTGTATCAATATCATGATAAAAAAAAAAAGAAGATTTTGGGTTTTTCTTAAGAACATTTTTTTTTCTCTTACTAGAACTTGTTAACATTTCTCAAGGTTTTTAATTACCTCATTTAAACTCAAATAATTAATATAAAACATCATAGTACCGTTATCTAATAATAATGTTAATTCTTATTACAATAGTAGTTAGTAAAGATAAATTATTAGTAAGATCCAATTTTTTCCTTTTTGGAAATTTTATTTTCTTACCAAAATAGAAAAAGTACCCATAAGCGACTCTGTAAAATTTTCTTCCTTGAAGAACGGTGCAAAAATATAATTTTTTTCGAGATATTTTAACTAGATATTTTTTTCATCTCTATATAAAATATTAATTTAAATACTAGTTTAATGTTTCAAAATGTTGTGATTGGGGGAAGAGGTTTGACCTTACGCCACTACGAAAGCGGCAAAAGTAGACTGGAGAAAAGGAACTCAAAATGGAGGGGCCTTTTCACAATATTTCTAAAGTAAATATTTGTAAGGCATTAATCAAAAAATGTTGATAAAAAGGAATTATTAAAACAACGTCTGGCGCCCCTGAATGATCTCCATGCTCGTTATAGGCGTTAGCGCCTACCCTGGGAAGGGGGACATTAAAAAGTTAAATAATTTCCTCACCTCGAAAATAATAAAACATTTTTAATGATGTTAATGAAAATAGTATTTTCCAAAAGTAAGGAATGTAAATTATTTACTGAAAAAAAAATTAATATTAATCATAAAATGATTACTTACAGGTATAAGAAAAATATTAATACTTAGAATGTTATTAAAATTATTTTTATGTAAATTCTTCACAAGATATTTTGTATCTTTGAGTGAAATGTATTTCCAGACAACTATCCCAGGATAAAAATATTCTTGATTCTTTCTAAATGCAGCAAAGGTATTTATGAAAGGAAAGAAATCGCTTAGGGTTGTTTTTGAGACGATTGGTTCAGAGTAACTTCGACGAATGATTTCAACATTTTGAACTAATGAATTATTGACTAACGATTTACATGTTAAATCTAATTCCATTATAATATATAATTAATAAAATTTAATTTTTTTTAATCACCCTAGAAACGAAGTAAACAATTAAATATAAATAAATATTTTCATTAAAAGATGTATAAAACATTTATATAAATTATAATATAAAGTATTTCATCTAAGAATTAGCGCCACTAGTGAATAATTACTAGGGCTCGGATTTATAGGCATGGGGATTATAAGGTAACTGTGGCGCCACGATCTGACGATGAATTCTTATAGTACAATGAAGAATACCATTTTTTGAGATTTCGCTTAGTTTTCGAGATATCCAGTTTAAAAAATAGTGTTTTTTGTATTTATTTTATTTTATTTTATTTTTCATTTGTTTTTTATAGTAACCACGGAAACCGTAGTATCACGGGGGTTCCGAGTGGCGCCGCTATCTGACGGATTCTTTTAGAACTGACAAAATAAGTAGGAAAGTAAAGATAAAATTTTAAACTACAATTTGGAAGTGAAATTGAGTTTGCGGACGGACTGTGATGTCTCAAATTGTCTCAGGTGAGCGCCAGTGGGCGTTGGCAATTTTCACTTGCAGAACTTTCTATAGGTTCGGTTCTATTCATTTAGATAAAAAAATGGGTTCCCGATCAAACTTTGAAAGGTTCGGTTAAGATATATTCAGTTCGGCTCATATATCTTCATTTCGGGCTGGTTTTTAGGCAATTAGGTTGGCGTTAGCCTAAATGCTAGCCCGAAATGAAGATATATATGAGCCGAACTGAATATATCTTAACCGAACCGGCAACGACTTTTACATATTCGAATTTTTTTGGGCATTTACTAATTTTTTTTGAATTAATATTCATTTTCTAAAAGAATCCGTCATGGGATAGCGGCGCCACACGTAGCCCCCCGTGATACTACGGTTTCCGTGGTTTCTATAAATAAACAATTGAAAAATAAAAGAAAATAAATACAAAAAACAGTATTTTTTAAACTGGATATCTCAAAAAATGGTATTCTTCATTTTCGTCTTATTTTGGTGAGTACTATAAGAATCCATCGTCAGATCGCGGCGCCACAGTTACAGTAGAATTGCCTAGGCAGGCGACCAAGCACTAAAAATAACTAAAATAGGCACTTAAAAAAGCATTTCAAGTAAAAATAGGCACTTAATTTCAAATAAACCATTTCGGATGGTGTTAAATTTCCCTTTTTTACACTATACTATATCCTCCTAAATTCCTGGCTATTCTTTCCACTATTGTTCAACCAGAACTATTGTTCAGTATTTTGTCCATTTTCCGATTGAGATTAAAGGCACTAGGACATTTTGATATTTTCTTGAAATCTCTGGAATATTTTTATGGACTCTATCAAAGAGAGATTTCTTGCTACTAATGCTGTAATGGTTACAGGTAGATTGTTAAAATTACACTTTATATATGCTAAATCAGCTTCAAGAGTAATTAATAGAAGATAAAGCATTATTATCCTTCCTTATATTTAGATAAAGCATCATCTTCATTGTTTCTATGACCTAAATTAATAAATAAATAGAATTACGGAACAATATTTACAAAAATAAATTTCAAACATACCTTTTGAATTTCACCCAATGGTCAGCATAATTATAGCTGATTGGATCCAGGTTCCCCACCTTGATAATTTTTTCGGAATATTTTCTTAATAATTCGAAAAAAAACTTTTAAATTTAGAAAATGTTACGTAAAAAATGGAAATTACCAAATTTAGTTAAAATAGGCACTAAAAAAGGCATTTATAGATGAAATAGGAACTAACCCCCAGAATAGGGCAAAATAGGTATTATAGGCACTAACAAATGCCTCTTATTTTATTCAGAATTTAATGAAACGCATAGATATATTGGCCTTAAATTTTAAGCCATAAATAAAAAAAGGCAAATAGGGCGAAATCCGAGATTAATAATTACCTTTCAAAATGGCTGAGCCCAGGCCAGGTCTGAGGATGAAACAGGAACAGACGAGCCAGAAGATATGACCCCATGATAATGTCTGTATATGTGTGTGTCACACCCTCTCTGATTTTCCGTCATTCAAAACCACTTTAAATTTTAACATCACATCATCCAGGCCCGGCAGACCAAGATTCAGGTAAAAGTTTATAAACTAAAACACTTTGTACCAATGTATTCTTAAAATGTACACCTTAATAAGAAAAATAAATTAATTCACTAGATTGAATTTTATATTTTTATAAATATTTATTTATTTACAAACAACAACAAAAATATAAAACTATAACAATGTATGTAAACAAAACCAAGTGAAACAATAATCGCCATGATAAACATTCTTAAATCCTTACATAACATCCATTGCTTACCCTATACAAGGCTTAAATTCGCTCCTATCACGAATATGGTTCGTCTCTGTGGAGAGTAGCCTCCAAACATTACATTACTACCTATTTTTTTTTTTTTTTTTTTTTTTTAATGCAAGAAGGGGTGCCCCAGTAAAGATGTAGCTCCTATGGATCTCGAAAGACCCTTGCATTACCGAAGAGAAGGGAAAGTTGATTAAGTGAGAGGGTGTAGACGTAGGTGTCTATGCACCCCGGTTTTGAAGGTTTGAAGATTATAGGTGCTGGGAAAGATAGAGGCTGGGAGAGAGTTCCAGTTCCTTGAAGTTATGGGGATATATGTATTCGCGAATGAAGTGGTCCGGCACTTTTCTAATTTGACCGCGAGAGAGTGTTGGGAGTCGGCAAAACGCGTGTTACGTGCAAAGCATGCTTTGGGGGGAATTATTGATTTTATCTCATCAGAGCGCCTGCCGTGATAGTATCTATGGAGGGGGAGAAGGGCAGAGACATTTCTTCGATGAGCCGGCGAGTCGAGGGAGTCGGTGAGGGTAGAATCGTCAATTAGCCTGACGGCTCGTTTCTGAATTGCATCCAGGGTAGCAAGAGAATATTTTGAGGCTCCTCTCCATAGATGAGAGCCGTATTTGAGACAGGGGCGGATTTGGGCCTTGTAGATGGTGAGAAGTTGTGGGGGTTTGTAAAATCGCTTGGACCTGAATAAGAAGCTAATCTTCCTTGCTGCAGATTTCGCTACAGAGGAGATGTGTTCATTCCAAAACAGGTCAGATGCGACAGAGACGCCCAACATGGATAGGCTGTCACACATTTTCAGGGTATTCGAATCGAAGTGAATATCAGGGAAATCTTTATTTTCGCGCCTAGAAATTAGACAACATTGAGTCTTGTTTGAAATAAAGTTAACTAAATTTTGAGAGCCCCATTTATTCAGTTTGTCTAGGTCGAACAATGAGTGGGGTTTGCCGTTTGATCGATAAGGTCGTTTATATAAATTAGGAAGAGTGTGGAGGAGATTACAGAGCCTTGGGGAACACCAGCGTTTGTGGAGAACGATTCAGATTATATTCCATCCACCACAACTTTTATACTTCGGTTTGTCAGAAAGCTTTCTATCCATTTGCGAAGTGTTGGTGTGAATCCAAAGGCTGGCAGTTTGGTAAGAAGATTTTTGTGCCAAACCTGGTCAAAAGCTTTGGAGATAACAAGGGCTAAGGCGAGGGTTGGATGCAAACCAGACTAATAGGTAAACCATCATTAACTGACGATCTCGACTTCCTCGCTCTTCGTAGAACTATCTCCGCCCTTTCCATTTTTTTTATAGATACTACATATAATTCAGAAGAGAGCAATTAAAATAATAGGAAAACCGGCCATAACTAACACCCTCGACTCACTGTAAAGCGTTTCTGCCCCTTTCCTGGGCTATACATACTACCATTGTGTTTGTTCAGACGATTTGAAATCCATAATCTCTTCTATTTGTAAGAAACACACGGTTTTTGAACAACGCCCTTTCATATCTAACTGGACAAGAATCGAAACACTTTCTTCAAATCTTTTTCCCAATGAACTCAAAAAAAAAACTCGTATCCTGTCACCAACTTTCTCGCGAACTATAAACCTTCAGGTGTCTAAGACACGCGTCCATAGGTACCTTCAACTCCTAGCCAGCCCGTAAAATATCTTCCTTTCCTTCTTCTTTTCAGTATGGTAGAGCCAATCAAGGCTTTTAGGGGCTAAAACTTCTTGGGGTAACTCTTTCTCGTATCAATATCATTATGATGATTCCAAAAAGTTCATTTATAAAGAGGTTTAGCGGCATGCTTCGAGTGAGATGTCGCTGCAAAATCCACTAATTTTCGAGACGGAGGGCAATTTATAGTCTTTTATTTCTAGTCTATGCTTCGTAATTTACCTTATTTCATACATCTTATCTCCCCGCCCATCCGACCCTTCCCGGTTCTCTTTAGAGCCACACTACCAATAACAATCACAACTTATAGTCAAGCAAACCACCAACCGTTGCACATACACGTCGTCCAAATTCCACGACCTTTTGTAACAAGGTCATTTCAATTCTTCACTTAAAATTAAAATATACCTATAAATATTAGAATGAAGAATATCAAATGGATGGATAGAATTACAAATGAAGAAGTTCTTGAAAGAATCGGAGAAAGAAGAACTTTGTGGAAGAGAAGGGGTCAGATGATGGGGCACATGCTGAGACACGGGTGATTGCTTAGGGATATTTTGGAGGGGAAGGCCCAGATCAAAATATTTCGACCAAATAATTGGGGATATGGGATGTAAGACATTTAGAGAGGCCAAACAGCTGGCATGGGACAGATCCGAGTGGAGACGGGTGGTTGCGTCAAACCAGTCTTAGGACTGTGTACTCAATGATGATGATGATGATGATAAATATTAGGTAAATTTAAAACGTCAAAATGTAAAACATTTAGAGACAAAGATATGTTTATTGATTACAAGAATACATTGAAAATAGCTCAAATTTGCAGTATATTTATATTTATGAGTAATTAATATATTATATATATACCATATTTACATGCATATTTATAAATAATGACAAATTAAAGATTCAATATAAAATAATAATACCTGATTTATATTTTAATGACGTGCTAGTATTTTATTAACAGTGGCCGTATCTTGTCTCCCTGGCTTCTTGAACCGGAATCGGCCCGAGGCGTACTCTCATTTCGTCTCTTCGGTCATTTCACTAATTCCGTAACAGCCTGCTAAAAATCGCCCGCAATATGCACCTGATGCATCTTTCGGGGAAGGAATTGGACCTTCATCACCAACATAGATAAATCTAGAAGATGAATTAAGGAAAGATAAAATATGACATAAGGTAGTTGTATAGCGACAATGGTAGCAAAAAGTTAATGCTAGAGTATATAGTACAGACAATAAGGATTCATAATTCATAAGCCCAAAACTTTTTGCTGGTTATGTACCACTACTAGACAATCCCGTACAACTAAATGCTCGTTTTAGAAGTACATTATAAAGGGAGATTTATAAAACAAAAAGTTCTTAATAAGCGATTGTTCTTGACCCATTGTGCTCCCTGGTGGAAGTTAAGATTTTCTGAAAAATACTAGAAAATAACGTTCCTGGAAGGGGTCCTGCCCACTAAACCACTAATTAACAAATAATATAATTTTATCTTATCTCTCTTTATTACTTTACCATAGAAGGTATGGTCAAGTATTATAATCGTGCATAAAAAAGGTTTTCTCTTTGCTTCGTTTTTTCAAAATATCTCCAAAACGGCTGGAACTATTTTGTTAAAAAAAGATTGAGCGAAACCATGGGGTTTTACTCTATAAAAAAGCCCTAATGGTTAAACATCGAAAAAATTATAATTTAGGAGATATAGTGATTTTGTCAAAAGAGTTTATTAGTACGTTTGTTAATAGATACGTTACCAAATTTTGTGTACGCTCTAGCTCAAAAGTGTGAATATCAAAACGAAATTTCACATGTAGTTTCGTTGCATTGAGATTAAGAGCTGATTAGATTCTGGTTGAAATCGTACCAACCAAAAATTAAGGGAGAGGGGGTCTTTCGTAAATAATTATAAATTATTTTATTAAATTTCTCTATACGTTCCCCCAAACAAATCTGGACCTGGGTTTGTAGGCAATAAATTTCGCCGCCCTTTCCCAACATATATGTACAATGGAACAATTTGTCCAAAATTCCAGACGACGTTTCTCTTCGATTAGGGCTCTCCGGGTTATATTGATATTTTATCGAAAATAAATTTATATAAATAATATTTTCTTAAAATTCTTGATATTATATCTAAATTTAATTTTCTGGCCTGGACTTTACAAGTCCGCCCCTCGAGCTTGAGTGTCGTGGTGTCTTGCACCACCTGAACCACCCTGGAGGCACGGCCCTGATTGCGGCAATAGTAGAAGCGAAAAAACGTCAAAAAAATTGTACTAAAGTGTACTAAATTTTTCATTTTTTATTCATTATTATCTCAGAAACTGTGTTGTAACTATGAATTAAAATTGTCTTAAAATATGTATTAGTTATTGTTTAATGTTGGTTTAGTTTTTTATAATAATGGTAAGAAGGGTTTCTTAATTATAATTAAATATGTATGTAAACTTTCCGGTATCTCGTATAGTGCAATGTATAAGAGTCTGAAAAACTCTATCTTTGGAATTTAATATCTCCGGAACTATATTGTTCATAAATTTCGTTTTGTCACCAATCAATGCAGAAGTATTTAAATAATAATCTGTCTAAATTTCAAAAAAATCCTAAGAAAGCGCATTTGGCGGAACAACTAGCTTAAAGCATTTATCAATGATAAATTGAAGCATAATTAAATCTAATTAATTAATTGTTTAATCATTAATTTGTTTTCTTTTCAATATTTTATTGATTACTAGCTGCAAGGCCCGCCTTCGGCGACCCTTTTGGTAGCCAGGGAGCACGCCCCCTGGACCCCCAACCCCCCCGCACCATGTCCAACCCACACCACCACCCCAACACTCCATTCCGCACCCTAACCCACTAACACCCCACCCCAAAACCCCTCCAGCACCACCGCCCCCGCCCCCCACACCACCACCCGCACCCCACCCACCTCGGACCCTAACCCGTGCCCTCCAACCCTGCGCACCAAACCCCCGCCTAGCCTCACTGGACCCCACCCCCGCTATGCCCCCTGGACTCCACCCCGCACCCCCACCATACTCCGGCTCACTCCTCACCCCACCCCCCATTCCACCCCAGCACCCAGTTTTCTTCTAGTGACCCACAGATTATGTATACAAAGTTTGGTTGAGTTTGGTCCAAGAGCAAGAATTTTCATTTTTTGACTCTCCCCCCATTTTGGGAGGTTAGTTTTTGCATTTCTAGCTCTCTAGAGGCCCAGAGATTATGTATACAAAATTTGGTTGAGGTTGCTCCAAGGGCAAGAATTTACATTTTCACCCCCCCCCCTTTTTGGGAAATTTTTTTAAACAAAAGTTGCCAGAAATCACATCCCTACAACTTTGTTTATCATAAAATTTGCCGTAGGGTTAATAGTTTAGGAGTTATTTGATCATTTTCATTCGTGCGCCCCTCCCCAAACCCCCTTTTGGGGTCAAAATATCAAAACGTTATATAGCTAAAAACGTAAGTTAGAAGACATCTGATAGAAATATGAAATTTCATAATAATCCCTTCAGCCGTTTTGACGTGAATCGTGAGCAACTTTTCGCGGAAACCACTGAAACATACAGACAGACAGACAGTAATTTTGTTGAGGGTGTTTTCGTTCATAACTTTGCTTGAAACGTGTGCAACCAAAATTTGGCGTGATTTGAACCAATGTACAGACAAAACCTTAATTTTCTATATATAGATTTACAAATGTATTGTTGAAAAAGTAAATAAAGCTAAATCTACGTGTTTATTTTAGCTCTTTTTTATTTTACTATATTATAGCATAATTGGAGACCAAGATGAACCAGGAACAATTTCAAATGTTCATGGAGGCCACCTAGAGTAACCAAGAACAAATTACGCACATTTTGGAACTTTTATGCCTTAATAAAACAGATTTGGGAACAAATAGATCTTTGAATAACCAAGACCAATTTATACAAGCAGAAGAAACAATTATCCTTTTAAAAAATTTTAAATGTGATACAAATATAAACATGTCCTTGGGGTGATTAGATATTTTTCTCTTAATCCTCTGTCATGGAATACACTTAAAAGAACAATTTGTAAAAGGTAAAACAAATTCAAAATAATGTTTATAAAAAAAAAACCGACTTCAAAAAAATTAAATGCAACAAATAAAATAATAACAACTTAAAAATAAAATAAAATACACTATAAGGTATAAAATAATTATCTTATTTACTTACAACTAAACCACGAAATATTAATATGAAATTACTTTTTGAAGTCGGTGCCAAACAAACTATACCTATAAGCGAGCGTACACGCCAAACGTACTAAGTAAGATCCGTCGAGTGCGATTCATAAAATGTATATGTTTGGCACCGACTTCAAAAAGTAATTTCATGTTAATATTTCGTCGTTTAGTTGTAACTAAATAAGATAATAATTATTTTATACCTTTTAGTGTATTTTATTTTTAAGTTATTATTATTTTATTTGTTGCATTTAATTTTTTTGAAGTCGGTTTTATTTTTTTCATAAAAATTATTTTTATTTTTCACTTTTTAGTGATGTTATTAATAGTGAGTTAATATAATTAATACCTTGCATGCATCAAGGGCGGACCGACCGCCCCCCCCCCCCCCCATAGAAACCCGTGCCTGGCAAAAAAAAAATTAAAAAAAAAACATTTATTTTTTTTTAAATTTTTTAAATTGAAAATATAGTTCTATATATATATATATATATATATGTGTGTGTGTGTGTGTGTATACATCGGGCACCTTATATACTCCCCCCCCCCATAAAAAATTCCTGAATCCGCCCTTGCCATGCATCTCGTAAGAGAAAGCGTCGGGCGAATGAATCAGAAAAAGGTAATAAAATTCAATTCTTAAATATAGAAATTCTCTCGAAACGTTTGCGGGTTTTAAATAAATGTTTTAAGATTTTTTTATTAAATATTTTATTTATTATAATTTCGATTATTTGGTCATAAGAATTGGAGGTTTACGTTATTTCGTCATTGATCATACATATCTTCAGAACTTGACCAAATTAATATGATACCACCCCTAAAGTACCCTCTTTCCAATAAAACAAGAATCATTAAAATCGGTTCATAAACAAGGAAGTTATGCCTGAACAAACATATCAAAAAAGGTCCAATACCAATGAAAAAAAAACGGGACCAATCGGAAACTAGACTGAACCCAATGCAAAAAAATCATCATAATCGGTTAACAATTGGCGAAGATATGAGGTAACATAGGCAAAAAAAAATCAGTCGAATTGAGAACCTCCTCCTTTTTTGAAGTCGGTTAAAAAAAAATATGATGTCGTTTTTAAAATTTTTATCACAAAATTATATGAGATTTCTAATGAGGGAAGGATTGGGTTCTTATTCAGGTCCAGGCTATTCTTCACACACCTGCAGCTTCTCACCCTCTACAAGGCTCAAATCCGGCGGATGCCCCTGTCTCGAATATGGATCGCATCTGAGGAGAGGGGCCTTTTCTGGATGCAATCTAGAGACGAGCTGTCAGTCGAATTGACGATTCGACCCTTACCGACTCCCCCCGACACGCTAGATCTTCGAAGAATTGTTTCCTTCCTTGAAATAAATTTGCGTTCCTGGGGTCTAATGAAAAATTATAGTATTAATATTAAGTATAAGATTTAGCTTAAATAAAAATTAAATAATTTAATAGAAGTCATTTTCAGCCTAGTGTGGCAGGAAATTTCTAAGATTAAAAGGGTGCTTAGTTAGTTTAATTCAGACCATGAATTTATTCCTTCATAATCAATATTATTTTAGTATTTTGAAATTAATTAAGTTAATTGAACCGCGTAAATTTGAATAATTTCCATGATTCAGCCTGCGAATTTTTTGCAGTTCATAAATCATTTCATTATTTTTGTTTTGAAAAGGAAAAATGAAATTTAGCATCTGGCAGGATTCGAACCTGCGTCTTCCTCTATAGCCGAGGCTGCGCTAACCAACTGCGCTACAGATGAATCCTACCAGAGAAGCCATATTAGATCGATGTCATTTTTCCTTTTGGCGGTTATCTTCTAGACTAGTCTAGTTATTTTAGTATATCAATAAAATAGTTTTGGAATTCTATATCTCTATGTTCACCGACCTCCAGGTTAAACAGCTTAATCGATTGACTTGAAATTTGAAACATAGACTCCTGAGGGGTCAAGTAACCAGTGAGATTCATAAAAAGTGAACTTTTAGTCCAAGGAGGATAATTTCACCGACCTCTTTTTTTTCTTTTTGCTATATTCCAAGTTCTAATAAAAAAACTCTAATTGAATTTTTTCTACAAATTTAAATTTAATCTTTTTAAAACCCACAAACAGTTTAATATAATACAATTTATAAAATATATCCGCAATTTCTAATTAGAAAAAAATTCTCTCTTTTACCCAAACCTAAATTCTCATCCAATTATCTACTTCTTTCTCTTTCCCGACGCCCGGAATACTAGTTTCTTAAGCTAGAAACTACGTATTAATCTTACGTAGGGACCTATTCCATTGAAAGTTTTTTTGAAGTCGGTTAAAAAAAAATATGATGTCGTTTTTAAAATTTTTATCTCAAAATTATATGCGATTTGACCAATTTAATATGGGATCACCCCTAAGGTACCCCCTTTCGAATAAAAAAAGAATCATCGACATCGGTCCATAAACAAAGAAGTTATGCGTGAACATACATAATAAAAAAGGTCAATGGTAAATGGAAGATTGGCTGGCTTGGAGTAAAAATTTCGGTTGTCTCTTTTGATGTCTGATGTCTGGCCTGGTCTGTTTATTGTTAAGAAAGTCTATCAGTTTGTCAGTCAGTGTGTCTGTCTGTCTGTCTGATTTGTTATATTTCAGAAAGAGTGTCTGGGAAAATCTCATTCACTTTTCCACGGTATACTTTTTCTCTCACTCTTATTTTTCTTCTAAAATGCTTCTATATTTTATTAAATTGTGGGATAGCTATTACCTACTTTAAAAATATTACTGCTAAATAAAATTCTATAGCCACTACTATCTTCTTAAATAGTATTGTTGAAAAAAGTGTATTGATATGTCCTCTGCGGGCACGGGCTAAAGCTTGTTTGTATATACAAATTAAAGGATACGGTAATCGTAAAACCCAATATGCGCTCTGAGATAATCGCAATGGGGTTGAAGATCCAGGTACAAAAATAGGACAAGAAGCTGCCGCGGGTTGTACTCGAGGATTCAAAGTAACATGAACAGGAGCTTTGGGCGTCACAACATGAATACGCATCAATTGGGCAACTAATGGTTTGGAGCTCCTGTAAACCGAGATTTTATTATCATTAGAAAAAGTATTTGTACAGACAAATTTAAATTAGTATTCACATTACCTGCAAGGACATGGAAAATATAAAGGCATATCTGAAGATGTTACTCGATTACCATTGTCTTTTACAATTCCCTGTCCGCTAGTTTTAAGGACTCTATCAGGACTCGCGCACATAAATCGATGGCCACGAGGACATTCATATTCGACTCCAATAAATATTTTTACAACAAATTCATTTAATTCTAGAATAAATAATAAAAAAGTATATATTTATGTTAATGTGATTAAAAAATGAATCGTTCAGAATTCAATGAGATTAAGTATACTTTTGGAAAATTACTAGATTTTCGTAAAATCTTATCCAACAAATTAGGTTTATTCTTTTTTTCTACAAAAGGTTTTATTCTTTGCTTTAATTTTTCTCCCAATTTTTATTTCTTCTGAATATGTTTTATAATGAGATTGAGATTTAAAAAACATCAACTTTTGTAATAAATTAATTATACGATTAGCAGTAACGTAGAAAATCAAACAATTTTCATCGATTTGCGCAACGTTTCGACAATTTTATTTAGACTTCATCAGGCGACTAGTCAAGAGTAATTACATAATATTGTATATAAGTTATATAATTTTTTTCATCTCTTTCACACTCAATTAACAAAGGATATTACATACAACCAAGGGCGATTCCAGGAATTTTTTTATGGGGGGGGGGGGATGTATATAAGGTGCCCGATGTATATAAGATCTACTTTTTATCTCGAAAGTGTGTCGCGATCGAATTGTCCAAGCGGGGGGCAGAGACGCCCCCCCCATTCACTCACACATAGAACTTTATTTTCAATTTTAAAATTTTTTAAAAATAAATGTTTTTTTTTTTACAAATTTCATATCTCATATTTTAAGTTCATTAAAATAAAAAATAAAATAATTGTTATAAATTCCCTGTCAATTTGGCCGCCGTTTTTTTTGGCCTCTGCGTGCGACGCACGTGTTGCACTCACGCCAGGCACGGGCCTGGATGGGGGGGCGATCGCCCCCTCCGCCCCCCCCCTGGATCCGCCCTTGCATACAACATACCTCAATGATTATAATTTAATTATAAGATATAAACAATATGTGCACATCTGTTTATATCTTATAATTAAATTATAATCATTGAGGTATGTTGTATGTAATATCCTTTGTTAATTGAGTGTGAAAGAGATGAAAAAATTATATAACTTATATAGGTATATTATGTAATTTTGCTTGTTTAGACGACTGATGAAGCCGAAATAAAATTGGCGAAACGTTGCGTAAATCGTTGATGGAGGAAAGATGGTGGTCCAAAAATTTATAAATTAGGAAAGAGAAATAAATAAATTTTTGGACATCCATCTTTCCTTCATCAGCGTTTGTACTTATCGAGGAATATCATCATGCTCGGACACCTTATACACAAATATGGCGCTCGTCTTCAGAAGCTCATTAAAACTGAAGATGGCATTATATAATTAAAGTCGAAACTGTTTTCTACAATTGGGAGTTTTTATTCGACAGAGACTTTACTGGTTGAATTATTCCTCTCTTTCCTAATTTATAAATTTTTAGACAGCCATCTTTCCTTTATCAACGATTTATGCAACGTTTCGCCAATTTTATTTCGGCTTCATCAGCCGTCTAAACAAGAGAAATTATCAACAAAATAATATATATAGGTTACATCATTTTTTTCATCTCTTTCACACTCACTTAACAAAAGGATATTACATACAACATACCTCAATGATTATAATTTAATTATAAGATATAAAAAGATGTGCACATATTTCAAAATTAAATCAATTGTCACTGATTTTATTCACAGTACATTAAGCTAATTCTTCTGTCTTTGGTTCACTATAAGGATTGAATAAAAATTTAATTTTTTTAAAAAATATTTATATAACTGGATTATTATTGATATTTATTTGAATAAATTTATTTGAAAGAAATTAAAAAATGATGTAACTTATATAAATTATGTAATTTCTCTTGTTTAGACGCCTGATGAAGCCTAAATAAAATTTTATTTTATGTGAAACCTCTACCTCGTAATTTTACTTAATTTCTTATTATTAAAAAATGTTTCACTTTGAACCAACACCTATCTCCTTAAAAGTTACTAAATAAAATTGGCGAAACGATGCACAAATCGATGAAAATTGTTTTCTACTTTAAGAAATGTTTCTTACATACATTAATTGCTGGGAATCAATTGTAATAGACTGATGAAGAGGGCAAAGCTCTCGAAACAATAGTCTAGTTATAAATAAATTAAAAATTTATAATTCCAGCAGAAGACACACTCTTTATTATCTCCTTCAAGTTTTCTACTTTCCTGTCTAATACCTGCCAATATACTTATTTTGTTATTAAATAATATGGATGCGTTTAAATCTAATGATCAACTTTTGTTTTATGAACTAATTAGTATTGAGTTCTGAGCGATTCTTAAGGTTATAAAAAAAACAAAAACCTTTATTTTTTTCCGGATTCGAGTTAGGTTGACTGGAACTTGGTTGGTTTTTTCGAGGATTATGACGAACCCAGCCGGGGCGACCTTCAAGTCGCACGGTAAGATCCCAGGGAAGTAAATGGGCACATCCGGGCAGAAAACCCTCATGCCACTGCTCATGAAGACCAACATTGTGACTATACAAGGATGAAGGTCCCAGACAAACCAGGGACCAACAAGGGTAGCGAGGAAGGAGGCCGACGGGGGATAATGTATGCGGCATGCTCGGTAAATATTCTGTAGTAGACGGCTGACGTACCAAGCTTTTTTCTAGAATTTGAAATAAACCATTTAGATATATCTCTATTTATATACCGAGAGATTCTGACCATTTTGAAAGTTGATTTTAGAATCCAAATAACATATCCCATACTGTAGCACGATCAGCACACCCCCCGAAAGTCAAATTCTTACTCGCCAAATCGAATCGTTTTTAGGGGTAATCGACCCCTGAAGATGTCAAAAAATACCCTAAAATCACCTCATTGATTATAACTCCTAAACTGTTTAATCTACGGCAAATTCCATTAGAAGCAAAATTGTAGAGGATGTAATTTTGGACATTTTTGTTTAAAAGAAATTTGAAAATAACCACCCAAAAATGGGGGGAGGGTCAAAAATGAAAATTAGCCCTTCGACCAAACTCAACCAAATTTTGTAAACATAATCAGTGGGCCTCCAAAAGGCTAGAAATGCAAAAACTAACCACCCAAAATGGGAGCGGAGGGTCAAAAAATGAAAATCTAGTCCCTTGTACCAAACTTTACTTATTTTTTGATTTCTAGCATTCTGCGGGTCCACAGAATATGTATACAAAAGTTGGGTGAGTTTGGTACAAGGGCCTAGATTTTTATTTTTGACCCTCCGCCCCATTTTGGGTGGTTAGTTTTTGCATTTCTAGCCTTTTGGAGGCCCATTATGATTATAGAAAATTTGGTTGAGTTTGGTCGAAAAGGCTAGTATTTTCATTTTTGACCGTCCTCCCCATTTTGGGTGGTTGGTTTTTGCATTTATAGCCTTCTCGGCGTCCACAGAATATGTATACGAAATTTGGTTGAGTTTGGCCGAAAGAGCTAGAATTTTCATTTTTGACCCCCCCCCCCCCTATTTTGGATGGTTATTTTCAATTTTTTTTAAACAAATATGTCAAAAATTACATCCTCTACAATTTTGCTTCTAGTCGAATTTGGCGTAGAGTAAAGAGTTTTGGAGTTATATGTAATCAATGAGGTGATTTTACGATATTTTTGACATCTTCAGGGGTCGATTACCCCTAAAAACCACTGGATTTGGCGAGTAAGAATTTGACTTTCGGGGTGTGTGCTGATCACACTACAGTATGGGATATGTTATTTGGATACTAAAATCAACTTCCAAAATGGTCATTAGCTCTTAGGGCCAGTTGTATGTTGGTTGGTAAAGTCTTTGTAAAAGTTGACAAAGGGTAAAACTTTATAATTCAATTTGTGCCCCGTGGGATGGCCAATCAGGTGAAAGTATGTGTCATCTGATTGGCCATCCGGCCGGGCACAAGGTTTCACCCTTTGTCAAATTTTACAAAGACTTTACCAACCGTCATACAACTGCCCCTTAAACTATTACTTTTATTTTTTCTAATTTAAAATTTACCTTTGGATTCATTTTGTTCTGAAGGAACTTCAATAACGATGGGATGTTGTGAGCTGGAGTCTGTTTGAGAGACATCTTTTTGTCCAGCAGAATCTTCTGGAAGAACATCACAACTACCAAGAGATGTCCCGGAAGCAAATCCAGCTGAAAATGAAAATTAATTGAAAAACAAAGCCTAAATTTATTTGATTTAATAGAATTTTCTCAATACCAAGACTAAAAGCCTGTGTATGAGGTGTCGTAGCTTGATCTTTGGCTGTCAAATCTTTGGGCAGTTCTTTTGCACCGCTATCTCTACGTCCTGATTTATTAGTCGTTGGGAATAACTGGGCAGCTCGAAATTGTTGTGTAGTTGGTTGAAAAACAGGAAAATGGTGTCTTTCAAGATTATTACATCCACATTCTACACCTATTTGTTGATAAAATTCATAATTTGCTGCTTTCGCTGTATAGGGATCTTCTCGCGATGATTGACGACGACCACAATCGCATGAAGATATATAACGAATCCCACTACAATGTTCAGGAGAGCCCGCATCCCTGCAAATAATTAAATTCAAGTTACTATTTTCTTACTTTTATTAAACACAAGTTAATTGATCATAAGTTGAAAGATTAAAAACAAATATATAACATAGTTTAAATATACACCTATTTTTAATGTTTCCTGTTTCATAAAAAATCACAAAAACTAGTGGGTGAAACAATTATAGGATGTCTGTAGCAGTTTGGCAATATATCTCTTAAATTTAATGATTGCGCTGAAATTTGGTATGGAAAGAGTTCAAAAAGATACGATTCTTCCAAAACTTAAGTGATTTATGTAGAATTTAATTTGATAAATTTTATGGTTTATTTAGTCCCAGAAATTAAACAAATAGAGTAATTTCAGTTAATAAACACTGTTTATTTCAAAGATTTATAAGACACAGGCGGGATTATAGTGGTGTTTCACAAAGAGAAACACCATTATAACCCGTCAAAAAACTCCTGTGTTTAATATATTTCACTATAAACCAACTCCGCTTTCCCTAAATGTTATTTATAAGACAGTTTCGGTCACCCGGGTAGACCATCTTCAGTAGTAAATTTAGTTCAAGATTTGGAATTTGTCACTCTGTACATATAACTCATTTTAAATTAACATGGATATTACAATAAATTACAAAAAAAAAAAAAAAAACATAAACACTTGTCTTTACTATGATGGTCTACCAGTGGGGAACGAAACTGTCTAGTAAATCTATGAAATAAATAGTGTTAATTAACTGAAATTACTTTATTTGTTTAATTTGTGTGACTAAGTAAGACCTAAAATTTATAAAATTTAAAAAGATATTAATTCAAAATTAAGGGGAAAAATTCAAGCTTTACATTCATTTTGTATTAACAAAAAAAATAATAGATAAAGTTACTATGATTGTTTATTTTATTATAATAATCAAAATGAGGCTTTTTTAAAAACACATGAAGTATAATTGACCTTTCTCCTGTCCATAGGGGAACGACCAACGTTTTCCATGTGTTTTTAAAAAAGCCTCATTTTGATTATTATAATAACAAAAAATAATGCTAAGCCTTTTTTATGTGGGGTATCATATGAAAGATTGGGATTAGAGGATTCCAAAAATATGGCATAGTTAGTATATTCGATGATGTTTTTTGGACCAAAAGCATAATCGAAAATCGTAAAATACCAAATGATCACTCATTTTATGTTTAATAATATATTCCTGAAACTAATTGGCCGATTCCACTGAAATTTATTATAGAAATAGTTTGCTCTTACCCAAAAAAGATGCTAATTCAAAATTCAAAAAAAAAAAAAATATATAAATGAAAAATCAAAAATAAATTTTCTTAATTTTTTAGTGATTTTTTGCTAGGCAAAAAAATGTTATTTCTTCAAAAGTTTTTAAATAAAAATATAAAAGGATACTCAGAAAATTAAGATACATATTGAAATCGTAAGTAAGAGTGATTAAAAAATATCACAGTCAAATAAAAATAAATCTAATACCAACAAATCTAACAATTAAATTAAAAAGAACAAATATAAAATTAAGAGAAATAAAAAAATTAAAGATAAATTGATAATATGTTCTTTAAATGTACGAACTTTGAAAGAAGAAAACATAATTTATTAATTAGAAAATGCGCTAGAAACAACAAAAATAGATATCTAGATGCTGTGACGAAAGTTGAGTTGTAGCGGTGCCTAGAGAAAAAGGTGTATGTTTCTCTTTAAATAAAAAATCTTATCTCTTTATGTTGAAAAAAGCTGTGTGTATTTGGATGTTTCTTGACCAGGTGTTTTAAATTTTCCAACTATGTATTGGTTTTGATTGTTACGCAATGTTTTCTAGATTTTGTTACACTTATGCAAGGTGTCACATTATTAAGTATACTAAAAAATTGCTCAACAAATTGTAGTTGAAATTGTGTGAAAAAGCATAATTATTTGGACTGTCCAGTATGATCTAAAATGTTAAATGAGTTTACCGTACACAATGGGGAGGCTTTTAATTTAAGAATAAACAATCTAATGTACTTGGAACAGTGAAAAGAGGTAATATTCACCATCACCTCCTTATATTTGCAAATTACTTTTGTTTTTTGAATTTTAGGTAAATTTCGAGGAAATATACAAGGTGGGCCAAAAGAAGTCATCCGATGTTGTTTGGCTCTCATTTTTTTTTCTAAATGAAAAACTTCGATTCTGCTTTTTGATTATGTTTATTTATTTGAACCTTTAGAATTTTATTGGTTAAGTCGAGAAGATGATATCGGCCAAATGGGCGCCGCTACAATTGATTTCTATACGGGCTCGTTTTATGGCATTTTTCATCACTTCGGCGAGAACTTCGGGCGACAGATTCTCGCACTCGTGCCGAATGTTGTCCTTGAGGGCTTCCAGGGTCTCGGGCTTGTTCACATAAACACGGGCCTTCAAAAAACCCCACAAAAAAAGTCTGGAACGGTTAAATCGGGCGATCTTGCGGGCCAATGCAAATCGCCAAAACGAGAGATGAGGCGACCCGGGAACGCCGCCTTCAGAATATCGGTTGTTGCTCGCGCAGTGTGTGCGGACTGGACTTTGTACGGGAACATGCGCAGGTCTTTCACCAAAATTCGCCTTAGGGACGACCGGCTGATGGCTAATTGCGAGGCACGGCGTCTGGTCGATGTTTTTGGCGACAGCTCGACATCCTCGGCAACAGCGGCGATATTCTCGGCAGAACGGGCGCTCCGGGGCCGGCCACTCTTGGCAGCGTCTCGTGTGGTCCCATACTCTTCAAGGTTGGTGGCCAAACGGCGCAGTGTTTGCGCAGTCGGTGCCGGACGACCGGGGAATCGGCGACGGAATTCGCGCTGCGCCAACACCACAGACGAATTGCTATGCAAAAAAATAGACACGATTATTCGGCGTTCTTGGGGAGTGTATAGCTCCATGGCTTGTTCACTTGTATTCTACATCTGTCTAGTTCACAAATGTCAAAACAGATTTGACATTGGCCGCCATTTTAAAAAATAAGAGCATCTTCCAATAGGGTGACTTCTTTTGGCCCACCCTGTACCTATTGCGCTCACTCTCATGGTGCGACAAAATTTCATCATAGTTTCTCCGATCATGGCCCCTAGACCCCAAAACCACCCTCCATTCAAAAGTTTATATATATATATATATATAAGCCAAGGGGGTGGAAATGGTGGGGGTTGAAATCTTAAAAAATTCATAACAACGTTAATATGAATGATACCAGTTTGGTTGCAAATGGCTAATATTCTACTAATTAACCTCTACAACTTGTGTCTGAAAAGTTTTTGATAGGAGCAGTCTAAAGGGAGGTAGAGGCCCTTCAAAATCTACCTCTTCCTACGGCCTGCCGCACAGGGATTTTTTTAAAAATATATTGTATGAATTGAAAACTTTTTGTTTTTGTATGTTTTTTACATTGTTTCATTTTTGCACATATATTTAAATTGTATTCTTACAACCTGTATAATTGTTTCCATTCTTATCGGAACAACTTTGATATTTTGTAGACTGAAGATGGTGATGAATTGTCACCGAAATCGATTCGATTAATTTGCAACATCCAAATACACACACCTTTTTTCAACATAATGAGATAAGAGAAACATACACCTTTTTCTTAAGGCGCCACTACAACTCATCTTTTCGTCACAGCATCTAGATAAACAACGGCCTTACCAAGTACTTGATAACACAACTCTACAAAAAAAAATCCTTGTCCTAAAGTTTATTTCATGATTTTTCTATTCATTGTGCACCAAAATAAAGGAAAAGTACCTCTATTCCGTATAAAGTTTGCTTTTGTAGTGGTTATAATAATAATAAACGACGAAAAAGACCATTTTGACCAATTTTCGAGTCTCATTATATTAATCAACAATTTTTCAAATAAAAATATTTTGTTGATCTAATAGAAAACAGCTTCCTCTTTGATTTTCAAATTACCACTTGTTTGTAGCTCAATTAGAACTCGAGTTATAATTAAAAAGTAAGACCATATGCTTTTATATATGTTTATTATCATTTATAATCACGTAGTTTTAGTATTTTAGTTATAACTCGAGTTCTAATTGAGCTAAAAACAAGGCGTAATTTGAAAATCAAAGAGGAAGCTGTTTTCTATTACTTCAACAAAATATTATGATCTCAAATATTCCTGTTTAATATCTAATGGGACTGGAAAATATGTCAAAATGGCCTTTTTCGTCGTTTTGACCGATAATATCTCCAAAACAAGAGCTAATCGGTATTTTTTAAGGTGATTTTTGAATTCAGCAAGTGGAAATACATAAGAATCAGGTATTATTGAGCTCGAGGCATTTTCATTGTTGGGCAGTGTAATAATTTAACAAAGAGATATTTTGGGTGTCGCAGAAGTGAGAAGAATTGGGAGAGGCCAAGCCCTAAGGGGTCTGATTACATCAAATAATATGTAAAATTAAATGTTATAAATAATTGTAATAAAAAATGACTATAAATAAATAAAATAATTCTGAAAAGAATAAATTTATAATCACAAACCTATCTTCGGAAGAAGAGGAAAATGTATGAATTGGTTTTGTGCATGGATTTCCTGTTAAACTTAAAGTCTCACAGAGTTGTCTATCAGGAATCCAAACTCGTTCACAATCTTGCTGAAGTTGATCACTATATTTCTCAAGAAGCGGGCCTCGAGCATTTACAGCCAATACGCATAGAGCATGTGCCAACTGAAAAGATATCAATATGAAATAGATAAAAGTATTAGATTATCACAATTATAATTACCCTAGTATTGTGATGTTCCCTTGAGTAATGAGATGGTAAATTCTCCATATACCGTGCAGTGGCTAAGGGGAGAATTTTCGAACAACGTGCCTCACTAAATGAAACATCGGTATCAAGTAGTTTTTCAAGAACCTTCAATGGTCGACTAATGTTTTCAATTCCTTCCTCATTTGGCTGATCTTCGGTGATACTTTTCACTATTTCCATATTTGAATTTATCAAAACCTCAAAGAGTTTATTTGCAGCTTGAAACCATAATTTAATTTTAGGAACCTAAACATTAAAAAAAATTAAAATATTATTAATATTATAGAATGGAATTAATTAATTAAATATTTTAATGAGGCTTTGGTTGTCAGGTTATTGATTTCAAAGATTTTTTGGGTTGGACCACTCATGGTGAAATTACTTGGGCATTTTTAATCAAAGGAAATGCTGGACTAGCCTAGCTTTTAGAGAATATTGGGTATTGCCTGCATTAATGAGAACTAATCTCTATTTTTAAGAGTAAATAAATCTAAATTGACCGAAGAAGAAATATCTACTCGATTGTTTTTCACTATGGACGGTACTTTTTTTTATCTCCAGAACAAAGAATGGAATTAGTGGTCAAATTAATTAGATCGTTAATATAGGGTAGGCCATCTGTTCAGGAGTTTTTGAATTTAAAATAAAACACATATTTTACCAAGGCAAATCAAAATTTTTTATTGATAATGAGAGGTGGATTTATGCCATTTATATATGAAAAACAATATCGTTCAAATGACGACCACGGCTTCTTTTAAATTCCATCAAAATTTTCAACGACTTTCTGCAATAATAGCTGGTCTATGGCCTCAATTTCAGCTTGAATGTTGCGTTTAAGGACGTAAATTGTTCGTGGAGCATTAACATACACTTTACCTTCCAAGTAGCCCCAAAGAAAATAATCTTAAGGGCTCAAATCACACGTTCTTGGAAGGCAATTCACTTCAGAGTTTCTTGAAATTATTCGATCACCGAATTTCGTTGCGATTAATGAGATTGTTTCATGGCTTCTGTGTGATGTTGAGCCTTCTTGCTGAAACCATTGACATTCAATTAATTAAATTTCGGCCACAAAAATTCAGTTAACTTGTCACGATAAAGTTCAGAATTCAGTGTAACGGCCTCTTCACGATCATTATCAAAGAAAAACGGTCCAATAACGCCACCTGACCGTAATCCATGATTTCAATTCGTGCTTTAATTGAATTTTAAACGCATGTAAAGGGAGTCCCAAAATTCACGCAATATTTAAATTTTGCCCCATTTGTACGGTAAAAGTGTTATAAAATGTATTTTTATAGAACAACGATTTTCGTAATAAGTTTGGAATATCATATTGCGTTGTTACGACGTTAAGGAAGCCATGACTATAAATGGCATAGACTCGACATTTCATAATCTGTCAAAAAAACAAAAGAAAACGTTCATCAAGTGTAATTAATTGATTTTGGAAAAACTCCACAACAGATGGCCCACCCTTTATAAATAAGGAGGGAGTATGAGAAAGGGTCAAACCCTGAGGAACTCGAAGATTAGAAAAGAAAGAAGAGGATGTATGGTATTCCTTCCAACAAAACCAAAGGCAGATGATTTGTACCAGATTGAGAACCTTTGAAACGTCTAAAGCAAACGTAGTTTGCTTACCGCAGTTTCTTTACCGCCTTCGTGGGCTTTATTACATTAATGATTTACATGTTTTAGAATCTAGAATATCAAATGCCGACCGATTTTCCTAAAACCGTATTGTCTGTAGTGATTTAAAACTAAAGCGTGGGCTTTCAATTGCGGAGATTTTACATTTCGTAACACTTTACCGCATAAATTTCGCAAAATTCAAATCATGAGTGAATTTTTGGACACTCTTTACTTGAGTATAAAATTCAATTAACTCAAGAGCTGAAACCGTGGATTATAGACAGGTGGTATTATTGGAAAATGCTCGTGAAGGTGAGCGAATAATTTAAAGAAAATTCTGAAGTGAATTGGCCTCCATGATTTGAGATTGGACCCCGTTGGATTATTTTCTTTGGGGCTATTTGAAAGTTAAAGTGTATGTTAATGCTCCACGAACAATTCAAGACCTTAAATGCAACTTTCAAGCTGAAAATGAGGCCATAGACAAGCTATTATTGCAGAAAGTCTTCGAATGATGGCCTATACTTGAGTATAAAATTCTATAGTCTCGTTATAAATAAATTAAAAAATTTATTTTTCCAGCAGAAGACACACTCTTTTATTGTCTCCTTTATTGTGTTTTTATTTTAAATTTAAAAACTTCTGAACAGATGGCCACTCTATACAAGCATGAAAAAAATTCAGGTCAGGTGGTTGTAATCTTTGTAATATTTCCAATAATTTTAAGCTCTTAGGTGTTATTTAATTAAAATAATTTTAATTTTAAAATACCTCAAAATGAATAGTTTGTGAATGTCGACTAACATTATCATCAAATCCTTTGTTAAAAGCTTCATCAACATGTTTCATTAGAAAAGTTTCAAAAGATACATCTAAAAAGAAAAAATATAATATTTTAATCTTATGAGATAACGATATGAAAAAGTATATTACCAATAAGCAAAAAAGACAGTTTGTAAGATTTTTTACCTTGATCTGAATCGGAGGTTTCTGTAGAAAAAGAATTTGGATCTTGGCAAAAATTAATTAATGAATTAACTAAATGAGCTGTTAAATCTAATTCTTTTTGTTCAGATTTTGGTCGTACATAAACAAATTCTTGATTCGGAGGAATAGCAAAAAGACAATTGTAACTATAAATCATAGAATAAAATTAGTTTATTTAATTTTTATTTTCATTTTGTAATCAGAGGCGGATTTTTCATTAGGCTAAGTAGGCTGAAATCTATGATGGCAAAATTTAGTGCTGAAATTTGCTATAAATTTGTTTGAGTTAGTAAATAATTAACCATCCAGGGTGACTATAACATTCCCGGAATTTTTTTAAATATTTCAACGGTATAAAAATACAGTACAAATAAATAAATCCACATAACTAAACGAATAATAAGTTTTATTTAATCGATAACAATAGCATTAAACAAAAAAAGTTACAATATGTGCTCGAAATTGCTACCTTGGACTGCAATACATTTAGGTGGTCGATTGCGAAAATTGACGACGATGCTCGCACACTGGGATTTTTACCGTTGAGCCACTCCACAATCGGCAGAATCGCTGACAGTTGCTCAAAAAAGGCCATCAGAAGACATCATCGTTGGCAGCCTTTTTCCGGCCTCTATCATGGTTTGGGCCGAAATATCCGCCACTTTCCTTTATGTATTATAAATAGTACCTTGGCGCTTGTCCCGACGGATTCATGTCAAAAATATATCCTAAAAGCTAAGAAACACCCGATTTTCAAATGCTCAATTCCCCTTCGGATAAGAGTCGAAAGAGTGCTATGATTATAGACTAGAAAACTCGTATCCTCTGCCCGACTTCCCAGGTAACTACAACCTTCACTTGTTTAAGACCCGCATCTATAGATAAATTCCGTTTTACCTCAGAATCTAAAATCTCTTCCTCTTCTTTTCACTATGCAGAGGCCAATCCAGATCTAAAAGAGTTACAACTTCATGATCGCATCAATATCATTAAAACAAAAAAAATTGTGATGTGGTCATTTCATGAGTTTATCATAGACCTGCCTGCATAGGGATTCCGCTTGGGAAGAATGCTTCATCTTTTAAGGCTATCCAGGAATCGACCCAATTTTTGGTATCTTCATATGATGTGAAGTGCTGCTCAGACAGGCCATGTGTCATCGATCGAAACAAGTGGAAATAAGGAGTCTGGTGAATATAGCGGGTGGGGTAAAACTTCCCAATTGAGTGTTTCCAAATAGGTTTTGTGGAAAATCGGCGTTCAATGTTTCTCGGCGTCATTTCATATGGAACCCAATTTCCTTGTTTTAGAATCAATCCCAATGATTTCAACCGATGTGAAATTGCTTGTTGAGTCACTACTAATGTATGTGCAAGTTCTTCTAGCGTTTGGCACGAATCTTAGTTTGATAATGCTTTCAATTCCGCGTCTTAGTACACTTTCGGCGGTTCTTTGTCTTCGATGTCAAATTCATCCTTCATAAACTTTTGAAACCATTCACGGTAACTTCCCTCACTTAAGGCAGCCTCACCAAATGGTCCTACACGCAATCGATGTGTCTGAGCTGCAGATTTTTTCAAATTGAAGAAGTAAATCAAAAGTGCCCGCAAATGACACTTATCTGGCTCAAAACTCGACATTTTCGCACACAAAAAAATATAATATACTGGTGAAAATTCACTAAGATTTAAAGGTTACTATGTTGCCAAATATACAACCTTATGACAATTAAGTTTTAATTCTGACAATTTTAATCATAACTTACTCGTGGGACCAACTTTGTCAAATTGCGGAAACATAATTGTACACCTATTATTTTTTTTTAAAGGGCCTCCACATCTCCCCTTATATCCCTCCGATCCTCCCACTCAGGATCCGGTTGAGTGGCTCAGGGTGTGGCCACAGCAGAACGGTGTGAAAACTTAGTATGGTGCGACCAAGAATAAAATAATAATAACAAAAAAAGGGAATACCGCATGTCGTCCAAACAATAAAAATAAATAAATAAATACACTGGGAAGAATAAATAAATAATCAAATAAATAAAACAAACAATAAATAGTTAGAATATGTCACTGGGTTTGAAGAAATTGTTGTTAAATTTTTTAAAAATAAATAATTTAAAAAACAGATAAATAAATAAGTAGACAGGAAGTTGCCGTAGTCAAGGAATAAAAAATAAATAAATAAATAGGCAGGAAACCGCCATGGTCAAGACTGGGAATATAGGCTACTGGGTAAAATATTAAATAAATAGATCAACGTTGAAAAAAGGGTTGGGCTGGGCCATCTCTCCAGAAAAAATCAATAAGGTGGTCATTATTATTAGCCGTCACGATACATCTGGCAATTGGCGATAGCACTCCGGGTCGCTCCGAGTAAAAACTCTCGAACCGTCTCAAACCAGGGCGAGGCACTCTGTAAAAGATACCCAGTCCTGGGATCGCCGGGCTACCATGGAGGGCCCCATAAAAAATCTGAGATCAAAAATTTCCCTTCTACTTTCAAGGGAAGAAAGTCCCAGGACCTAGCACGCTTGCATCCAATACATCCAATTATATAATAAATTTGTCGATGTTCATTATAAAAGGTTTTATTCTAGACCGAAACGTCCTGAATTCGTTTTTATTTTGTTTATCGACATACAGTGGTACCTTGAGATACGAATTTAATTCGTTCTGTGATCATCGTCGTATGTCAAAAAAATCGTATCTCAAAGCAATTTTTCCCATTTAAAATAATGTAATATGTTAATGCGTTTTTAAGGAATTTGGTGTTGGTACTTGGTGAAACATTTTTTAAAATTATTGGATAAAAATACTTGGTAGGTTTCACATTAAGATATAAAAAAATAAAACGAATTTATTTTATTTTTTTATTTACCCTTTTGTTATCTTAAAAATAAATTTTACCATTGAGTTGTATTCAAATTTGAAATCCTCTTTTTCTCAAAAGGCCATTCAAAATTAATCCAAAGTAGACTTCCTACCTTTTCTCCCTCCACTAATTTTAAATATTTACTCTTTTGTTATCTTAAAAAATAAATTTTACCATTGACTTGTATTCAATTTCGACTTATTCAGGTCAGTTACTTTCTGTATCTCCTGAAGATGGGTTAGTCACCCGAAATATATATATCGAGATTAAAGATTCTCTAAAATAAATTCGTTTTATTTTTTTATATCTTAATGTGAAACCTACCAAGTATTTTTATCCAATAATTATGTTAATGCGTTCTAGCGATATGAAACTAACCCAAAACACAGTTAAATTACACATAATATACACAATTTGTATATAGATAAACGAGTAATAATACACATAATGTTATTAATTTGTTTATTAATATATTAATAACACACAATGTTTATTAATCATCACTTTAACGTCAGGCCTTTTTGGCCTCACTTTCCTGACTTTCACTGCGTGAGACCTTCATAAGGTAACGATCAAGAGAGGTCTGTTTCTGCCTTCTTTTTAAAATGTTACGAAAGAATGTGAGACACCTATCATCAAATAAGGCACATCGCAAATTCGTATCTCAAATTTTTCGTTGTATGTCGAGGTATAAATTTTAGAATATTTCATGTTGTATCTCAAAACATTCGTATGTTAGGACATTCGTATCTCAAGGTACCACTGTATTTGGAAAATACGAATCAAAAAAAGTTTTTTCATGCATGATTAGAGAGAGAGATGAAACAGCATTTGAGATACGTATGGTTGTAATTGGATCATACCTCGCATGGTGAAGTAAAAAAAAAAAGTGAATATGTGGGGAAAAGTTAAATAGTGAATATCTAGTAAGTTGTGGAAATGATCAAATTAATAAAATTAATTGATAAATGTAAGTTTCCGGTTTAATATTATGCCTGACAAAAATAAGTGGCAAAATGTTTCAGCCTTCTGAAGTCAATAAGATAAATCCACCTCTGTTTATAATTTGTATTTATCTTCTTTTACCTGTTGTTAGAAACGATTCGACTCTTTCTCAATATACGATATATTTGATCTTCTATAGAATGAGCTAATTTTTTAATGGAATTAATTTTGTTCATAGGAGAGGAATTTTCAAAGATAAATAAAAGTCTAGGCGATCCTAATCGACCATTTGTAGCCCATTCTTTAGGAATATTTTCAATTGTATTAAGAATTTCGGAAATTGCTGGTTGACTTTGCTGTCTGTAATATATATGTTTAAATAAATAAATTTTAAAGGTTGAAAAATGAATAAAATATATTACCTTATCTGATCAAGAGCACGAAATAGTTTAATATAACTTAAATCCAATGTTTGATTCGGATGGACGGCAAAGAGTATATGAGATGTTAAAAATAAATATAGCAGAGCTTTGGCGTATTTATTTTTTAATTGAGACCATATTTGAAGAAATCCCTAAATTAAATAAAAAAAAGAAAGAAAGAAGATTTAAACAGTTATTAATAAGAAATTCAAATGGCTTGGTGCTTACTGGATATGTTAATTTTTTAAAGGAGGATGAATGAAATATTCCAGTCCAATTGTGTTTTTATCAGGAAAGTTTTGGGGTAGTTCTGATTTTTTGAAATATACATGTTTTTTGAATCCAAATCTGAGGTTTCCCACCAAAATTTCGTGACGCAACATTGTAGAGAATGCAAAAAAAGGTGAAAATTTCCATTTTTTGGCGGTTTTTCGCTTATAACTCGGAAACTATTAACTTTTCGTAAATAAGTTTTATTTACAAAATGAAAGTTCATAAAATTTCCAACAAATTTCATTATTTAGTTTTCTTTCTCCGATGGACCGTTTGGATCAAGCGCTAGTTGAAAATTGGGCGTATTTCTGCTGTCTCCACAAAAACCCACCTTTTCCACTTTAAAACTTTAATTTATTATTAAATCCTGTCAATTAGTGAATTCCTCTCAGTTCTCTGCACATACCTTATTTAGATCGCATATGTAAAGGTACAGGTAATTTTTTCAAAAATTACATACCTAATGTTCAAATTGTTTAATGAAGTCCGAAATTATACAAATTCAGTTACAAAGAAGTTGAAATTCCAACGAAAATTTTTTTAAAAATTATTACATTTTATTATATTAAATTACAATACATATTATATGATTATATATTACATTATTATATGAGCAAAAATTATATGACCCGTTGTCGTTTAGAGTGTCCTGGCACAGCCGAAATACGACAATTTTCAACTAGCGCTTGAGTCCAAAGGGACAATCAGAAAAAAAAACTAAATAGTGAAATGTGTAGCAAATTTTATGTATTTTCATTTTGCAAATTACGAATAGTTGGTAGTTTCCGAGTTATAAGCGAAAAACCGCCAAAAAATGAAAAATTTCACCTTTTTTTTTTTTTGCATTTTCTACAATGCTGCGTCATTAAATTTTGGTGGGAAACCTCAGATTTGGATTCGCCCCAAAAAACATATTTATTCAAAAAATCAGAACTACCTCAAAACTTTCCCCATAGGGGCACATTAAGCACAATTTGACTGGATTAAAATTATTTTCTTCTTTCCAGTAATTTTTTATTGATTCAAGTGGTTTATTCAAATATTTCGAGAGCACTAAAATAAAAAATATATCATAATATTTCGATGGGTTCAGACTTCGTTAAAACATTGAATGTTAACAAATATGGTTGTCATCTTGTACTGTGAAATTGTATATGTGTATACATATAGTGTATGATCAAGCTTTTTTTTCGTTGATTTGTGTAAGCTGATGGGGTCGATTTATTGGTGAGTGGGTGGGTAAGTATCTTACAATTTAACATCTGTAATTAGCAGAGAATAAATGCTCTATGAACCCACTAATTCGCTGTTATTCTGGTCCTGCAGTTTCCACTGAGGAAGAGATGCCGTAATATTTGGATAAACCACTTGAATCAATAAAAAATTACTGAAAAGAAACAATTGAATTTTATTCATCTTCCTTTAAAAAATTAAACATTTATCTTTTTATATAAAAAGTGAGTTAAATTATTTACCTGCGTTTCCAGACCTGCATTAATAGAATTGTAGGTTTTTATTAAGGTATCTAGATCATAGATTCCTCTCAAGTGTAAATAGATAATTTTCTTCTTGCTATCGAAAAATCCATCAATTTCACACTGCAAAATGAAATAGTTATTAAAATATATAATTCGAAATACAATTGCTGGATGTTTCCTTCTATCCAAGAGATAAACCTGTGTTTTCTGATTATATTTTCAAGACAAAGAAAACTATTATTGACTATTCTAATGAAAGTTTTTTTAAAAGGGCAATTTGACCTTCCTATTTATAGGTTTAATAATTTTTAAATTTTTGTTTTATATCTATTGATTGTACCTGTATCTATGACTATGTTATAATTGTTCTTAAAACAAACAAACAAAGCATACAGTGTTTGTTGCGATGTGCATAGTAGATGTTGCTGTTGATTGAGTTTTGATTCTCAATTTAAAGGTAGATCAAGTTTTTTGGTTTTTTTCATTGCCTAATTCTTATATGCATGTATTTTATGAAACAACTATATTTTCTTTATTGGGCCGCGCAGGAGGGGGCCTCCTCTTATAGAAAAGAGTTACAAATTTGGTAAATATATGACATTTTACAGTAAAGTTAAAATTTCATAGGGCGGGTCATTAACTGATTTGGGTAAAATACCCTTGTCACTAGTTTTGATTTTTTTTTCTTCTTTACATTGATTAATTGTGACCCGCCCTATATGTCCTACTATTAAAGGTGTAAAAATTTAATAGAGAACCCCTCATCGCCCTATAAGTTATGTCATTTATAGTCTTTTGGGTTATACCCAGGGCGATGAGGGATGCCACCACTTTATGCCACCACACTCCTTTCCATGAGAGTGTGATGGCATCGACTCTTTACTCTTACGGAGTCCGCCCCGACGCCAAATCGCTCCGCGATGTTGCTCACCAGACTGGAGTTGCCCCTATATTTTTTCAATTTTGTTTCGGTGGGCAAAACCCAGTCCAGCCGGCGCGGAGACGATCTGCACGTCTACCACCCAAACCACCCCCGACGAATCCTTCGCCACGATGTCTGGCTTCCGGTTACCTGCCGAAGTGGATTACATGTACTCCAACTCGACACGCATTTCCTTTTTTATCAATTCGTCAGCCAGACATCGAACCACCGCATCATGTCTACTGACCCGTCCATCATGGATCCTGTCGCACCCCTGAATAATGTGCGCCGTTGTCTCCGTTTTGCTACACCCGGCCCGGCATCTCGGGGGCCCTTCCGGCCGCCTTCCCCTACTGGTCCTAACAGCAGAAGGAAGGGACCCCGATCTAAGCCTACAAAATTCGATAAAGATATTATTTTTTATCTGGCCTGGGCGCAGCATCCAATTGTAGGAGCCTCTCGCCCCTGCGCACAACTCCAGATCCCGGCCAACGACGCTACTAAATAGGTTCTCGCGCCAGTAAGCCGCAACACCCTCCACGCCGCCGAGCTTACGGAGAACCCGTTTGGCCCAAGCTATTCTCCCGGTGCATGATCGAGACTCAGCGGCTGCTCTGGCCGCCGTGTAGTCAGATGACATCATTCTACTGATCCTCCCATGCACCAGGAGTGGTATTAATGACCCCAGGGATGGCAGTCCGAGTCCGCCATCCCGTATTTTGGAGTGGACGTATGCTACCGGCGTGTCACGGGGAAGCTTAAGGATCGATCTGTAAATTCGCCACTATATATTGTAATTTTTGCTCCCAGTGAGGGTCGGTGTTACTTTTCTAAATTGACATTTTTTGTTTTATTTTTTAGAAATAGGTACTGATAATGTATATTGGAGCAAAGAGATCGCAGTTTATAGTCTTCCATACTCAGATTACTAATTGCTATCCCAAAACTCTCCGGTACAATTCCCTTACTATAAATTGCATTATAACATTCAAGAAGATTTAGCAAAAATCCTTCTGGGCAGTATACGGCCACTATTATTTTATTCTTCTTATTATGTAGGCTAAAAGCCTGTTTACCCCAGAGCGTCTTTCCATTGTTTTCTTGGACGGCCTCGTCTTCTTTTCCCGGTAGGGTTGTTGTCATGTACCTTCCTCACCCCGATTTTTCAATGTTAATGAAGCAGAAAAAGGCAGGTTTGTTGAATTCCAAGGCTTTTTCAGGTAATTGCCTCACAACAAATATAGCATCGATACAAGAACGCCCGCGTCTAAATCCCTGTTGTTCATCTTAAGTGAGTTTGCTTGCTATAATAGATGTGGTGAGCTTTAAATGAGTATTGAGCAAGTTGATACCTCTGTAGTTTTCGGGGTTTCCCTTTTCTCCCTTTTTTAAAATTGGAATAACTATGTTAGTTTTCCATGATTTTATTGTAATGTTAAATGTATGAGTTGTACTATGACAGAAATTAAATATTAAAATCGCTATAGATATGAAACTAAGTATTTCCGGACATATGTTTATATGAACTTTTTTTTATTGTTTTGAGATTTATTATCCACCTAACCACCTTTTTAAATCCGTGACCTCTATTTTTTGAACACCCTATATAGTTATTATTGGACAAATCTTGCTCGTAAAATTGGCCTTGTGTAAGAGCTAATAGATTTATAGATATTCCACTGTCTTGGATCGACATCATTAAAATAAATAAATAAATATAGGTACCAAAGAATCAGGATCCACATTTTGTTCTTCAAATAGAAATGGCCTCAAAATTGGATACCCCTGAATAGAATCCAAACACCAAGTTTTAAAACTTGCTGAATTAATTCTTGATTTTCCAAAAATTGATACTACAATTATTTTTTTATTTATTTCAAGTATTTCACTAAAAGAAAATATAAAAGATTTATAATAAATAAATATAATTTACACTTAAATAGATTAATCAAAAATATTACTTGTCTTTATGAAGAGGTAATTTAAATTTATGAATTTTCATAATTGATTATTTATTAATCACAATGACTTTTCGACGAAACTTTTAAACGAGTTGTAATTGAATATTTGATTCTTTGAAAATGAAATTCCTGATCATTTTCAAATTTAGAAACGTCAATAGTTAGGGTCTCCCTGCTCTGTTTTGACAACACTCTTAGGGGAAAACAAAATTCCAATGTTGGCAACCCTGGCTCTCCCACGTGACACATGATCTGTTTTTTGTATGTAAAATTAATTTTATTATTCATATATTAATTTTATATGACCACGTTTTACCTCTATATTAATTCATAACTTTTTATTATATTGGTTATTTGGTTTTATCAAATATATCAACTTCAGTATTAATTTAAATATATATTTACCTATATATATACACACATAATTCCGAAATTTTTTTGGAATTTAAATTAAAATTATATAAATAAATAAAAAATAAAATGCCTAAGAAAAAGACAGGTCAACGTAAAAAGGCGGAAAAACAAAAATTAAGGCAAAAAGAAATAAGAACTGCTAAAGATAATTTGACATTAGGTAAATATCCTTGTAATGCTGCAATGGTAAGTTGAAAATTTTATATAAATCTTTTAATATTAATAAAAATAGAATTCATTCGCTAAAAGTTTCAGCTAAAATCACCTAGATTGTAAATTTTTAATAAGAAAATTTTACCTGAATGCACGACGTTTCTACAGCTATTTCTGGATTGGTTCAAGAGTTACTGAGTACCAATAAATTTCACTCATAGAACTTGAAAAACGACTCCAGAAATAAGTGTCGAAACGTCGTGAATTCTGGTGAAATTTACTCGTTAAAAATGTGTTTTTAGCAGAACTATTCTTTCGATAAATTATATAATATACTCATTTGGATTATTCATGTCCATTGATTAAATTATTGAAGTTATTGTTATAGGGAAATAAGCACTACCTATATCTTTTATGCAGCCCACTCATTGTTACGCCGACGATAGCACTCTGCACGGCAAACACTCACTCCCGAATAATCGAAACTCTCGATTTAGACAAACTGAATAAATGGGGCTCCCAAAATTTAGTTAACTTTAATGCAAACAAGACTCAATGTTGTCTAATTTCTAGGCGCGAAAATAAAGATTTCCCTGATATTCACTTCGATTCGAATACCCTGAAAATGTGTGACAGCCTATCCATGTTGGGCGTCTCTGTCGCATCTGACCTGTCTTGGAATGAACACATCTCCTCTGTGGCGAAATCTGCAGCAAGGAAGATTGGCTTCTTATTCAGGTCCAAGCGATTTTACAAACCCCCACAACTTCTCACCATCTACAAGGCCCAAATCCGCCCCTGTCTCGAATACGGCTCTCATCTATGGAGAGGAGCCTCTAAATATTCTCTTGCTACCCTGGATGCAATTCAGAAACGAGCCGTCAGGCTAATTGACGATTCTACCCTCACCGACTCGCTGGCTCATCGAAGAAATGTCTCTGCCCCTTCCCTTTTCTATAGATACTATCACGGCAGATGCTCTGATGAGATAAAATCAATAATTCCCCCAAAGCATGCTTTGCACGTAGCACGCGTTTTGCCCAACACTCTTTCGCGGTCAAATTAGAAAAGTGCCGGACCACTTCATTCGCCAGTATATCCCCATGACTTCAAGGAACTGGAACTCTCTCCCAGGCTCCATCTTCCCCAGCACTTATAAACTTCAAACCTTCAAAACCCGAGTGCATAACACCTACGCCTCCACCCCCTCACTTAATCAACTTTCCCTTCTCTTCGATAATGCAAGGGTCTTTCGAGATCCATAGGAGCTGCATCTTTACTGGTGCACCCCTTCTTGCATTAAAAAAAAAATATAATTTATATTTTATTGCCAACGTTTCGTCAACTTTGTTGACTTCTTCAGGGCTTAAATAGTTGACTTCAATTAGCTAATTGATGTTGATGACTTGCCTTGATATGTTTACTAAGAAAGAATAATTATAAATCTCTATCTCACGCCATATAATCTTCGCCTCAATCTAAGTAAGAGTTTGTTAGCTCCCCTTTTCCAGTACTGCGACATAATCTTTTCGAATTCCCTCGACAGTAAATCGGGCCAAAGACTAGAAATAGATTTGAATTGATGCACCCGCTATGTCTTAAATCAAAAAGCACGTAGACATCTTTCGGACCAGGATAAAAAACTTATTTTAAACAGATCTTTCTAAATTTTACTCTTGGTGGTGTTGTGTGATTATTTAAAAGCTATTAAATTCTGATAAATTCATTTGCCCGTCTTACTTAGAAAA
The DNA here is from genome assembly GCA_024734495.1 of Forficula auricularia. Classification (NCBI taxonomy): domain Eukaryota; kingdom Metazoa; phylum Arthropoda; class Insecta; order Dermaptera; family Forficulidae; genus Forficula; species Forficula auricularia. The sequence continues at coordinate 48,292 of JALMQS010000065.1, read as the reverse complement.
TCTATTTGTCGTCGGTCGCTCCACCCGGAAGACAAAGCTAGTGCAGGTGCACTATAAAACTAAACAATTCTTTCATTCCTTTAAATTGGCGGGTGCAAAGCTTTGGAATGAACTTGCATCCAAATTTCATGCAAACCCGACTCTTGGTGGTCTCAGGTCTTCGTTCTTTATGGATCCCAATAACTGATACTCCTTACTCTTATTTCCTTTATGTCTTCTAATCTTTCTCTACTTTTTTTCTCTTCTCCCCCCTTTAAAATTTTTGTATTGGTAAACTCTTTTGCCAACTTTGTAAAATATTGTTGCTAAATTATGTATAAAGACTAGGTGGGACCTAAAGGTTTGTATACTTTGTGAAATAAATAAAAATAAAAATTACAAATATGCAGGGAAGTTAACAATTTGAGCCCTGAAGAAATCAACAGAGTTGACGAAACATTGGCAATAAAATATAAATTATCTGCATAAAAGATATAGTCCTTATTTCCCTATAACAACTTCATTATATAACATACTAGGTCTGTAAATATGAAACCGGAATTTGCCCATAAATGGCTCTAGTTGTCAATGAAATCCGCTTAATTGGTGGCATTTTCTTGTTTTTACATTTATCAAATAATTTTAACTCAAAAGAATACACATTTAATACAAATAGATATTTTTTCATAGCGTTGAACACGTGGAATTTTGTGTCTACGATTTACCGACAGCATTGATTTTCTGTTATCATTTGAAGAAAACTGCTGCAGAATGCTTGTCGAAGCATATGGTGAGCATACTCTTGGTAAATCACAGTGCTTTGAGTGGTTTAAAAAATTCAAAAGTGGCGATTTTGACCTGAAAGATCATTAGAAAAAGTTTAAATTGCAAGCATTTTTGGATGAGGATGACACCAAAATCTGGCGAAACCGTTAATACTGAACGCTACCGACAACAAATAATGGATTTGATCCAAGAATCGAGTGTGAAAAACGACCAGAATATCAAAAGAGGCAACACAAAGTTATTTTGCTTCATGATAATGCACAGAACATCTACCCCGGGCAGGCTCTTGATGGATTCGCGGGTCATAGAAAGAGTGAATAAGTTCATGTATCTGGGAAGCTCCCTGATCGACCAGTGGGAACTTGACAAGGAGATACACACCCGTATAGAAATGACAAGAGCAACCTTCTCAAAAATGAAACACCTCTTATGTTGCGGTGATCTTTCCCTGGCTACAAAAATTAGAACAGTAGAGTGCTATGTGTTCCCTGTTTTAATGTTCGGAATGGAAGCCTGGACATTGACCAAAGTTATAATTATTATTATTCAGTTCCATTATTTAGTAAATAATAAATAAATAATGACTTTCTATTATCCAATACAAAAAAAAATACAAATATTTTACAAATACAAAAAACTTCGACCTCGAGGCCCAAAAGCCTCACCATCGAATGTCCATTTTTTTTTTTTTTATTTTTAACATATTTTTGATACTCCTTATTTTGGTAAGGGAAAAAATTGATAAAAAACCCCATACTTTTCCATTATTTAGATATTATATTTGACAAATCAGAGGAAAATAGGAACAAATTAAACAGTGTTAAAATATTCGATCAATTGCGACGTTTCGCCAATTTATTATGACTTCATTCCAAAACAAAGCGCTGAGAGCAATCGCTGATGCCCCAGAGGGTACCAAACACTACTATACTAAAAGACATAGAAATAACTTCTGTCAAAGACGAAATAAGACAACACCTAAACGTACCTAAACAAATTAACTCATCACCCAAATGAGTACGCTCAAGACATAATAAATACATTACCACCAACAAGATTAAAAAGACACAGACCAATCAAACTACTACAACGCTTCACGTGACCAAGCCAAGCCTTCTTGAAACCAATAAATCCCACCTTAATGATAAGTCAATGGAAATATCATTAAAATCATGTCGTGTAAAAAATTATGGCTATCGGTTTGATCAATTTCACAAAACACTTTGTAATTTACAAAGTGTTTTGTGAAATTGATCAAGAGCCTGATGAAGCCATAATAAATTGGCGAAACGTCGAAAATTGATCGAATGTTTTATCACTGTTTAATTTGCTCCTATTTTCCTCTTGATTTGTCAAATCTAATTGACCAAAATATTAGGGAAGAAAATTGAAGCATTTGAGATGTGGATTTACCGGCGGTTATTGAAAATATCTTAGGTGGACCACGTGACCAACGATGAAGTGTTACGTAGCGTTGGCAAGAATAGAGAACTGCTTCTTAACATCAAAAAAAGAAAACTAGAATACTTTGGTCATGTAATGAGGCACCTAGAAAAATATAAAATTCTACATCTGGCAATGCAGGAGAAGATTTACGGCAAACCAGGTCGTCGGCTGCGAAACCTACAAAATTGCTTTGGTCTACTGGAATTGTTCAGAAGAACAGTAAATAAAGCGTCGATCGCTATGATAATAGCCATGTCCTCGAGTTATAATGGGTATCAGAATCCAAGAAAATCAGTAAAAAATTAATTTGCTGACAAAAGAGTTAAATTTTTCATCTGCAGCACTGCCATCATCAAAATTCAACTCTTTTGCAGCTGTCATTCGGCTGGTTTTTATAGTCAAAAACAACTATACATCAGAATTGTGTAATTGTAGTTATGTCTTATTTTCCGCTTTTTGAACCTAAATTCAACATTATAATGAAAAATTATAAAGCTCAACGTTTCGAACCTCTAATTCTGGAGTCGTTTTCGAATGATGTCCGCCAGCGGGCATGGCAGGTGAAGAAGACGAAGATAATGCACCATCGCACACAGCAAAACCGCTCAAGAAAACGATTGAGGCGTTTAGTTTGCAAATACTTTGGCATGCGTCTTACTCACCAGTCTTGGCTCCATCCGATTACTACTTATTTGCATCAATGCCACACGCACTTGTTGAGCAGCGCTTCACTTCTTACTAAAATGGCTCAATGATTGGTTTACCTCAAAAAGAGAAACAGTTTTTTGGCTAGTGAGATTGGAAAAATGTGTAGCTAGTGATGGGAAATACTTTGAATAAAATATTTTTTACCATTTTCATACAATAAATATGTATTATTTCATTGTTCGTATCCATAATCAAATCTTTAAAAGCATCGTAGGGAGTTGGACAAGAATTTAAATCAAACGCAAAGTTTCTTAATTAAATGGGCCAAACGTTTCGTCACTGATTAGCGACTTACTTCCTCGGTGGCTGAAATAGTGAAAACAAGACAATTAGACACCTTTTATTAATCATTAAATGTTTTTAACTGTAAGATTAGGTTGGTTTTTACCTCATTTGATAAACTTATTTGTCAGGAGCTCTAACTATAAGAAATAAACTGCAACGGATCGTTGCTAAACTTTATCCAAAGTCATTTGAAATATTAATATGTTTATTTCTTTATTATTAATCAGACATCACTGACTATTTGCAGTCCATGTTCACTTAAATTCAAAAATAGTGATCGATTCTCATTTATTAGTCGATGAATAACCATTTTACAACGGATTTTAAACGTTTTGGTTATTATTGGTAACCATTGCTGAAGACATGGAGGAATCGAATTAAAATCCAAAATAGGCATCGATTCCCATCTAATACTTGAGGAATAACAATTCTACATTAGATTTTTGACGTTTCGATTATTATTGGTAACCATTGCTGAAGACATGGAGGAATCGGCTTAAAATAAAAAATAACGATCGATTCTTATCTAATACTAGAGGAATAACCTTATTGCATTCTATTTTTTATGTTTTGACTATTAATAGCAAGGTCTACTGAAAACGTGGAAGAATCTACTTAAAATCAAAAAGACTAAATTCTTTTATGGCAAACAACTCAAGCATGAGACCGAGTACAATACTTTCCCCATGCTTCGCATTGGATAAAGTAAAAACATTTTTAAAGAGTATATCTTTCCCGAAACGTCAACGATTTGTCATTAAAACAAAGATAAAACATATAAAAAGCATAAAGATAAAACATAAAAACAAAGATAAAAGTAAATAAATATTGTTTTTATGAGATATTAATTTACTATAAGTTAGGCTTTTCTAGTTCACTTGTTTCACGTTAATTTTTTAATTAAGAAACAAGTGACCTAGAAAAACTAACTCATAAAATATTTATTTACTTTTATCTTTATTAAAGATGTTTCACCTTGCACCAACACCACAATCTAATTAAAAAGACCAAACTATATTACTCTATCTATATATATAAAAATCAATTAAGATTGTTATAAAAAACTCCGGTTTCATATTTACTGACCTGATAAATGAATTAATAAGCTTTTGTAACCTATTTGATTTAATATAAATCATAATTATTTGTCATTGTTTTTTAGGAATGTGAAAAATGCAATCGCAAACAAAAAAATCGAGCTTTCTGCTATTTTTGTCAAAGTGTTCAAAGATTGCCACAATGTGCACAGTGTGGAAAAATTAAATGCATGTTGAAGACTGGTGATTGTGTGGTAAAACATGGAGGAGTTTTTACTACTGGTTTGGGGATGGTGGTAAGTATTCAACACTTATAGTCAGCAGTTTTTAATTTATAAGCTTAGTTTAGTCACAATTAAATCCTTTATAGTCTAAGATCCCGACTTAGGTCGACCTTCACCTATTGAGTTTCCTAATGAAATTAATATTTTGATAATATAATGTATTAATAAACAAAACTTGATAGGGTCGACATCCAATTTCCTGCATAGCTATTTTATCTAATTTATTTATTTTTTAATTATCTACATTTTCATATATAACAATAAAGGAAACTCAAAATACTAATTCGAAGTTACCTGTTGATACCCTGTCTACATGGACTTATGCAGGGTAAAAAGATGGCGACTCAACTTTGGCATTTTATATATACATATTTTACTCTTGATTGGTAATATATTTATCTCGGAAACTCGATAACTACATTTATGTAATAAAATTAACAACTTTAATTTTTTATTAAAAAATAGCTATGAAGGGAAATTGGATGTTGATCCTATCAAGTTTTGTTTATTAATACATTATATTATCAAAATATTAATTTCATTAAGAAACTCGATAGGTGAAGGTCGACCTAAGTCGGGATCTTAGACTATTATTGATTTTGCCAAATATTCTACAATTTATTATTAATGTTAGGACCCTATACCGCCATTAATTCTTGTAAAATAACCGCGAGGATTGCTTCTTTTAACAATTTAGATTTATGCTCTCTTGAAAATGAAGATGATATCTTAATTTTAATGTTATTAAGACACGTTGCTTTCTAATATGTCTGAATAGAAATCTTCTGACATTTCCTATGAATTGAATTTTTAGAAGGCTTGTTTTAATAATTCTTTGTTTGCTTGCCCCCACTCAAAAGCATCCCAGGACCAAGCCGGAAAATAGAACATGTTCTTTCAATTAACCTAACAACAAATAAATATATTAAAGTTTTTTCTTTTTTTTTTTAATTATAAACTGTCTGAGTGCAAAACTCAATAATAAAATATACTACAACAATAAAATAAAGTAAATAAAAATAAACAATAACAATAGAAACAAACAACAATACCATATAGATAAATAATAAATAATCTATATAAACAAAAATAACAAAATATATCAGTAATCACAATCGAATATTTAAGAATCACAAAAATTAAGATCACATGTCTTAAGGCTCCTAATGAGGATGTAATTTTTGACATTTTCGTTTAAAAAATGACGCGGCAGGTCAAAAATGATGATTCTAAACCTTTGGAATATACTCAACCAACATCAGTAAACACTACCATAGTTGTCACAAAGGTAATCAGTGAAACGCGGTTTAACTACATAGTAAGAACCCGTTCTTACTAAAAACGGGTTTTTACTGCAACATATATATATATATATATAATTTATTTGTTTGAGACTATAGTTTCGAAGGCTTGGCCTTCATCATCAATCTTTTTAATTAGAAACAATATATCTATTATTTCTCATGGGGTCAATTACCGATTGGAAATTGAAAATTTGGTGTCATAGCAAGCCAGCCACTTACAATCGGTGATTAACCTCATGAGAAATAATAGAAAAAATATTTCTAATTAAAAAGACCAAATCTTCGAAACTATAGTCTCAAACAAATAAATTAGATAGATTTTAATTTTCCTCATTAATATATCAAAGAATAATTGATGCGTCAACGAGAATTATTTTGACCCCGCTGATTTGAAAAAAGATATTTTTATCTCGCGAGACTACTGCGGATTACGCTATTGGAGTCTGCGGAGTATTAAGTCTGGACCAAGAGAGAAAAGATGTGATCCACTTAGCTACAATCCAACGTCATTTCGCGTATAGCCCGCTAGACATTCGGATGGATCACCAAGTGAATTTGAAATCTCAGATGTTATATATTCGATCTCCCAGTCCAAAGCGCTAGATCTATTAGCATTAGATTCGCGATTGAATCAAATGTAGAAAACCTTCAGTCAAATAAATTATATATACACCCTCACACTCAACAGAATTGTACAATTTTAGTTTTATAGTCTACCTCCTACCTATTATTTTTTATTAAGATAATATAAATATTTAATCACCTGAAATAATTGTATATTTCCAGGAGCAATCTGTGACTTTTGCGAGGCGTGGATATGCCATGGTCGACGGTGTCTTACAAGTCACGCATGTACTTGTCCACTTCAAGAAGCCATATGCATTGAATGCGAACGAGGAGTTTGGGAACATGGAGGAAGGATATTCCATTGCTCATTTTGTTCTAGCTTTCTCTGTGAAGATGATCAATTTGAGCATCAAGCATCTTGCCAAGTTCTTGAGTCTGAGTCATACAAATGTAATTTTCAACTTTTATTTTCTTATTTAATTTAACTTAAGGTAGTTCTTTCACAAATGCAAACTTGGAATATAAGTCATTAAAAGCATAATAAACACTCTGTCGAAATTTGAAGACAATTTACCACACCAAACATGAAATAATTGTAATTAAAAATGAAATTTTTTACATATGGTAGATTGGAAAAGGGTGGGAAAATGATCATTATTTTATTTTTTTCATTGAAGGACTTTCACCATCTTGATGAAAAACTAATATTTATTAGAATAATATATTCGGAATAACTTAAAAAAAATTGAAATTATTTACCTCATAGTTTTGATAAAAATTAAAAAAAAAACATATTTGGGCGATTATATTTAGTGGAGGGGATATAATATCAATGGCTTGGAAACGATTCATTCATAAAGAGAATATAGTAGTGCGAGAAGTATAGTCACGTTAAAAAAAACATAACCTAAAATTTTACATAATATATATCGGAAATTTGCTTATTGCTGGCGACCACTTTTCTTTAGAATACTACAAAATTTGCTAAAATGAATTGAGAGACACAAGAGTACAAGTTTTACAAAAAAGATTATCATAATAAAAATGTTTTATACCGAGATATTATAATTATTACCTATGGGGCCGTCCATAAATAACGTCACACAGTAAGGCGTGGGGGGGGCATCTCAGATTTGAGACAGGGGCTCCGGGGATCTTAAAAATTGTGATACATAACAGTCAAATTAAATTTTTTTTTTAGATTTCAGGATATTATTATTCAAACCTGAAAATTATAGGGTATAAAAGTGATAGTGTGACGTCACAATACAAGGGAGGCCCAATGAAAATGTGACACAGGGGGGAGAGGAGTCTAAAAATCTTGTAATTCGCATGACGTAATTTATGGACGGCCCCTATCCTATAGATATCTTCAAAATAAGTAATTAATACCTCAGTATATAACATTATGTTCAGCGAAAAGATACGGTATCGAATTTTAGGATTGTCTTTAGTTTGTTGTAAAAACTAATATTAATTGATAAGGCCGGGCGCACACTTGAGACGCAGCTCCACAGCGCAGGCAGGGCATTTTTTGTGAACCATCTTTTTAAGTAGAGGCGCGCATTTTGACCCGCAGCACAGTCCTGCCCCACGTGCCGACTGCGCCCACTTGTGGATACAGGGTGGGGCATAAAGACTACCACATTTGAAGGTGTAAATAAAAAACACAATAGCAAAAACTAACCACCCAAATTGGGGGGGGGGGGGGGGGGGGGGGGGGGGTCGAAAAATGAAAATTCTTGCACTTAGAGCAAACTCAACCAAATTTTGTATACATATTCTATTGCCCCCCAGAAGTCTAAAAATGCAAAAACTAACCACCCAAAATGGGTGAAAAAATGAAAATTCTTGTTTTTGGAACAAACTCATCCAAATTTTGTATACATAATCTGTGGGCCGCTAGAATGGAGGGCTTGGAGGGCTTCTCAGCTAGTGTTTTATATTTTTTTACAAAATAAATGTTTCGCATAAGGCGGTCATTTTACTTCTGTGCTTTCGTCGACCTGCTGCCCGAAACTGCTTCTCAATGTGCGCGTACACTGTGCTACGCAGTGTTTTTTTTTCCTGTGCTGCACTGCCTGCGCTGCGTCCCCTGCGTGACGCAGCTCAGTGTGCGCCTTAGCGAAGTGATGGAAAGGCAGCTCAAGAATAGTGAAAAAAATTCTCTCGAATAAAATTGATTTATTGGACATTCATTTTTTTCCTCAATCAAAAACCAACGTTTCGGAGGTTTTTCCCCTCTTTCTTCGGGATTTAAAAGGGGTCTTTGAGGGGAACAATACAGGATATTTCTCTCTTCTCTCCTCCAGCAGTGCTCGAAATTTGTCCTTTCTCAACTGAGTCATCAATAGAATTTTAACACATGGGCTGAAAAATCCCGGGCCTAACACATACATTGCGCTAGCTTTTTTGAATTCACCTCTTTTTCAGTTAGTACCAACCTTCAAAAGACAGCTGTCAAAATTTCATGATATTCCATTCATTAGTTTGTGCTAAGAGTGGCGCTTTTCAGAGCAATGGATCAAAAACAATTTTGTGTTTTAATTTTACACTGCTTCTTGATGGGAAAAAATACCGTTCAAGCGAAGCAATGACTTGAAAAGTGTTATGGGAACTCCTCTCCATCAGAAACAACAATAAAACGTTGGTTTGCTGACTTCAAACGTGGCCGTAGGGACACCGATGATGCAGAACGCAGTGCACGTTCAAATGAGGTGGTAACACCAGAAAACATCAAAAAAATCCATTGAATGATCGAAAAGTGAAGCTGCGTGAGTTAGCTGACATCGTAAAGATATCAAAAGAACGTGTTGGATTTATATTACATGAGCATTTGAGTATGAGAAAGCTCTGTTCAAAGTGGGTGCCGCGCTTGTTCACTGTTGACCAAAAACAACAACGTGTTGATGATTCTGAGCAGTGTTTGGACATGTTTAAACGTAACAAACCGGAATTTTTGCGTCGATATGTGACAATGGATGAAACATGGATCCATCACTTCACTCCGGAATCAAAACGATCGTCATCTGAGTGGACAGCAACTGGTGAACCTCGTCCAAAGCGCCCAAAAGCACAACAATCGGCTGGAAAGGTTATGGCCTCGGTATTTTGGGATGTGCGTGGTGTAATATTCATCGACTATCTTGAGAAGGGAAATACCATCAACAGTGAATATTATATAGCGTTATTGGAGCGTTTGAAGGCCGAAATTGCAAAGAAACGGCCCCATTTGAAGAAGAAAAAAGTGCTGTTTCATCAAGACAACGCACCGTGTCACAAGTCAATCAAAACAATGGCAAAACTACATGAATTGAACTTCGAATTGCTCCCACATCCACCGTATTCGCCAGATTTGGCTCCCAGCGACTACTGGCTGTTCGCAGACCTCAAAAAAATGCTCGCCGGTAAGAAATTTCGCACGAATGAACAGGTTATCGCTGAAACTGAGGCCTATTTTGAGGCAAAAAATAAATTATTCTACAAAAGTGGTATCGAAATGTTAGAGCGGCGTTGCTCTTGATGGAGATTACGTTGATGAATAAAGCTAATTTTGATCAAAAAAACGTGTTTTCTTTGTTAGGCCCGGGACTTTTCAGCCCATGTGCTAATTCTGTCTTTCCATCACTTCTCAATTAAAATTTCTACCAGTCCGTCTCTCTCCGTAAAGAAAATTTCTTCTAATATATGAATATTAATTTGTTATAAATTATCATTTTTACAGGTCAATCTTGTAATAAATTAGGACAATATTCATGTTTGCGTTGTAAAATTTGCTACTGTGAGGATCATGTTCGTAGAAAAGGATTTAAGTATGAAAAGAATAAGGGGATTCCGTGTCCCAAATGTGGATATGAAACTTCACAAACCAAGGATCTTAGTATGTCAAGTAAGTAAAATAGAAATATTCAACAAGTACTTATCTATAAATCGCTAACATTCTATTTATTTATTATTTTTTCAATTGTTCTTTAAAACAGCTCGAAGTCACAAATTTGGCCGGCAAAATCAAGGCAATACTTTTGATAATGAAGATGATGAAGGCGGAAGTAGCAGTTATCGTTATTTTGATTCTGAAGCCTTAGGAGATGATGGTAAAAATTATTTCTATAAATTTATTATTATTAGTATTAGTTTCGTATGGACCGTTAGGATCACGCAAAGCCCCTCATTGATTCTGTTTTCTGATCAGCCATACAGCTTTTATATTTTATCTCCTTGGATCCTCTTTCCTTCTTCTGTCCACTTAATTCCAGTTCTCTTCTTGATCTCTCTCTCCGGTCGAACCTCCCATCTACCAGATATACCCGTATGAAGTGAGCGTTAAGATACAAATGTGTCGATAGAGAACATTTAATGTGAACGAGCCTTAATTTTTTTTTGTTTGGTTGGTATGACACCTGTTAAACATATTTAGGGCCGGTTGTATGTCGCAAAGTAAATGCTTTTTACCACTAACACAGGGTAGATGGTAAATGGAGGGATTGGGATGGCCAATCAGATGCCAGGCACTGACAATGCTAGTGGTAAAAAGCATTTACTTTGCGACATACAACCGGCCCTTAATATACATCAAGTCATTGAACAAACAACATCATATTTTTTCATCGTGTTTAAAATGTCGAATTTTGTACCACAAAAAAGTGATGATTTACAAAAAATTAAATATGTACATATTTGTAGTTCAGGCTTATTTACGATTAGTTTCTTATTAAATATTCAGGAGATAATCATCTTCAATATTTTTCAAATTTGATTCGGCAATACTGAGAACATTGCTTCCCATATAAATATAGTACCTGAAGCCACCGAGCGATGCTCGGCAACTTTTGCTTCAGTTAAAAGTGATATATTAATATTATTTTTAATTTAAAATTCTTAAAGATAAGAGTAAATAAATATTTTATTTAATATGGATTTACTATGAGTTAAGGATACTGGGTCACTTATTTCACATAAAAGTGACCCAGTATCCTTAACTCATAGTAAATCCATATTAAATAAAATGTTTATTTACTCTTATCTTTATTAAAGATGTTTCACCTTGCACCAACACCACAATCTCTACTGATTATTTAAAATTCTGTTAAAAACCACCCCGTCACTGCACTCCACCCCGGCACCCCGCCCCATACCGCACCCGCACACCACTTCCCCGTCACGCCCCCTGGACAACCACCCCCGTACCGCCTCCGCTCACCGCACCCCCGCCATGACCCCTGGACCCCGAACCCGTCACTCCACCAACCCTGCACCACCCACACCCCACCCCCAGTTTTTGTATTTCTAATTTTCTAGTGGCCCACAGATTATGTATATATAAGTATATAAATAAATTCCGTATAATTTTTTTTTAATTAAATAACAATTTATCGAGTTTTATAATAATAAATTAAATTGCCAAATTCTAATATATAATCATATTTTTTTGTGGGATTTAATACTAAAATTTATAATCAATTAAATTGTTTAATTTTAATATATATATATTAATATTTGCTATAACCTATTAGTGGGTTTTAAAATTGAAAAACCAATTAATAAATAAAAGATAATTTAAAAAAATTTAAACAAACTTTTTTATTGAGATATTCATCTATCAATAATTACTTTAATTAAGAAAAGATCAATTAAGATTAAATTTGTGGAGGTCCAGACCTAGCCAGATCGCTTTCTCATCCTCAAAACTTGTTAATAGAATTTGTTTCATCAAAATCGGTAGAGCCGTTTTCAAAATAGAACTAAGATACAAACAAATATATAAATATATAAACAAACAATTTTTGCTCGTTTAATAAGAGTAGATATTTAATACATAATGGCAATTTCACAAATTATTGCAAATACAATGATAAAAATAAATAAATTTTTAGCTTCTGTTCATTATAATTTTTTCATTGTCATTGTTGACCTATGTTTCGTGACCCCAAAATGGGGTCGCGACCCTAATTTAAGAAGAACTACTCATAAATATTTATAATATATTTATATATGTTATTTATAGATTCTGACGATGAAGAATATGCTTTATCGGATGAAGAATCCGATGATGATGATGATGAAGACGAGGATGACGACGATGATGAAGAAGAATCAAATGATCAGAGTAAAAATAAAAAATAAACATTTTTAAAATTTTTTAATAAATTGCAAACCACTATTAATTTCAGTTTTATTTTTTTTTAATACAAATATTTTTTAATTGTATATTTATTTTATTTTAACTTGAATGAAGTTTTAGAAAATCAATATGTTTAAATTTAATTTAAAAAGTTAGATTATGTGTTACTGTACTCTGTACTACAGGCCGCACTTTTAGATGCATCCATTAATAGTAACCTCATATTATATTATTCTATATTCCAAATTGACACAATTTGAACCTATTCTTGGATAATTTCAAATTCAGAAAATCTCCCTATGGATACTGAGTCACTAAAGGAAAACTCGCTCTATAAGGGACCGTGCGTCACGACTTTAGCGCCAACTGGCGATGAAAATGTAAACTTTTTGGGATGCTGGAAATCACTCTCAATCCACTTTGACTGAACAAGGCCTTCATAAATATAAATTAACTTTTTAAATTAAATTATCTCAATCAATAGAATCAATTATATATATATATATATTATATATTTTTTGTAATTCAATGAAATTACATAATCAATTAATTATTTATTTATTGGAAAATATAATTTCTGGGTATTTTACAATATTAAAGGTTATTTTTTATAAAAATTTTATAAAAAAAAACAAAACAAAAAACAACGTTGATTATTTATTGATCAATTGAAAACTGAAATTAAAAATCGATATTGTACGTTATTATAATGGTTGTCATTAAAAATGTTTCTCTTTAACTACTCAGTGTATAATTTTTTTCCCTTAATTATAAATTTAAAATCTAATGAAATAAAATTTGATGAAGGCAGCCACAAAGAGACTATTTCCAATAAATATCATTTATTATAAATTTTCTTTTTACTTTATCATACAGGGTATTGTCAAGTATTGTAATCGTGCATGAATAAAAAATAATTTTTAAGAAAAAAATAAAAACCGACTTCAAAAAATTAAATGCAACAAATAAAATATACACCAAAAGGTATAAAATAATTATTATCTTATTGTTACAACTAAACGACGAAATATTAACATGAAATTACTTTTTGAAGTCGGTACCAAACAAACTATACCTATAAGCTAGCGTACCCGCCAAACGTACTAAGTAAGATCCGTCGAGTGCGATTCATAAAAGGTATATGTTTGGCACCGACTTCAAAAAGTAATTTCATGTTAATATTTCTTCGTTTAGTTGTAACTAAATAAGATAATAATTATTTTATACCTTTTAGTGTATTTTTATTTGTTGCATTTAATTTTTTGAAGTCGGTTTTTATTTTTTCTTAAAAATTATTTTTATTTTTCTCTTTTTAGTGATGTTATTAATAGTGATCATATCATCAGAACTTGACCAAATTAATATTGACACCATCCCTAAGACACCCCCTTTCCAATAAAAAAGAATCATCGAAATCGGTTCAATAAACAAAGAGGTTAGGTCTAAACAAACCTAATAAAAAAGGTCTAATACCTATGAAAAACGAACGAAAAATGGGACCAATCGGAAGCTAGACTGGACCCAATGCCAAATTTTTTTTTTCAAAATCGGTTGACAATTGGCGGAGATATGAGGTAACATAGGCACAAAAAAAAAACAAAAAATTCAGTCGAATAAAGAACCTCCTCCTTTTTTGAAGTCGGTTAAAAATTAAGGTTTTGTCTGTACATTGCTCCAAATCACGCCAAATTTTGGTAGCACACGTTTCAAGCAAAGTTATGAACGAAAACACCCTCAACAAAATTCCTGTCTGTCTGTATGTATGTGTCTGTCTGTATGTTTCAGTGGTTTCCGCGAAAAGTTGATCACGATTCACGCAAAAACGGTTGAAGGGATTATTATGAAATTTCATATTTGTATCAGATGTCTTCTAACTTACGTTTTTAGCTATATTACGTTTTTGATATTTTGACCCCAAAAGGGGGTTTGGATGGAGGGGGGCGCACGAATGAAAATTATCAAATAACTCCTAAACTATTAACCCTACGGCAAAATTTATTATGAGCAAAGTTGTAGGGGATGTGATTTCTGACAACTTTTGTTTAAAAAAATTCCCCCCAAAACCACCCAAAAAGAGGGGGAGGAGTCAAAATATATAAATTCTTGCCCTTGGAGCAAACTCAACCAAATTTTGTATACATAATCTGTAGGCCTCTAGAAGAGCTAGAAATGCAAAAACTAATCACCCAAAATGGGGGGGGGTCAAAAAATGAAAATTCTTACCCTTAGAGCCAACTTAACCAAATTTTGTATACATAATCTGTGGGTTACTAGAAGGCTAGAAATGCAAAAGGTGGGTGCGGGGGTGGAGTGATGGTGCGAGGGTGGTGTGTTGGTGCGGCGGGAGGGGGGTGCAGGGTGGAGTGGATGGTTCAGGTGAGGATCCAGAGGCTTAGTGGGGTGGTGCGGGGCGGGGGTTGGGGACGGGTGGGGGGTGCTGGGTGGGGTTCGAGGTGTGTGGTGGGTGAGAGTGGGGTTCGTGGGTTGGGGGTCCAGGGGGCGTACCCCCAGGCTAGCAAGAGGGCCGCCAAAGGCGGGACTTGCAGCTAGTATACTATAAAATGAACATATAACGAAAATATTTTTTTTACTGGCGCCACTGGTGGGTCAAAAAATGAAAATCTAGGCCATTTGAGCAAACTGAACCAAATTTTGTATACATAATCAGTGGGCCCCCAGAGACGCTAAAAATGCAAAAACTAACCACCCAAAATGGGGGGGAGGGGTTGTAGGGTCAAAAAATTAAAATCTAGGCCCTTGTACCAACCTCAACCAGAAGTGTATGGTAAGATCAAGTGGTTGGCCACATCAGAACGTGTCAATTTATTTCTCTTATAGTGTTGTTTCGGAGGATTTTCTCTCCTTCCTCAGGGTTCAAAAGGGCTATTGAATGAGAATAGCACTCTTTTCTTTCCTGCCTCCTCTGTCAGTGTTAATTGGAGTGCAGAGAATACTGCTACTTTATGACTTTCCATTATCATTGCACTCTGTTTTACTGGTAAGTGGAAGACATAAGAGTATTTTTTTTTCCAATAAATGATATCTATTTATTGGAAATAGTCTCAGTTTATTTCCGGACCGCCATCATCAAATCCTGAAATACATTTATAAGTTTTAGTTCATCAATTTAGATGTAGAGAGTTGCAGTTTGTATACTATAACCATAAGTTTCATCTAAAGTCTAGTACAAACTGGTAAGACATGTTGAGCGATTTTGGTCTCTGAGACGTGTCTTAGGTTGTCTACGTAGACATGTCTATAGACAAATCCTGTCTACGGGCTTGTTGCGAGACCAAAAATCGCAGGTCTATACATTAGACATGTTGCACAACATTTGGACAGTGTGGACGTCACTCGGCGTCTAAAGGCGAGACACGTCTCAGTCAGTCTCTAGCTACCCAGTAATGTGGTTCGGCTGTTTACAGTTATTTTCCAAAGTTTTACAGTTCTTTTGAAAACATGTGCTCTAACGAGAAAGTTTTAAAACTAATTAAAGATTACCATGCGTCTTATTGTTCGTGGGATGTTACAAGTCCCGACTACAAAAACCGGGTAAAAAGAAAAGTGGCCCTGGAATCTCTGGCTGCAAAGCACAATGTGACAGGTGGAGATAGAAAACAAAATCCATAATTTAAAAACTTCACACAAAACAATGTATTCCATAGTGGACTGCGAAGATCAGACTGAGAAATTCACAACGTAGTGTGGTCGCTAGACGAGACAAAGAACGGTGTCTCTAGACGATCTATAGACAGTGTCTCCAGACCGTTTCTAGGTGGTCTATAGACAAATCGCTCAACATTGTCTTCTAGTGTGTACTAGACTAAACCCAGACATTCAGACATTGTAGCGATACTAATAGGATCCCGTATTATTCTTTAAACAAAAGTGCCCTAAATAAGTATTTGAATAAAGCAACTTTAAAATGTTCAAAGAGACCAGCTTAAAAGTAAATTTTTACTTTACCATACAGGGTATGGTCAAGTATTGAAATCGTGCATGAAAAAAGTGGTTGTTTTTCCTTCTTTTTTTCAAAATATCTCAAAAACAGCTGAAACTATTTCGATTAAAAAAATTGAGCGAAACCATGGCATTTCGCTCTACAAAAAAGCTCTAATAAGTGAACATCGAAAAAATTATATTTTTCGAGATAATAATTGTTTTGTCAAAATGTCTGTTAGTCTGTTAGTTAGTTAGTTAATTAGTTAGTTAGTCTGTGCGTTACCAAATTTTTGTGGACGAGCTAGCTCAAAAACTAGTGTGAATATCGAAACCAAATTTCACACGTAGTTTTGGTCCATTGAGATTAAGAGCTGATTAGATTTTGGTGCATATAGACCCAAAATTAAGGGGGTGGAGGGGGGGGTTAAAATTTAAAAATCTAGGTCGTTTGGGCAAACTCAACCAAATTTTGTATACAAAATCAGTGGACCCGCAGAAGTCTAAAAATGCAAAAACTAACCGCCCGAAATGGGGGGGGGTCAAAAAATGAAAATCTTGGCCATTTACCAAACTCAATCAAATTTTGTATACATAATCAGTGGACCCGCAGAAGTCTAAAAATGCAAAAACTAACCCTCCAAAATGAGGGTCAAAAAATGAAAATCTTGGCCATTTACCAAACTCAATCAAATTTTGTATACATAATCAGTGTGCCCCTAGGAATTTAAAAATGCAAAAACTAACCCCCCCTTCCCCTACATGATTATAAATAATTTTATTAAATATTAATGTAAGTGAGGGGCCAGGTTGTATGGTAAAGTCAAGTGGATGGCCACATCTGAACACGTCAGCTTATTTAATTTAACAAGAGATTTTCAAACACACAGTGACAAATAGAAAAAGTCCTATGAGGTAATCGGATGATCCGAAAGGTTAATCAACTACTGAATGGAAAATGTCATGCGGTTACGCTCAATCGATTCTATTCTCTCGGCAAAAAAATTCGAACAAAGAAAAAAGATAATTCAGACTGAGAAATTCACATTGTAGTGTGGTCGCTACACGAGACAAAGAAAGGTGTCTTGAGACCGTCTTTAGATGGCCTATAGACAAATCGCACAACATGGTCTACTAGTGTGTACTAGGCTTAAGGGGTGAAACTTCTTTAGCGATGTATCTGTTTGAATTTTTTAGTAACAAAAAAGGGAAAATGACTCAATCGAGGGGAAAAAGAGACAAGACCTGATTTTAAATTAATAATTAAAATTTTCTAATTTTATTTGACATAAACAATTAGTGGGTTTTAAGATTAAACTTGGACTCTAAAAGTATTTAAGGATTGGGTCTGAGTCGAAGGTATCTGCGAGTCTTGAAATACTGAAGGTTATACATGTACATTATTCGAATGTTTTCTACATTTGATTCAATCGCGAATCAAATGTAGGGAATTTTTGTCAAATATTGAGTGAAAATAATATTTGAACTTATATATTTCTAACTTGAAATAATGATCTTAATTTTTTCTAATTAATATGTAGCGGCTCGCTGTTGCTTTGGCTGCGAGCTTTTAGACACGGCCGCAGATGACTCAGTCAGATCGTTGCGACACTTTTGCATGACTGATAATTTTTTTTTTTTTTTTTTAATGCAATCGAATGCAATAAGGGGTGCACCAGTAAAGGTGTAGCCCCTATGGATCTCGAAAGACCCTTGCATTACCGAAGAGAAGGGATAATATTTCAGTCATGTTATAAGTGAAGCAATTCGATCTCGACGGATGATCGAAGGAGGACCCATCCACCAACTCGGAGCTCCTCGCCCGCTAACTAGGCGGGTGGCGCCTAGCCCGGCTTTTTTACCAGGGACGAACATCGCCCTGCACAATCATTGTTAGGTCCCCTCCAACTAAGAGGGGAGCGCGGACACGCACCGACGCACTCAACCGAGGCCCTAACAAATATAACAAAGAATAATTGTTAGATCAATGAGAATTGTTTTTGACCGCGCTTATTTGAAAAAGATATTTATCGCGAGACTACTGCGGATTACGCTATTGAAGTCTGCGGAGTTTTAAGTCTGGACCAAGAGAGAAAAAGATGTGATCCACTTAGCTACAATCCAACGTCATTTCCCGTATAGCCCGCTAGACATTCGGATGGATCACCAAGTGAATTTGAGATCTCAGATGTTATATATGTATATATATATATAAATTCCCAACATTTGATTCGCGATTGAATCAAATGTAGAAAACATTCGATTAATTAATGGCAAGCATCTAACAATAGACCGAGCGCTCTGGACTGGGAGATTAAATATATAACATCTGAGATTTCAAGTTCACTTGGTGATCCATCCGAATGTCTAGCGGGCTATACGCGAAATAACGTTGGATTGTAGCTAAGTGGATCACATCTTTTTCTCTTGGTCCAGACTAAGGACTCAGCAGACTCCAATAGCGTAATCCGCAGTAATCTCGCGATAAATATCTTTTTCAAATAAGCGCGGTCAAAAACAATTCTCATTGATATAGCAATTATTCTTTGTTATATTAATTAGAAAAATTAAAATATATCATGTACATTATGTTGCTGGGAAGACGGTCGGAGGAAGAGAGTTAGGTAGAAAAAAATTATTTAGCATTGATAAATATTTCGGTATTCGTTTAGGCTGATTAGTGGAGAAGATTAGGTTTATGAGAAAGAAATGCCGCTAGTATTGGTATTTTTACCATGGAAAAAGTTCACACACTATTTTATTTTTTATTCAAATGAGATTCTTTTGAAAAGTTACCCATTAACATTTTTATTTCATTTATTTACTTTCTATATATATATTTGAGATAACAATAAGATTTTTCCTCATATTAAGATAACATCTTAATAAAATAAAGGGTATATGGGTATGTACATAAAAATTGAACATTAACATAGAGTTTAATTTAAAATAATGAATACGATTTTTACTTTACCATACAGGGTATGGTCAAGTATTGTAATCGTGCATGAAAAAAGTGTTTTTTTTCCTTCATTTTTTCGAAATATCTCATAAACGGCTGAAACTATTTCGATTAAAAAAATTGAGCGAAACCATGGCATTTCGCTCTACAAAAAAGCTCTAATAAGTGAACATCGAAAAAAATTATATTTTTCGAGATAATAATTGTTTTGTCAAAATGTCTGTTAGTTAGTCTGTGCGTTACCAAATTTTTGTGTACGAGCTAGCTCAAAAACTAGTGTGAATATCGAAACCAAATTTCACACGTAGTTTTGGGCTATTGAGATTAAGAGCTGATTAGATTTTGGTGCATATCGACCCAAAATTAAGGGGGGTGGAGGAGGGGTTAAAAATTAAAAATCTAGGTCGTTTCAGCAAACTCAACCAAATTTTGTATACATAATCAGTGGGTCCCCAAAAGTCTAAAAATGCAAAAACTATCGAAATGGGGGGGGAGGGGGTCAAAAAATGAAAATCTTGGCCATTTACCAAACTCAACCAAATTTTGTATACATAATCAGTGGGTCCCCAAAAGTCTAAAAATGCCAAAACTAACCGAAATGGGGAGGGTATCAAAAATGAAAATCTTGGCCATTTAGCAAACTCAACCAAATTTTTTTATACATAATCAGTGGGTCCCCAAAAGTCTAAAAATGCAAAATCTAACCGCCCAAAATGGGGGGGGGGGTGTCAAAAAAATGAAAATCTTGGCCATTTACCAAACTCAACCAAATTTTGTATACATAATCAGTGGGTCCCCAAAAGTCTAAAAATGCAAAAACTAACCGAAATGGGGGGGGGGGGTCAAAAAATGAAAATCTTGGCCATTTACGAAACTCAACCAAATTTTGTATACATAATCAGTGTGCTTCTAAGAGTATAAAAATGCAAAAACTAACCCTCCTCCCCTACATGATTATAAATAATTTTATTAAATATTAATTTAAGTGAGGGTCCAGGTTGTATGGTAAAGTCAAGTGGA
This sequence comes from Forficula auricularia, assembly GCA_024734495.1. Taxonomy (NCBI): domain Eukaryota; kingdom Metazoa; phylum Arthropoda; class Insecta; order Dermaptera; family Forficulidae; genus Forficula; species Forficula auricularia. The sequence goes on along the minus strand of JALMQS010000065.1, from coordinate 27,854 downwards.
TGGCCACATCAGAACACGTCAGCTTATTTTTTTCAAAATAAGTTTTCTTGTCGAAATTTAATATAATATATCTATATCAGTGGCGTGCGGGTCCGTGGATGCTGTGGATGCGGCGCACCCCTAAAATTTCAAAACATTTAGAGTATTTTCATACCGTATCATAAAAAAAATCTAATGTTAAATTTGAAAAATAACGAAAATGATGACGTATTTGATGAAATTTGGAAAAGAAAAGCTAAGATTAAAATAAAATTTCAAAAAATGAAGGGTACTTTTTAGGACAGCATCCCTTGGTTGAAAAGTCACCAACAGCCATTGATATATACAGGGTGTCCCGTATCATATTGATAAACCGTGAACAGGGGAATAGGGCAATTTAAGACGTTCCTGAACATACAAATTTGTTTTAATAAAAGTCTTATAGTTTTCGAGTTATAGGCATTTTTTTGAAAATGGTGAAAATCGTTAGCCTGCCCTAAATATCGATATGCTCTGGCTACAAATTTACATATTTGATTATTCTAATTTTTGTTACGCAATCCTGAATAATCCTGCCATTGACCAGAATTCAAAATAAAACCTTAAGTACTACTACTATACTTTTGGAGAAAAAAAATCTTTTTGTCGGACTTATGTTTTATAAAAAGGTTCATCAGCTAACTTTGAATCATCTTTAATGTAAAAAAAAGTCTAGTAAACACGTATGGCAAGTTATTTAAAAAAAATTGGCTCATTTCGTCAAGATTTCAAAATGGTAGAGCACTTTGTACTTTATTCTTTAGAAAAAAAATATTCTTCTTTTCACGATGGAGGGGCCAACCCAGACCCTTAGGGGATGCACCTTTTTGGTGTATCTCCTTCTCCATCAATATCATAAAAAAAAAATAAGACTGTCTCAAGATAAAAAAACTCACCCGGTATTTAGGGTGGGGCAGAGCACTTTGCTTATTTAGAAATTCAATTAAAAATAAAAGTAACTCACATATATATTTAATTCTTTTAACAGCATCAAGTACAACGTTTAAATTTCATGTTTACACAGTTTTAAAGATGATATCAGGTAGTTGGCGTCAATTATTCTCAATACACGGTCGCCTGATTAGCCCCCTGCGACTATTTTTTAATGCGGCTATCTAAAATCACAACGATTGTCCTAGAACCCTGGCTCATCTGAAGAACAACATTCGTCAAGCTGTCGCCAACATACCCGTATATATGCTGTAAAGAGTTGAACGAAATTTCAGAGTTCGATTTACACAGTGTATTGAGAATAATAATAATAATAATAATCTTTAAAACTGTGTAAACATACAATTTAAACATTGTACCTGAGATACTGTTCAAAGAATTAAATATTATACAGGGTGGAGCAAAAGTAATCACCCGATGTTCTTTTGCTGTATTTTTTTTTTGTTAATGAAAAACTTTGGTTCTGCTTGTGAAATTTGTTTATTTATTCCATTAGAATTTATTCCATCAAGTCGAGAAAATGATATCGGCCAAGTGGCCGCCGCCAGAATTGATGACCATACGAGCCCGTTTTATGGCATTTTCCATCACTCTTGCCAGAACTTCTAGTCCAAGAGCTGGTGACACATTTTGACTACGGATTTGACCCAACTAGAAATAATGCGTAATAGTACCGGATGCTATTTTTTTTCATATTGTAAAAATACACTTTGGGGTGGTTTGGTTCCACGTCCCACCACTCAAATGGTCCGGGGTGAATATGTTATGTTTATAATTGACTATAAATTATAATTTTTATAATTTCATTGTGGGACAAAAATATTTTTTAACGCATATGCATTTTTTACCGCACTCACACCATGCGCAGTACCTGGTCCACCTGCTACAGCCAGCCAGACTGGCCATTCCTTGTACAACTATCATAGACGGTACTATTACGAATTATTTCTAATTGGGTCAAATCCGTAGTCAAAATGTGTCACCAGCTCTTGGACTATTCGGGCGACGGGTTCTCGCATTCCTTGCGAATATTCTCCGTAAGGGCTTCAAGAGTTTGAGGCTTGTTGACGTAAACCTGCGACTTCAAAAAACCCCATAAAAAGAAGTCTGGAACGGTTAAATCGGGTGATCTGGCCGGCCAGTGCAAATCACCAAAACGAGGGATTGAGCGATCCGGAAATGCTTCCTTCAGAATTTTGGTTGTGGCTCGAGCAGTGTGCGCCGTTGCACTGTACTATTGGAGCCACATGTTCTCCAGTCCCAATTCATCCAATTGAGGAAGAAAAAATTCGGTAATCATGGCTCTGTAGCGCGCGACGTTCTCAAAGAAAAATGACCCGATGACTCCTCCAGCGTAAAAAACACACTACGCAGTAACTTTGAGCGGGTGTAATGGCTCTTCGTGGGTGATTTTCGGTGCCCCAGAAACGATTATTTTGTTTATTCACCTAACCGCTAAGATGGAAATGAGCCTCATCTTTCATGATAATTTTCGATGAAAAATCGTCCTCCTCTTTGTTTAGATTCAGGATGGCTTGAGCGTAGGTTAGACTCGTTTGGCGGTCAACAGCTAACAGCTGATGCATTGTCTGCACTTTGTAAGGGAACATTTTCAAATCTTTCCCCAAAATTCTGCGTAGGGACCGCCGGCTAATGTCCAATTGCGTGGCACGTCGTCTTGTCGATGTTCCGGGCTCCTCTTCGACATCTTGGGCAACAGGAGCGCTATTCTCAGCAGAACGGTTGCTCCGGGGCAGGCCAGCCTTGGGCACATCTCGTGTTGTCCCAGTCTCTTCAAGGCGAGTGGCCAAACGCCGCAGTGTAGGGCCAGTTGGTGTCAGACGGCCAGGAAATCTGCGACGAAATTCACGCTGTGCCAACACAACCGACGAATTGTTGCGCAAAAAAATGTAAACAATTATTCCGCGTTCTTGCGGAGTAAACCGAGTCATGGCTTGTCAATTTGTATTCTGCGTTTGTTTACTTCACAAATGTCAAAACCGAATTGACATTTGGAAAAGTTATAGCGATTTCAAATAGGGTGATTACTTTTGCCCCACCCTGTATATCTGCATTACTTTTTCTTAATTAGCAATGTGCTCTATACTATATGATGTTTCACTGATCGTATCCATAATTAAATTATTAAGATAGAATCGTAGGAAGTTGGATAAAAAAGTTAAATTAAAAACAGAGTTTTCTCATTCAATATGCCGAACATTTCGTCACTTTATTTATGACTTCTTCAGCGGCTTATTGTACAACTTATTTGTCTGATGTCCTTGAAACTAGATATCAGACAATTGATTTGTACAATAAATAAGCCGCTGAAGAAGTCATAAATAAAGTGTACGGCATATTGAATAAGAAAACTCTGTTTTTAGTGGATTTTGAGTCCAAAATTTAAAAAAGAGAGATAATTATACTATCTTTTTAATTCAATAACCGATGTTTCGGAGGTTTATTCCCTCCTTCTTCAGAGTCTGAAATCAATTAAAATGGGATTTGGACATCATTATAATCAAGATTATCATAAAAATTGCAATATAATTCATACACATATACATTTTTTTATTTAATCAAAACCTCTGTTTTTAATTTAATTTTTTTTTTATTCAACTTCCTACGAATCCATCTCCATAAAAAATATAATAATATGTGGCTTTTTAACTGTTATAGCTAATGAGCTGAAATTTGACAATCATGTGTACCTATATTAATCAACTACATTTTTGTACCGATTTGTGAAAAAGTTTTCACTTTTTCTTTCAATATTTTTGTTTTATAAAACAAAAAATATCTATTCAATATTTTTAATTAAACTATAGATTAATATATTATTAAAAATTAAAATTTTTATACACACACACTATTTAGTGAGTTCACAATTAACATATAATATAATTTTGATAAAGCAAAGATAAAAAAAATTATCAATATTGTTACCTAAAATAATAATAATAAAAAAACAATATTACAAATTAAATATAAACTTTATTATTATTATTATTGTAATCTAAGCAATAATAAATTCGTATATGATCTAATATATATATGTATTATTATATATTTAAAAAACAATTTGTCTTAAAATTGAAAATACTTTAAAATTGATAATAATAATAATAAAAAACATTTTATATGATTTAATATAGATTTGATATAAATATATTCTCCCATCTGCTTGAGATTACTATCAAAATGAATATTTTTTGAAAAAAAATAATAATTAAATATACTAATCATCTACCTATATAATTGTATATTTTATAAATGGAATGATTAGGATGTAATAATGTTATTGAACAGACATTTTCAAAAGTTTTGTGGCCACAGAGAGTAAAACAATGAAATTTGCTAAAGTTATTATATTATATTATATTTATCTCTGTGGGGCCATATCTAAGATTTTAAAATTTGAGAATGACTGTTCTAGAAAGAGTAAAATTTTCAAATCAGATAATGTATGTTTAATGACGTATTTGACTTAAAGTACTGGCTCTACGATCAGGCGAATTGAGCATCCCAATTCGCCAGAATACAGTGCCCAGAGGAGTCTATAGTCAGGGAACTGTAGCCCTGGGGTCCGGGCCGTTTGATAAATAAATTATTCTAAAAATTTTTTAACAAATATTATATAAATTGAAAAATTTTCTGCCGAGGATAGCAGAATTTTTATATATTGAAGGAGACAATAAAAGAGTGTGTCTTCTACTGGAATTATAAATTTTATTTATAACGAGACTATAGTTTCGACGGCCTTGCCCTCTTCATCAGTCTATTACAATTGATTCACAGGAATTAATGTATATGTAATGTGAATCAATTGTAGACTGATAAAGAGGGCAAAGCCGTCGAAACTATAGTCTCGTTATAAATAAAATTTATAATTCCAGCAGAAGACACACTCTTTTATTGTCTCCTTCAATATATTATATAAGATATAACCCACCCGGGGCAGGGTAAGCTGCCCAGCCGGTGCCAATGCATTAAGTCAAATTACACGTTATAAATAATAAAAAATTATTTATTGTTTTATAAAAAAAAAAAAAAAATCAAATCTTTTAGAAAATAATCTACAAAACGTTTATTTTAAGTTTAAGGTGAAACATTTTTTAATAATAAGAAATTAACTAAAATTTCAAGGTAGTTTTGGGAGAATATTATTTCATCTTTTCACTAGAACATTTAAGTGATTTAATCAAATCACTTACTTTCTTTAGGGAAATCACCTAACAGTGTAATTATGAAATTTTTAATTTAATGGGTTTGTCTAATTCATAAGAAAGTAACGTCAGAATATTTTTTTTATTCATTTCAAGCTTTTTTTAGTATTTTTTATATTTCCCAAAAATTTTAACATCTTGCGTGAATTGATCATTTATCTTAGGGATTTGATCAAATCTCCATTTTAATCATTTCCCTATATATATCGAGATAAAAACTCATAACATATATTTATTTTATTATATATAATATAAATTGTGGTGTTTTTTTGAGGCTCTTGAAAACCTTGAAAACAGATGTAATGTCTTCGTTAGGACAAAGGAAATAAAATTTCTTTATATTCTAACAAATTTATTTTCATGAAAAACTTATGAGACGTTTCGGCGGACACTCTCACACCATCATCAGTCTACAAGGAAAACATAATCCTAATTACAGTAAATTACCAATTACATGTCATTCTCAAGATAAAAGAAGAAAAGAACTCACCCAAGCTTTTCATTATTTTATCTTGAGAATGACATGTAATTAGTAATTTACTGTAATTAAGATTGTGTTTTCCTTGTAGACCGATGATGGTGTGAGAATATCCGCCGAAACGTCTCATAAGTCTTTCATGAAAATAAATTTGTTAGAATATAAAGAAATTTTATTTCCTTTTCCTAACGAAGACATTACATCTGTTTTCAAGATTTTTTCAAGAGCCTCAAAAAACACCACAATTTATAATTTTAAAACATTATAGTACCATATTTATTTTATTTTATGTGAAACCTACCTTGTAATTTTACTTAATTTCTTATTATTCTCCCGAAACATTTGAATTTAAAGTAAACGTTTTAAAGATTGTTTTCTAAAAGATTAGTATTTTTTTTTTTTCGTTATTTTAAATGACATATGATTTCAAAAAAAGCAAACTACAATTTAATATTTACAATGAAGAATATTATAAATCGGTAACATGAAACAAAAAATTTTAATTTTTAAATAATAAATTAACTATAGTATTAAGTAAAGTGAAAAAAATATTTTGAATAGCCCCCCAAATACATATTATCTTATTTACTCAAGCAAGTAAAAAAAATATCATTTAACTAATGATAATAATTTTATATGTTTTGTCGAAGTAGTAGTAGTACTAAAAATTGCACCTCGTTCCAAATTTCCCTTTTACTTTGTACACTTTTAAAAATGAAATATTATTAAATATTTATTTTTACACTTAAGGTCGTTTTTTAAAAAGTTCAGTAAATTCTAGAAGTTTTATATTTTATTTTCTTAAAAAATAAAAATAATAATAATAACTAATTAACTTTAAAGACTAAGTGAGGAGGGGGGGGTAGTAATTTCAAAAGTAATAATAATAATAATATTATTTTAAATGTTTTACAGGTTAGACAACAAACCAGTCATGTTGAAAATTCAAAATTAATTAGAATTTTTTGATAAGATAAGACGAGAATCTTGATTGGCAGTGAAAATAAATTAAATGAGCGAGAATTTCGTCCATTATAGGATAGAACAATGTGTCTTATTTATTGATCATTTCAAATAAATACTGAGAAATGCACCTGGAAATTTGAGAAGAAATGAAATGAAAAATTCAAATAATTTTCAATCTACACCATGAGTGGTTTTATCGAAACAAAAAAAAAAAAAAAAAATATAATCACATAGTGAGAATTTAAAAATTTTCATTAGGTCCTCTTATATCAGGCATAATTCGGCGATATTTTTTCAGTCGAGGATTGGAATCGTCGTCCTCTTGGGAATTTGAATTATGTACTGTATCTATTGGTGCATACGCTGGAAGCCATTTGACAATCAGAGAATCAAACAGTTCATCGAGAACAACCGCATCTTTATATACTTGATCATCTTTCTAAAAATTATAATGATAATTGAATTAAATATATATTTGTATATATATAATAAAAGTAATTTTAAAAATTTCAAATTATAAATAGATAAATAATAATTAAAAATAGAATAGAATTAAAAATATTCAATTTTTCAGAGGCTCAATAGTCAGTGAATTCAACTTGTATGGACCATAGCAAAGGAATTTTTACTTTACCATACAGGGTATGGTCAAGTATTGTAATCGTGCATGAAAAAAGTGGTTTTTTCCTTCTTTTTTTAAAAATATCTAAAAAACGGCTGAAACTATTTCGATTAAAAAAATTGAGCGAAACCATGGCATTTTTCTCTACAAAAAAGCTCAAATAAGTGAACATTGAAAAAATTATTGAAGAATCTAGAAGTTAAGCACCAAATATTAAAAGGGACGCGTATAGCCGGATGCCTTAATAATGTCATATGGAAGAATAAACATATGTCCGTGGAAAGTAAAACCAAAATCTACAAGATGTGTGTGAGACCTGTCTTAACATACGGAATTGAAGCGTGAGCGGACACAACAGTGACATAACAACTACTCCAGACGGCAGAAATGAGGGTCATCAGAGCAATACATGGGAAAACATTGTTGGATAAAGTGAGAAACGAAGACCTTAGAGCAACATGTGGGATTCAGAACATCGTAGACTGGGTCAGGGTGCGCAGAAGAGAATGGGCAGCGCATGTGGAATGTATGGACGAAAGCCGACTGCCGAAAATCGTCACGAGAAACCGTCCTGACGGCAAGAGAAACAGAGGAAGACCGAAGAAACGATGGGCAGAAAGTTGAAGGACGGAACTCTTCCTTGGGAGAAAACAGGCTACCTAGCCTAAAAAGAAGATGAAGAAGAAGAAGAAGAAGACATATAAATTTTCAAAAAATGAATAAGTCTTATTTGATAGAAAATAAAAATGAAATAAACGGGAAATCTTCTATTTTATTATTGTAGGGATTTTTGAGTTTGAAGTGAGCTTGCGCCCGTAAGCCTCAGACTGTAATTTACAGTACTGTTTTCTCATTCAAATGTAATAACCTTAAATCGGGCCCCACCAACAAAAATGATCATGAGCCTCCACTGCAATATTTGTAATTTTGCTTTTAAACTCTTTTTCTACATTTATAGTATTTAAAAATTTATCGTTAAATTGAAGGGTTGGTTTTGTCACAAATATAATAAAACAATCATTTTAATAACTATTTGAATTATTTAATTGTGATAACTATACAGTTTCGGTCACCACTGGTCGACCATCCTCAGTAGTTCTAAAATTGAAATGAAACATTTATTTACATTTTTTCATTTTTATAGAGAATTATATAACACAAAATTTTTTACAATAATTTGAAATCATACATACATCTCGCTCAAGAACCGGAACCTGTCATTTCACATGAAACATTCATTCTTAAATCCTCAATATAGATACATCACACAATTCATTACAATCACACACATACATATATATAGCAACAATTTATAAAAACGTTTATCACTGAACTAGAAACTATTTTGAATTAATGATTATATTAAATAATATTTTCAATTTTATTTTTTTCTAATTATCTCATTGCATTTCGGAGAGCTCTAATTTAATATCTTTAGTATCAATTGATCCATCTAGTCCTCTCATCATAACTTTATTTGGTCTTTCACTCTTATTTTCATAATTGAACCATTCAATACCTTTCTGTTCGAGGATGTTGGACAATGTTCTAAAATCTTCCTCATTATATATGTTAATTTTATACTTCCCTTCAGCTCCTTTAGTTATTACTGGAGCAGGATCTTTACTTAACATGTTAATTATTTCCATTATAGTGGTGAAATCTTTCACGTTGATCAGGTTGAACGGTGGAATTTTAGCTTTTTTCTTGTTCGCGGTTTTCCCGGCACTAGTAGAAATACTAGGCGTTGCTCTTTGGTCTTCACTCTGGTTTATATTCATTTTATTAGGTTCATCTATAACTTCCGGAGAGAAATCAGCTTTTCGTTTTTTTTTTAGGTCTACTCTTTGGGAAAGAACGGCCATCAGCTATTTCCCATGCTAGTTCATCTTCATCCGTGTGATACTCTAACTCCGTGTTGGCGTTTTCGGTAGTGCCTTCGTTATCTTCTAGCTGGTCCTGGCCACTATTTTTATTGTCCTTATTTAGGGTTTTTAGTTTTTCATTTTCTGATCTAAGTTCATAAATCTCCTTTTTCATTTCGTTACAAAAGATCTTAATTTCCGGGTCTGGAAAACCACAGAAATAGTGAAGCATCAAGACTCCTCAATACTGCTGGGAGAATAAGAAGACTGAAAAGGCTAAAACCGAATGATCTTGTGTAAACAAATGCATTTACACTTAAATATTAAGCGACCATTGGCATAGGCCAAAAGAGTTGCACAAACAATGAACTTTTATTTGAGCGAACAAATACTCGTTACATGCGAAATGTAGTTGTATTTAAAAAAATAATATTTTGTAATAATATTTTGTAATAAAAAAAAAAAAAAAATCTCATTGCATAGTCAATTATTATACAATTAAAAAACCCATTATAAATAATCCATTCTAGAAACACATTATAAGTTAATTCATTCTTAATATAATCATTAATTCAAAATAGTTTCTAGTTCAGTGATAAACGTTTTTATAAATTGTTGCTATATATATGTATGTGTGTGATTGTAATGAATTGTGTGATGTATCTATATTGAAGATTTAAGAATGAATGTTTCATGTGAAATGACAAATTCCGGTTCTTGAACGAGATGTATGTATGATTTCAAATTATTGTAAAAAAATTTTGTGTTATATAATTCTCTATAAAAAGAAAAAATGTAAATAAATGTTTCATTTCAATTTTAGAACTACTGAGGATGGTCGACCAGTGGTGACCGAAACTGTATAGTTATCAATTAAATAATTCAAATAGTTATTAAAATTATTGTTTTATTATATTTGTGACAAAACCAACCCTTCAATTTAACGAAAAATTTAAATCAAGTCACTTAAGTTCTGGAAGAAATTTAAAAATTTAATTAAATATTTTTAATGATTGAAGATATACTTACATTATTATAAATAAAGGCGTTTTTAAATATGAGTTTGATGTCTGATATATATACTTTGAGATTTGTGTAATGTACTGGATTTCGTGGATCCAGCCTTTTTCTAATAATTTCTAACGACATAGGCTTTTTAATAATCTTATGATAGTCTTCTACCTAAATTATTAAACAGTCAGGATAAAATTATTAATAACTATATTATAAAAATCATTTTTATATAAAAAATAAGGCAATACCTGGAGGCCAACAACTTCTCTAAAATGCAAACTAGGTTCATAATGACAGAATAATTCAAGAAGAATGCGCTGGGCTAATCGTAGTTCAGTAGGACTGAGCCCATTATTTCCTTCTGGCGGTTTTTCAACTGCCCGGACATCTGAACATAGGAGACATTGCCAGGTATCCCCACTGAAAATATTATTATTATTTTTATTATTATCGTTTCACTAATCGTATCCATAATTAAATTATTGATAGGAAGATGGACAACAAAATCAAATTAAAAACAGAGTTTAATATGCCGGACGTTTCGTCACTTTATTAATGACTTCTTCAGCGGCTTATAATAAATAAAGTGACGAAACGTCCGGCATATTAAATGATAAAACTGTTTTTAATTTGATTTTTTGTCCATCTTACTACAATTCTATTTCAAATTAATATTATTATTCTTTTGATTTATAAAAAAAATTTAAGAATTTTTGATTTTTTTTTCGATTTCTTACACTGTCTTTGGGTTTAATGGAGGAATATGACAATTTGCATGGAAAACTTTTGGACATTTATCGCAACACATTAATTCGCCGCCATCCATGCAAACTGCACACCAATCTTCATTTGGATCATCCTTGGATTCACCATCATTTCTTTTTTGTAAATCTGAAATAATAGTTTTATTATAGAATGATTCGTGTCAATGATTTATAAAGTTAATTGAGGAGTGATTGGAATGTAAATAATAAATGATGAAAATAAATGGTGTGTGAAATTAAATAATTATTAACTATATAGTTATAACGTTACGAAAACATAATTTAAGCTAACGCTGATTACTTAGTAATTATTAATTATCAGTGTATGTTATGGTCTGATATAAAATAATTTTTGTAGTTACTGATCAAGTTGATATAAATCGACGAAACGAATAACAGTGATAATTTTTTATTTGTAATTTAATTTGTTTAATTTTAACCACATTCCTATGAATCGTCAATTAAATTAATAGTAGTTTTTGGTAATTTCTATAGTGCAAACAGAAATAAGTCTTCTTCTATCTCGGCGAGGTATGTAAAGCCACGTGAGAACCAGGTGTTAAGTTCAATAAGATAAAGAATTTATTAATGTTGAAATAAAGTAAACTTTATCTTATATTGTTGTTTATTATTTGACAAAAAAGAGACGTTTCAGCGGTCATTCACCACCATCATCAGTATTTTTTATGTCTTTCCAGTAACCAATAATATTCTCAACAATAAGGAAGAAATCGTCTCCTTAATAGAAAAAATTTTTAAGAAAAAAATAAAAACCGAAGCTTCAAAATTAAGTGCAACAAATATAAAAATACAATTAAAAGGTATAAAATAATTATTATCTTATTTAGTTACAATTAAACGACGAAATATTAACATGAAATTACTTTTTAAAGTCGGTGCCAAACAAACTATACCTATAAGCGAGCGTACCCGCCAAACGTACTAAGTAAGATCCGTCGAGTGCGATTCATAAAAGGTATATGTTTGGCACCAACTTCGAAAGTGATTTCGTGTTAATATTTCGTCGTTTAGTTGTAACTAAATAAGATAATAATTATTTTATACCTTTTAGTGTATTTTTATATTTGTTGCACTTAATTTTGAAGTAGGTTTTTATTTTTTCTTAAAAATTTATATTTTCTCTTTTTAGTGATGTTATTAATAGTGATTATATCATCAGAACTTGACCAAATTAATATGACACCATCCTAAGACACTTGCTTTCGGATAAAAAAAGAACCATCGAAATCGGTTCATAAACAAAGAGGTTAGGTCTACACAAACCTAAACAAACCTAATAAAAAAGGTCTAATACCTATGAAAAAAAATCGAAAAAAATGGGACCAATCGGAAGCTAGACTGACCCAATGCAAAAAAAATTTTCAAAATCGGCTGACAATTGGCGGAGATATGAGGTAACATAGGCACAAAAAAAAAAAAAAAAAATCAATCGAATAGAGAACCTCCTCCTTTTTGAAGTCGGTTAAAAATACGCCAAATTTAAACTCATCTTAACCTAATTAGTAGAGATTGTGGTGTTGGTGCAAGGTGAAACATCTTTAATAAAGATAAGAGTAAATAAATATTATATTTAATATTCATTTACTATTAGTTAAGAATTCTTGGTCATTCTCTGTACTTCCTGAAGATGGGTTGATAAGCCCGAAATATAAATATTGAAACAATTTTTACATCTTTTAATAATTTTTTAATTTTAATGTGAAACAAGTGACCAAGAATCCTTAACTCATAGTACTAAATGAATATTAAATATAATATTTATTTACTCTTATCTTTTTCATCTTAACCTGCATACGTAATCAAAATCAACTGCAGAAAACAATAAATCCCGACAAGGGTAAAATCATGTATACAAATTTATTTATCGTTAATTTGTAGTTATAACCAAAGATAAAACAAAATTCTCTTAATTTGTAATAAAATTAAGAATGGTATCAAAATAAAATAAAACACCTGTAAAACATTTAAAACGTGAAAATTTCAGAATCTCATCTGAGATCTATGCACACCTTGTCAGGGAAAAATTATTGAACTCACGTGGCTTTACATACCTCGCTGAGATAGAAGAAAATTAATTATTAAAAAAAATAACATCAGTGCCTTTTTATAAGAAATAAGTCTATTATAAAAAAGAATTCAATTAAAGGAAATTTTAAGCAGTTTGAAATTTGTTGAATAATAGTATACATATATATAATTTATAAGATCTTAGGAAATTGAATAAATAAATTAATTATAATGAGAATTTATATAAGGACAATTTTTTCAAAGATCTTAGTAGATTATTATGTATACCTATATTATATGTCAGAAGGTTTCGCCCCATCAGGAAACCTTCTGACATATAATATAGGTATACATAATAACTACTAATCAATAATCTACTATCTACATAATAATCAATAATCTACTACTACTACTACTAATCTTTGAAAAAATTGTCCTTATATAAATTCTCATATAATTAAAATACAGTTATGAAACCAGGAAGTTGTTCTTTTGAAAAAAAAAATTAATATTAAATCAATTTAATTTAAAGTTTTATATTGAATAAGAGGGACGTTTTCGTCACTATATTTTGTACTTCTTCAGCGACTTATTATTCAACTCAATTGTCTAATATTATTACACGAAACATTCTATCTTTTTTAATTTATCTTATTCTAAAAAAGATAGAATGTTTTGTATATTAATATCAAAAAATTGAGTTGAAGAATAAGTCGCTGAAGAAGTCGGAAATATAGTGACGAAACGTCTGTCTTATTCAATATAAAACTCTGAATTAAATTAAATTTCTTAATTTATCTTATTTAAAAAAAAAATAGAATGTTTCGTATAATAATATAAGACAATTGAGTTGAAGAATAAGTCGCTGAAGAAGTTGCAAATATAGTGACGAAACGTCCGATTTATTCAATATAAAACTCTTAAATTTATTTATCCAATTTCCTAAGATATTATAAATTAATTAAATTACGGATAAGATTCAGCAAAGAGTATAATATATATAATTGCATACCATCATTGCCTAATTGGGTACTATCTACTAGTTGATCATTTCCTTTATTTGCTTCAGGTAAAACTTCAATTCCATTCCGATCAAGTTTCGCTATCGTTTCCATAAGATCATTAACAGATTCTTGACAATAAGAATCAATAGATTTTTCAGCATCTTCAATCTTCCCTCCATTCGTTCCTGAATTCGGACTGGGCGTTTTTGGAACTGATGAAGTGACAATTCCGGGACCCTTGGAAAGGGAATTTGTTGGATTGGGCGGGTTAGGAGGGGGTTGCTTTGGTTGCTGATGACGTAAAGTGATTTTGAATGATTCATCAATATTAGGTTGAGGCCGTAAATTTGGAGAAGGAGCCGAACCGGGAGGAATATGCCATAAATTTGAAGCTGGTTGATTCATTGGTTGGCTGAATGGGATTTTTGGATTCTGATTTGGATGCTGTACAAGGGCTGGCTGCCCTTGCAATTGATAAAGAAAAGGTTGTCCATTGGAATTAAATCTTTGAACTTGAAGAATTCCTCCTTGAGGAGGAAACTGAGGCTGTTGTGGTGCTTGAGGCATCATATGAGGGCGATACATAGCAACGTTATTAGGTATCATAAGTGTATTTTGAGGCATATTTGCTCTCAACGCATTCGTATTTGGAGGATAGAGAGCCTGTTGAGATAGAAGCCCTCGCAAGTTAGAACTATTATTATCTGTAGATGAGGTCACTTGTTGTTGGTTTGGTGTTCCGAACACTTGAAGCTGAATATGGGAATTGTTAGGGGCTCGAATAATGTTCCGTTGTATTTGATATGGCATTGAAGAATATCTAGGCCCGACAGGTTGATAATTTTGTTGAGGGGGTGCTTGCAAATGCATTGAAACAGGAACATTACACATTTGACCAAGAGGCGTGTGCGGTGACGCTCTGAAAAAAAAATAAATAAATAAATTGAAAAGTTTTTATTTTGCCGAGAGTAGCAGAGTTGTTGAATCATAAAGAGAAACAAAGAGGTTGTCCTCTGCTTGATGCAAATAAACATACAGACAATATATTAAATATAAATATGTATATAATATACCGTCGGCTTAGAGTGTAAACCTGCTAACTCCATTTTTTATCATATATGAGATATTAATACCGTTCGAAAGAAAAAGAGATGCAGCATCGTGGAAGTAAAACTGCTATTTAAAATTACGATTGTAAGTTGTAGAAAAAAAATATGAAAAATAGGTTTCTTTCCATAACAACAATATTAAATTTTGTTTGTTTTTTCTCTGCCCTGTAAAATTTCCTTGTTGTGAGTTAGCAGGTTTACACTTTAAGGCGAAGATATATATTATTATTATTTGTTTGAGACTATAGTTTCGAAGGCTTGGACTTCATCATCAGTCTTTTTTTTTTAATTATAAATATTATTTTTCATGCGGTCAGTATCGGGTGGATATTGAAAATTTTTTGTTCTTACTTAGCCGACAAGGCTGTTAAACATAGTCTCAAATAAATAAATAATATATATACATTAGACTGGTCATTAAAAATTAAATTTTTTCCGACGCCACCTAAAAAGCTTCCTTTTGATGAAAAAACGAGAAGTAATTTTTTTTTATTAAAAACAACACGTGCCGCAACACGATCTAAGTTCATTTTTTAGTAAAAAATCATATTATTTTTTTTTTGGAAATTTCTTATCACAAATAGTATTTTTCCTGAAATATAAACAATTTTGGAACTCAAATGAATAAAATATCAAAATTTTAATTTAAATGAATCTAAGAAGTGGGGAGAATTTCAAGATAGATATTTGCAAGACGAATAACAAATTTAAAACTTTAGTTTACAAGGGTTTGTCGGAGTATAATAAAGTGCCATCATCATCATCATTGAGTATACAGTCCTAAGACTGGTTTGACACAACCACCCGTCTGAAATATTCTAATCTGGGTCTTCCCCTTCCCCTTTTCTTTCCCACCTCCCCCTCCAAGATATCCCTAAGCAGTCCCCCATGTCTAAGTGTGTGCCCCATCATCTGACCTCTTCTCTTCTTCAGACTCTTCCACAAGGTTCTTCTTTCTCCGATTCTTCCAAGAACTTCTTCATTTGTAATTTTATCCATCCATTTGATATTCATCATTCTTCTGTAGCACCACATTTCGAAAGCCTCTAATCTCTTTCTCTCCGCTTCTCTAATTGTCCAGGTTTCACACCCGTACATGGCTATGCTCCATACATATGTCTTCAATAACATCTTCCTGTTTTTTAAGCTGATTGAGGAGGAGCATAGTAGTTTTTGTTTTGAATTAAACCCCATTTTTTCTTGGGCAATTCTTGATTTAATTTCGTTTTCGCTCCTCCCATCCCATGTTATTTTACTTCCTAGGTAGCGGAATTCCTTTACTCCTTCTAGGTTTTCTTGGTTAATTTTGATGCATTCCTGTCTCGTTTGTTCTTTTTTTGTACATACTAGGACCTTGGTTTTATTCTTGTTTATTTTCATTTTGATATCTTCTATTAGGATTTGGTTAATTCTTTTTTATTGCTTCCTAGAAGGGCAATGTCATCGGCAAATCTTAACATAGCGATCTTTTGACCTTGGATTTCGATACCTGTATCAATTTTGTCTTTGAATTCTTTAATCGCTTCTTCTATGTATAAGTTGAAAATCATGGGTGACAGCACACATCCTTGTCTTACACCTTTTTTTATTTTGGCTTCTCTTTGCTCATCTCCAATATTTATAATTGCCGTCTGGTTTTGATATAGATTGTAGATTAGTCTTCTCTCTGAATTTTATTCCCGCCTGTTTTAATATTTTAAACATAATTTCCCAATTGACGTTATCGAATGCTTTTTCTAGGTCTATGAATCCGATGTAGACAGATTCTTCCCTGATAAAAGCCCTTTCTATTATTAGTCTAAGAGAGAGAATTGCTTCTCGGGTGCCTCTGTTTCTTCTAAAGCCGAACTGGTCTTCCCCCAGATTTTCTTCAACTCTTTGTTCTATTCTTCTTTGGATTATTTTGGTTAGGATTTTGGAGGCATGTGAGGTTAGGCTAATGGTCCTGAAATTTTCACATTTATCCGCGCCTGTCTTTTTGGAAAGTGTGACTATTTTGTTTTTTTGGAAATCTTTTGGGATGATTCCCAATTTATAGATTTTGCTAATTAGTTCAAAAAGTTTGTCACGTGCCTTTTCTCCAGAGATCTTTAGGATTTCAGCTTGTATATTGTCTATTCCGGGTGCTCTATTATTTTTTAGTTCCTTCAGAGCTGTCTCGAATTCTGACCTGAGTATGGGGTCCCCTAATTCGTTTTCGTCCACAGATTCTTCTTCTTCTATTGGGTTCATTGTTTTTTCTTCTCCATAGAGTTTTTCTAGGTATTCCTTCCATCTATTTGCCTGTTCGTTTTCGTTTAGAATAATGTGGCCTCCTTCATCTCTTATGTTCTTGCTTTTTGGCTTGTCTTCTTGAAAATGTATTTTTATTGCCCTATAGGCTACATCAACTAAATAAAAAAAATAAAGTGCCAAGTGAGATAAAGAAAGTCACAAGAATCCATGAA
Organism: Forficula auricularia; assembly: GCA_024734495.1. NCBI lineage: Eukaryota > Metazoa > Arthropoda > Insecta > Dermaptera > Forficulidae > Forficula > Forficula auricularia. The sequence goes on along the minus strand of JALMQS010000065.1, from coordinate 10,362 downwards.
TTAAAGGAGCAATTGTTGGAATTTGTGATTTCAAAGAGATTATTGTGACAGAGATGACGAAATTTTTGCGGTATCTCCACCAGAATTACGGGTTCACTTATATATCATATTGTGTTGTTGACAGTTATCATATTTATCGTTGACTGTTTTATTGTTTGTTATTCTTTAGTATAGTGATATTTTGTGTTTAAGTGTATTATTTGAGACAAATTTATTGTATTTCATAGATTGTATTATGTATACCATAGTAGATAATAAAGAATTAATTATAATTTTAATTATATATATATTAATCAAAAACATTTCATGCTCCACCATAAATCAGATGATCATTTTGCGACGCATACTTTAAGAGCTAAGAGAAAATTAAATGAGAAAATTATTACCTTGGTGTGTGTGGGTTTGTGTTTGGAGACGAACGATTATGTGGAGATGTTGGTAGCCTCTGAGGGGAATTCTGCATTTGAGGTAAAATTGGTCGTAGCGGTATCGGTGAGGGTGCTGTCGGTGCTACATGTCCATTAGGCAAATAGGGTTTACTATCGACCATAATCGATCCAAAATGACTAATGGCTGGAAATTATTAAGACATTTGTTTTTAAGTAAATTACACAGAGAAATATATTTGGGGCATTCCACGCCAAATCGGACGGGTTGAAAATTTTTAATTTCCTTCATTTTTAGTCTCCATCAAAAAACTATTCCTGGTAAATTTTGAATTTTTTTGATCACCCGTTTAAAAGATATCTAATTTCAGTTTTTTTCTCATAACTTCTTCAATAATGGTCCAAATTCAAAAAAAATTTTTTTTGAAATTTTTATTTTTTTACATTCTTTTTAGAAAAAAAAATACAAAAAAATTATTTAAAGTGTTTGTATATGCGATTTTTTAGTTTGAAAATTTTAATCTTGTTTTTGAAACTGTATGTATAGTACTCTTTGATTTTTTTTTGATAATTATTTTATTTTAAACTTTTATTCATTCTACAAATTTTAAGGCCGGGTTGATAGTGGGCCAATGATAATTACTATTTTTTTGATTTTTGAATATTTTTATTCGCTATTAACCATTATTAAAGCCACTTTTTGGTATTGAGTTCTCTTTTTTTTAGTTATTTTGAATTGATTTTTATTGTTAACAGGTGTTTAAAAATAAATGATTAGTATTTTAGTTTGTTGAAAGAAAATCAAAATAAAAAATCTAATAGAAATTATCAAAGGCCCACTATCAACCCGGTCTTAAAATTTGTAGAATGAATAGAAGTTTATAATAAAAAAATTATCAGAAAAATCAAAGAGTACATAGAGCAGTTTCAAAAACAAGATTAAAATTTTCAAACTCAAAAAATAGCATATAAAAACACTTTAAATAATTTTTTTGTATTTTTTTTTCTAAAAAGTATGTAAAAAAATAAAAATTTCAAAAAAAAAATTTGAATTTGGACCATTTTTGAATAAGTTATGAGGAAAAAACCCAAATTCGATATCTTTTAAACCGGTGATCAAAAAATTTCAAAATTTACTCCAGGAAGAGTTTTTTGATGGATACTAAAAAATGTCAAAAAATGAAGGAAATCAAAAATTAAATTTGGCGTGCAATGCCCTATTTATAAATAAAGTATTACCTCTTGCAAGTTCTGAAAGTTTTTCAATATTAAGCATTATTCGAACAGGTATATCAGGATTAGGAATATCCGCTCGCATTGCTTTAATTCGATTTAGATGACAGGTAAGATTTTTCTTTGTAGACAATAAAGCCATATCGCTGCCTTTATTAAGTGCTCCTTGTACAAAATTTATACAATGATCTGTTAATCCAGACAATTGTTTCAAAGCCAATTTTTTTTCATTCAATGTTTTATGTTTCGAATTACAAACATCATTCAATTGAATCAATAAATCTTTACTTCTTTTATTAAGAAGTTTAGTTAATCTGAAAAATTAAATGCATATAAAATAAAAACAATATTCTTAATCAATATATGTAAATTATATGATCTTTGGTTAGAGATTGTGGCTGTCATGATATTCAGTGGGTGGAATGTGTTATATCAGCCAAAGTAGGGATGCACCGGGTACAATAAAATTCCCAGAGTAAAAGGTTTCGGACTAAATTTTATTGGGCCATCTTCAGTTATTGGGCTAGATAAATATAATATAAATCGAAGGCGGGTTTCGCAGGTGGTTAATATATATTTTTTTAAGATTAAATAATGGGTCATTTCCATATCAAATCATCCAGGCCATCTCTAATTTTGATGAAACTTTATATTTTTTAACGGTAAACCACTCGTATCCATAATAAGCATTAATTAATAGGAATAGCAGGGAATTGGACAAAAATTAAAAAGAGTTTTTATTGAATGGGCCAGACGTTTCGTCGATTAATTTCGACTTCCTCAGTGGCTCATTCTATCACTCTTTGTCAAAAGACAATTCCACTACGCGACGAAACATCCTTTAATCTTTTTTATTATTTTAACTACAATACATTGTTGGCTTAGGCCTCTTGCCACTCTCTACCCTGAAAATGTGTGACAGCCTATCCATGTTGGGCGTCTCTATCGCATCTGGCCTGTCTTAGAATGAACACATCTTCTCTGTGGCTAAATCTGCGGCAAAGAAGATTGGCTACTTATTCAGGTCCAAGCGATTTTACAAACCCCCACAACTTCCCACCATTTACAAGGCCCAAATCCGCCCCTGTCTCGAATATGGCTCTCATCTATGGAGAGGAGCCTCTAAATATTCTCTTGCTACCCTGGATGCAATTCAGAAACGAGCCGTCAAGCTAATTGACGATTCTACCCTCACCGACTCCCTCGACTCGCTGGCTCATCGAAGAAATGTCTCTGTCCTTTCCCTTTTCTATAGATACTATCACGGCAGGTGCTCTGATGAGATAAAATCAATAATTCCCCCCAAAGCATGCTTTGCACGTAGCACGCGTTTTGTCGACTCCCAACACTCTTTCGCGGTCAAATTGGAAAAGTGCCGGACCACTTCATTCGCCAATACATATATCCCCATGACTTCAAGGAACTGGAACTCTCTCCCAGCCTCCATCTTTCCCAGCACCTATAATCTTCAAACCTTCAAAACCGGAGTGCATAGACACCTACGTCTACACCCTCTCACTTAATCAACTTTCCCTTCTCTTCGGTAATGCAAGGGTCCTTCGAGATCCATAGGAGCTGCATCTTTACTGGTGCACCCCTTCTTGCATTCGATTGCATTAAAAAAAAAAAAAAAATTATATCCCTCAAGTCAGTTAGAATCGAATAGGAGGTCTAACGAATGTTTAAAGGGCCTTTCACACGCTAGGCCATTTTACTCGAGCTTTTTGTGCAAGACAGAGTAAAAAGACCATGGTTTTTGTTGTCCATACGCTAGGTTTTTGGCTACGTCTTGTCTGTACGAGCCTTGTTTGTGAAGGTAAGACGTAGCATGTAGAAGGCCCTTAAAGCGACACTGAGTACTTTTATATTCGCTTGAAAACTGCCTCAAAATTCTAATTGTTAGAAAAAAATACAAAATTTGCTCTTATAGAAATATTTTCTAATTTCTTCATAAGCAGTATAACTGAAAAATATTCCATATCATCATTAAAGCCACAATTAGAAAATTTGTAAGTCTTACTTTAGAAAAAGGTTTGTAATATCTCTGGTAATTTCCGTTCGTTTCTTATTTATTAGTTCTTGCCTGTCATCGATTACATTCATAGCACTATTGAGAAGCATTCGCTTATAGGTGACTTCAGAAAGAAGACTGTTAATATTTTGTCTTAAATCTGTAGCAATTTCATGAATAAATTTATATCTATGGTCTCGATGCTCACTTAATTGGCAGTCTCTACAAGTGAGTTTGTCGCATGCTTCACAAAATAATGTTAAACGTTCCTGTAAAAAAATTATAATTAAGAAATTAGGTATTAGGTACAACACTTAATTAATTATTTTTTATACGGATGTCAACTTTTATTTTCAATAAACCAAAAAATATTTATGAATTTAATTAACTGAACTTTAAAGCAAAATTGTTTTAATGATTCTAACTAGACATTTTGGACCCATTCAATTATGATATACAGGGTGTCCTCTATTACAATGATAAACCTTGAACAGGGGATAGGGCAATTTACGACGGTCCAAAAAGTAATTTTATTTTTTAAATAAAAGTCTTATAATTATTCAGGATAAGTTTTTTTTTTTTTACTTAGAGAAAGTGATGTAGGTTTTAGGTGAAACATGATATTAATTAATAAAGTAAAGGGTGTGTAGTTTCACAGTGAATGAAATAAAACTCAAAGAGGTTTATACAAACTCAATATATTTCGGATTATTAGTCCATCATCAGGAGTTTACAAGTTAAAACTAATAATAATTAAACGAGCTATCACAATTTTTAACATCAGATCAGTTTTATTTCATTTACTGTGAAACTACACACCCTTTACTTTATTAATTCAGGATAAGTACTTATTTGATTCTTATATTATATTATATGATCAGGAACGAGGCTTAATGAATCCGGTGGAAGATGGAACCCTTAGAGAATGATGGTTATTTTTTAAAATAAAAAAAATCTTCATCAAGGTTGTAAATTTATTTTGAACATGAAACGTTTCAGCATCAACTCGACGCCATCTTCAGTCTGCAAATGTATTTAACATTACATTACATTAAATTTCATAATTAATATATTATAATTCACAAATATCATAAATATCATGACATGAATGTTGATAAATTATTTAATTACATAATACATATTTTATGAAGTATGGTTATTTTTAACATGTATATATCTTTCATCATTTCTCGTTTCCAGCTTTTTGCCAGTTTTTTCCTGTGTCTCGCCTTCACTCATATAGTTTATCAACTTTATATTGTAACAAATTTTTTTTTGAATTGTCCCATCAAGTTTATGAATGTCCTGAGGCGAATTCGATTGTTTTCTGATATATAAATGTACTTTATTGTTTGACATGGGTAAGAGAAAGTCCAATTGTTAAATATTATTTTCAATATCATGACATTTATATATACAAGTTATAGTAGCATACCTATCCCGCAGATCCAAGCACTTTACGTGACGTCAGTCATATCGCTGACGCTGCAGCATATTGTCTATATAAGCGTTTGCCCGCTCTCTCGTTGAACATTTTATGCTCCATTGAAGCAGCCGAAGGCTCTGCCCGAAAGCCCCTTCTCTTAAATTCGGGATTTATTAAAATCACCGACAAGTTCATTCAATTCATTAATTAAATTCAAATACGTTCACAACACGTTATTTGCTTAAATTCGGGATTTACCCAAATCACCGACAATAACGTTATTTATACGTTATACCTACCTAATAATTGTACTTGACATTCACTACAAGTGTTATTGTAAAAGCTTCTTCAATAAAAATAAATTTAATAAGTCTTAAAGTGCTTTTTAAAAACAATCACCCTCGACCACAAGACTTGTGTTAAAAATAACCATACTTCATAAAATATGTATTATGTAATTATATAATTTATCAACATTCATGTCATGATATTTATGATATTTGTGAATTATAATATATTAATTATGAAATTTAATGTAATGTAATGTTAAATACATTTGCAGACTGAAGATGGCGTCGAGTTGATGCTGAAACGTTTCATGTTCAAAATAAATTTACAACCTTGATGAAGATTTTTTATTTTAAAAAATAACCATCATTCTCTAAGGGTTCCATCTTCCACCGGATTCATTAAGCCTCGGTCCTGATCATATAAAAGTCTTATAGTTTTTGAGTTATAGGCATTTTTATGAAAATGGTGAAAATGGCTACCCTGTCCTAAATATCAAGATACTGTGCCTACAAATTTACATATTTTATTATTTTAATTTTTGTTCCACAATCCTGAATAATCCTGCTATTGAGCAGAATTTAAAATAAAACCATATATACTTTTGGAGTGTTATAATATAGTTAGGGGCTGGTAAATAATTATAACAAGATGTATTATTTAATACAAGGTTTATTGGGAATAAGTACAGAGGAAGGGTAGCCAGATATGTGACAGGCCTCTCGATCGTATGTCATCCGCCCTGATTTATCAGAAACTCAGCGCTTAAATATCATTATAATCAGGTCAAGCTTTGTTATTTCCGTAATTACATAAGCCTAATGCTTCCGCGTAGACTTATGTAACATGTCGAAAAGGCATATCACAACAGGAGAAAAAAATATTTTGCCCGGAATGATGTTTTAAAAAATTTTTATCAGACAACTTTGAATCATTTTTAATTTAAAAAAAGTCTAGTAAACTAGCATGGCAAGTTATTTAAAAAATTGGCCCATTTATTCAAGATTTCAAAATGGTACAGCACTTATTTGTATTTACTTCTTTAGACAAAAAAAAATATTGATATTTTTTTGGCAAAATTAGCTCATTTAAAAACATATTTTGATAGTGTTTTTTTATTTAATATGATAATCAATTATGTCCCATCTTAATTGAACTAATCTTTGGCTATTATAGACATTATAATACTATAATAGCTATTAATAATGCCATTAATTGCCAAATATTAGTTCAATTAAGATGCTACATAATTGATTAAAATATTAAATAAAAAACACTATCAAAATATGTTTTTAAATGAGTTAATTTTGCCAAAAAATACAAATATTTGTTTTTATAAAGAATTATTCAGGCAAATTTAAAATGGGATATGCATATTAGTTATATAGTCAATAAGGCATATAGGAAATTGGGGATGTTTGGTAGAATTTTGAAGGATATATCTAGAGAAGTTAATTTATTAAAATTCTTCCAGAACTTAAGTGACTTGATTTAAATTTTTTGTTAAATTGAAGGGTTATTTTTGTCACAAATATAATAAAACAATAATTTCACTAACTATTTGAATTATTTAATTGATAAACTATACAGTTTCGGTCACCACTGGTTGACCATCCTCAGTAGTTATCTCGTTCAAGAACCGGAATTTGTCATTTCACATGAAACATTCATTCCCAAATCTTCAATACAGACACAATACACAATTCATTACATTCAACTGTATATAGCAACAATTTATAAAAACATTTATCACTGAACCAGAATCTATTTCATCTAAAGAAGTTTCATTTAGAGAAGTTAAGTCAAAAGTTTATTTAACTTATGTAAGACCTAATTTAGAGTATTGTTCTGTGGTTTGGGACAAACATCCGCAACGATTAGAGAGAAAAATTGATATGGTACAAAGGAGGGCGGCTAGATTTGTTTTTGGTAAATTTGATAGGTTTAGTAGTGTCATTTCAATGATTAATGAATTAGGATGGTCTAGCTTATTGGAGAGAAGAGAATGGGCTAAATTGAAAGGGATTTTCAAAGTGTATAAGGGTTTTAAGAGTTGGGAGGAAATAACGAATAGATTTCAGGAAGCAAGTAATTTAGGTAGAGCTGATCATAGAAAAAAGATTCGTAAGTCAAGATTCTTGAAAAATTTCGGTTTGCATTCATTTGTAGAATCTGGCATTGATTTGTGGAACAATCTGTCTGTTATTACCTGGGATTATAGTCCTCTGCCCCCTATGATTAAATTAATTATAAATTTTGTCAAGTCCTAATGTCATAGAGTTGTGCAAAATTTTATTTAGTTCTCACAATCAGAGATTACCTGAGGTAGAGAGAGAGGTCATACCATCCTTGTTAAGGTTTTGACCAGGTTTCCTTAACAACTTATGACAAATGTCGGGATGGCTAATGCGTCGTTTGCTCCTGGTATCGGGTTTTTGCGCGGAATTATTTAAATTACGTTTTGTCTTTTGATGGAAATCTATGATCATGTTATTTGTTAATGAGCATACATTTCTATTTTTTTCTTTTTCTTGTTTGTTAATTGTTAATTTCTTTTAATTGATTTGTATTTATGTTTATTAATTTCTGTAGTTAATTTGTATTGATGTTTTGTTGACCTAGCCACCAAGGACTTGTGCCTCTAAGCAGATCGAGTAATAAAGATTTATTTATTTATTTATTTAATGAAGTACAAAGTGCTGCACCATTTTGAAATCTCAACTAAATGGGCCAATTTTTTATTTAAATAACTTGCCATGTTAGCTTACTAGACTTTTTTTTACATTAAAGATGATTCAAATTTAGCTTAAATTTTTTTAAAACTTAAATCCGGCAAAAATATTTTTTTCTCCAAAAGTATAGTACTTATGGTTTTATTTTAAATTCTGGTCAATAGCAGGATTATTCAGGATTGGGTAACAAAAATTAGAATAATAAAATATGTAAATTTGTAGGCACAGCATCCTGATATTTAGGACAGGGTAGCGATTTTCACAATTTTCAAAAAAAGTGCCTATAACTAGAAAACTATGAGATTTTGATTAAAAATAAATGTATGTTCTGGACCGTCGTAAATTGCCCTATCACCTGTTCACAGTTTATAGTTGTGATACGAGACACCCTGTATATATATGCCCTATGATTTGATTTATAAAACTTGAACAAAACTAGTCATTTTAAAATAAATAAATTAATTAATTAATATTACTTGTCTATGAATTGAACAAAATAGGCCTTTTGGTCCAAAAGATGAATTTGAAGAAGAATTTTCTTGATCCGCTTCCTCTTTCGGTTTTATTGTATGCTCTTTGGTAATTTTAAGTCTTTGATGAGCGTCGACACAATTTCCACATATGAATTCCGAGCAATCGACACACCAACTAGTAGCAATGGCCTCATCTTTACAGCTTGTACATTTAATGTCAGTGTTGGGGGTTGGACCCGTTTCTGAGATCTCTCCTCCCGGGTTTGCCAGTTCAAAGACATATTGGTGATCAATAAGATTCGAAACGAGCGAAGTTACTTGACAATCGGAACAGACCACCTCTGAAAAAACAAACAAAAACAAATGGATATCAATTAGTTATTTATTTTTTATCAATTAAAATCACTAAGATATAACATATGTTATGACCCATAAATTATTATGAGTAGACTCGCATTTTTGTGCACCAAAAAAACTTAAAATGTGCAATAAAAAATAACGAAATGTGAAATAAAAGGTGCAGTGAAAAAAATCAAAATGTGAAAAAAAAATGTGCAAGCAGGGTTGGGGAACCTGCTGCCTTAAGGCCGCATGAGGCCTTAAGAACCATAAAGTGTGGCCTTCTTTTGTGAAAAATGCTTAATTTTGTAAGGTATATGAGATATACGAGAACTATAATTCTGAAGTTACATATGAGATCTCAGATGCTCAGAGCATACATGCTAGAACCCGATATCCCGATGCTATATAAAGCAATATCAGAGAATTCATTAGGGGAGCGAAAAGTAAATGAATGATACATTTTTTTTACTTTATCTATTGAATATATTATAGAGTTATTCATTTTTGAATGTAACTATGTAGCTAATAACTATAAAATCATTTCCAAAATCAGGTCTATTCAAAACTGTTATATTTTTTTTTTTTTAATGCAATCGAATGCAAGAAGGGGTGTACCAGTAGAGATGCAGCCCCTATGGATCTCGAAAGACCCTTGCATTACCGAAGAGAAGGGAAAGTTGATTAAGTGAGAGGGTGTAGACGTAGGTGTCTATGCACTCCGGTTTTGAAGGTTTGAAGATTATAGGTGCTGGGAAAGATAGAGGCTGGGAGAGAGTTCCAGTTCCTTGAAGTCATGGGGATATATGTATTTGCGAATGAAGTGGTCCGGCACTTTTCTAATTTGACCGCGAGAGAGTGTTGGGAGTCGGCAAAACGCGTGCTACGTGCAAAGCATGCTTTGGGGGGAATTATTGATTTTATCTCATCAGAGCATCTGCCGTGATAGTATCTATAGAAAAGGGAAAGGGCAGAGACATTTCTTAGATGAGCCAGCGAGTCGAGGGAGTCGGTGAGGAGATCGTCAATTAGCCAGACGGCTCGTTTCTGATATGTGTGGTCTTCTTGGGAAATGGGCATGGTCAATGTGGCCTTTAAGACAAAAGAGGTTCCCCACCGCTAGTTTAAATAATACTTAATTGAGTAAAATCTTAAAAGTTTAAATAATATACACTCGTGGACAAAATTAGCGGAACGCCGAAAAAAAACGTGAAAAATATGCTTATTTTATATAAATTATATATATATATTTTTTAATCATTTATTTTTTAAGTGATTTTGATAATTTTGAACTAATTTTGACATTAATTAACAAATTGCAAAATTTTAAAATAATCTAAAATTAAAAAAATATGTCTTATCTGAAATTAAGTGAATTAATGTTTGATTGTATTTTTTTCTTTATAAAAAATTTAAATTGTTTTAATAATTTGTATTCCCTCCTAGCTTTGATAACACATTTAACTCTCCTAGG
>JALMQS010000649.1:0-16024 GCA_024734495.1 Forficula auricularia | reverse complement strand
TAATATTTTTATTCAGCACTTTTCCAACCTATCAGTTCCTCAGAATACCATTGCGAGAGTCCGAAACGTCGACTAAATGCAGGGGCGGATTTAGGATCAATTCCGCCCTAGGCCCTGTCCAATGTCCCGCCCTTTTTTCTAAGTAAAAGTGTATTTGAAAATTATATGGCTAATTTTCAAATATTAAAACTTTCATATATTATTTTAAATATAACTGTTTATTGGTTTACATAAATTTTTCAAAAATAATTTCAAATATAAGTTACTAATTTAAATATAATTTTCCGTAGTAAATAGTAGGTAGATAAATATATTTTTTTAATTAACTTATGAGATCAATTTCTTCTTTCTAGCTTTGGTTCTCGTGAAAACGTTGATTATATCGCCGTAATTAATTTCTTGAATTATCTCTATCTTTTTTGCCTCCCCTAAAATTTTGCCGCCCTAGGCCCGAACCTCACGGGCCTAGGCTTAAATCTTCCACTGACTAAAAGAAGAGAAACTGATAATTTATAGAAAAGAAAGATATTCCTTCTTGGAAAAAATTCCAAGTTAATTAGGGACTTAGCTCATCGAAAAATTCGATTTCCCATTTAATTAACATGGGAAATTTTTTTGGTTTCTAGAAATGTGATATAGGCTGATGAAGCTCTCACCTGCCGCTCCAAATGTATATATGGTGAGTAAATGGGGAGGCTTCTAGTATCTTCTAAATATATAGCGTTTTATTTATGTGAAATTTGGCTTGTATTTAAATTTGTTTCACTCTTATTTAAAATGTTTCCCCTAATTCAGGGTTACCCACAGAGAGGGGTCGGGGTTTCGACGCAGAGTGGGCCATTGAAATTTCTGGCTGGGGGTTGAAAATTATTTGAAAATTAGTATTATATGCTAAAAATAAAAACGGTCAAGTTAATAACTTCAACAAAAGGTAATAAAAACCTCTTATAATTCTTTAGAAGTGAATAAAATATAATGTACAGGAGGGCGAGGGTTACTTTTCATGAAAATGGGGAGAGGGGAGTTATGAAGCTAGGGGGATGGGCACCCCTGCCTACCTCCTTAAAAATTAATGCTTTTTTTAGGCTTTTCTTTGTGAGTAATGAATGAATGGGCACCTGCATGGAATGAGTGGTTTATCGCTGGTGTTATTAAATGCTGAGTCAAAAGGGTCGATATATACACTTATTAAAATAATTTAAGGGTAAGAAAATTGCAATTGAAAAAGGATTGCATCCTCCCAAGGAAGGTGTTAAAGAAACAGGCCGAAGAAAATCTAGATGCCGAGTTTCGAGCAATAAACAATGTCTTGATTTAATGGGCGGATGGGCGGCCATCTATCAATTGGGCGGGCGGAGCAAGTACCTTTTGAATCCCCCAAGCCAGGCAACTTTACAATCTGACCGTGATGCAGTGCTTTTCCTTCCACCTCGTGAAACTAGATAACAAGTATATACGGCATTTCGTCGGTTATTTCAAAAAATAACTAATGTTTTAACAATCTCATGGATATGTAGAAGATAAGAGAGAAGAAGGACATGAGGAACTTGATTTTAGACATTCAGGACATGTGAAGAAAAAGAAAACTTGAATTTTAAACACATCATGGATTACATTAAAATAAATACTCTAGTACTCTTAGATTTATAGATTCCTACATTTTCTGGACAGGATATGATCCGAATCCTCAAAAGCGTCATGGAAAATGCTGGATATCTATTAATCTAAGAATTTTATAAAAAAATGTGGTCCAAGTAAACGTTCAAGTCAACAAAATCTAGATAATCGAGATAGAAATCATCTTCTAGGATGAGTGGTTTTCATTTTATGAAAGAAAAACTGCGATTTTTTGCAAAAAATTGCAGTTTTTCAAAACTTCAACCTCATTGTGGCACGGGTTACAATTCTCCAATTAAGATGAAACTTCATTTAAATTGTGCCAAATTTAATCTAGTTTAACAATGTATAGAGTGTTCTTTGTCGAAAACGTGCTCCTTAATGGTCCGGGGAGCTGTTTTTTGGATCTCCATAAAAAATCGAACTACTGGACCAATTTTCTATTTTTTTAATCGACGCGAAATTTTGTCTTCTTTAATTTACTATAGGACGGTCATTTACAAAATATAAAGCGTTTTCGAGTTATACGCGAAGGACATTTAGATGACGTCATCACAGGAGATTCAAAGGTCAGTTCGATTGTCTCCCGGCGGTTAATTGTTCTTTGATATGTATATAAGTACTGTACAAAATTTCAAATTGGTTACCGGAAGTGAAATGTTTTTACGCTAACGCCACGGACTAAAATAGGATATTTGGACTTGGACCACTCCAAATCTCAGATGACGATATTTGGAAAGGTATTCCTTCTTTATTTGAGTGTACTATATAGTGAAAATAAAAAATGTCCCGATCTCATATAGATCTACAAATTTGGGGGCATGTAACCCTATAATAATAAAATTTGAGCAAGATACGAGGTAGGTTTCACAAAAAAGAAATAAAACAAAATTGAGTTTCGAATTCGATATATTTCGGGGTTGTTTTCTTTGACTCCTGATGATGGGCTCACCCCCGAAATATATCGAATTTAAAACTCAATTTTGTTTTATTTCTTTTGTGAAACCCACCTCGCATCTTGATCAAGTTTTATTATTATATTAAAATGTTTCACCTAGAACCAACACCCAACTCCTTAAAAGTTATAGAATGTAACCCTTGTTAGATCTATGTTACGTGAGCACTGTGTGCTGCTAATCCCTAAAATAACTAATTTGATTTAATCAAATATTCTTTTTCAAAACTTGGTCTATTTTTCCTTTTCTTTGAAACAGAGATAGACAACAAAAACAAATAAAACAGAATTATTCTAATAGACTTGTTCGATTATCTTGTCTTGTTTCTTCACTTTTTGATTATGTTCATATTTTCCTTTCTAGTATATTAAATTTAATACAAATTTGAATAACTTTCCCTATAGGGCTGGAAGTAGAATTTATAGCCGGAGAGTCATCCTGAATCAAGCAAGGGCTAAGTTTCTAGAAACATTATGAATTATTGTTTACTCGGTTTAACTCGCTTATACTACTAAATTATAGATATCGTCTGCTTCTTCTGGCCTTATCTATCTCTGAGAGGGCCAGACATTTATTTAAAGGCTTGCTATTATTCCAGCTGTTTAAATCAATTAGCTACTATATCTGCTTTAACATACGCTTGTCTTTTTCAATCACCTTATTTCGACAATATTTGTTTTGCATTGAAAGCATTTTTTAAGATTTAACGAAATCACAGGAAAGTCCATTAACGCCACATTATATCTCGGATTGGAGAAATTCACAAACCCTTCCTGATGACTCCTTCCAACAACGTCATGTCTCAAAAACATGATCTTCAGTAATTTGATTTTAAAGTTTAAAAGTAGAATAAAATGTATTAAAAATAAATATTATGTAGCAGGAATAGTAGACAATTGGACAAAATTAAAAACACAGAGGTTTTATTTATTTATTTATTTATTTAACGGGCAGCCACACCCTTTTTTTTTTTTTTTTAATGCAATCGAATGCAAGAAGGAGTGCACCAGTAAAGATGCAGCCCCTATGGATCTCGAAAGACCCTTGCATTACCGAAGAGAAGAGAAAGTTGATTAAGTGAGAGGGTGTAGACGTAGGTGTCTATGCACTCCGGTTTTGAAGGTTTGAAGATTATAGGTGCTGGGAAAGATAGAGGCTGGAAGAGAGTTCCAGTTCCTTGAAGTCATGGGGATATATGTATTCGCGAATAAAGTGGTCCGGCACTTTTCTAATTTGACCGCGAGAGAGTGTTGGGAGTCGGCAAAACGCGTGCTACGTGCAAAGCATGCTTTGGGGGAATTATTGATTTTATCTCATCAGAGCACCTGCCGTTATAATATCTATAGAAAAGGGAAAGGGCAGAGACATCTCTTCGATGAGCCAGCGAGTCGAGGGAGTCGGTGAGGGTAGAATCGTCAATTAGCCTGACGGTTCGTTTCTGAATTGCATCCAGGGTAGCACGAGAGTATTTTGACAAAATTTTTTACAAAATTCATAAATATATGTATATCAACAGTCATAGAGAAGAAAGGAGAAAAATAAAATAAAATAAGAGTAAAGTAAAAATTACAAAGACAATAATGCAAGGGGAAAAGATAAATAATAACATTAACATAATACAATTAGAGAACAAAGACCAATATTTTTTTTGGCTTTTCGGCCTTTCTAGCCATGAGCCAATTTACGATACTATTTATATATTTTTAAAATGTGTCTCTACCCCAGTGTCAGATTTTAGCCCGATGCCTCGTGTCGGATTCGAACCTGGGTCCACTTGGTTATCAGGCTGACACGATACCGCCTGACCTAACCCGACCCCCAAAGACCAATAATAAATGATTAGGTAAAAACTTGTAAATAATTTAGACACACTTCAACAGAATTATATAAATGAGCTAGGGATGTCTTATGAGACAAAACATAAGATAAATATAAATATAAGCAGTATATATAATCATTTACAATTTATAAATCGTCCATATGAATCTCTTAAATCATTAATTGCGAAAACACAATTAACAGCAATTAAGACTTGATTTGATTTGTAACAGATGATTCATTGGAGAATACCAATCGACTTGATTGGGGAATAATGGAATTGAAATAATTATCGGAAAAAGAGGTTTTTTTATCTAATTAGATTTTTCCTCTTATTAAAACCAAGGACTAAAGATGAATAAGGACACTCGATGGTGGAGAAGTAATCTCCGGAATCGAAGCAAAAAATACAATGTATACATTAATTAATGTAAAATAATTGGTTTAATAAAATTTATAAAAAAAAAAAGATTTGATTTGTAACAAAGTATGTTCACTATAGTTAACTAGAGAGAGCTTGGCTCTAAAAGTTTTCAGACTATCACGGAAGAAGTCAACATGCTAACTAACATTGGTTCCTAGTCGATGAAGTCTATTAATAGGTGAATTATATATATATAATTTGTAATAGAGGGATGTAAAATAATGGATAGAAGCGTGTTGATTTGCGTTGTACATGTAAACGCTTTTTCTTATCTATATCAACGACCTTCTAAACTTGCCCTCCAATCCGGTACATTGTTACGCAGATGACAGCACCCTACATAACGCCCCTGCATTGCATAAAAACCGTGCAGACATTGCCTCTTCAATTAATTTAGACTTATGCAAACTTAAAAACTGGGGATACCAAAACTTAGTTAACTTCAATGCAGGGAAAACTCAGTGTTGCCTTATTTCTAGGCGCGTCGACAGAAACCTCCCAAACATCATTCGACTCAAACTCACTAGAATTCAGGGATAAAATTTCAATGCTAGGCGTAACTCTAGGTTCTGACCTTTCATGGAATGACCATATCTCAACCACTGCTAAAGCTGCAGCGCGCAAGCTTGGTCTCCTATTTAGGTCTAGACGCTGTTATACTCCCAGTCAACTTCTTATGCTATATAAGGCTCAAATTCGTCCCTGTCTCGAATATGGCTCTCATCTGTGGAGGGGTGCCTCCAAGCATTCTCTTGCTACTCTGGATGCAATTCAGAAGCGAGCAATTAAACTAATAGGAGACCCGGCTCTAACCAACTCACTCGACTCCCTGGCTCACCGAAGAACCGTTTCGGCCCTTTCCCTGTACTACAGATACTATCACGGTGTCTGTTCAGTCGAGCTGAAATCAATTATCCCCCCTAATGCCCTCTTTACGCGAAACACGCGGTTTTCTAACGCTCAGCACCCCTTCGCTGTCAAATTGGATAAAAGTCGAACAAGCGCTTTCGCCAACTCTTTTATCCCTTTGACCTCCAGAGACTGGAACTCGCTCCCCGCCACCATCTTTCCCGCGACTTATAACCTTCAGCTATTTAAGGCCCGTATCCACAGATACCTTCGACCCCCGCCCAACCCATAAAATTCTTTCTTCTTCTTTTCACGATGGAAGGGCCAACCCAGGCCTTTAGGGGTTGCACCTTTTTTGGTGTAACTCCTTCTCTCATCATTATCATAAAAAAAAATTGATCAATTCCAATATTTCGTATTTTATTAAATGGGCCAAACGTATCGTCAATTTATTTTGAATTCCTCAGTGGACCTTTTTACATCACGCCTTGTCAAAAAATAATTTCACTATACGACAAAACATCAGTAATCTTTTTTACTTTACCATAGAGAGTATGGTCAAGTACCATATTGTAATCGTGCATGAAAAAAGTGGATTTTTTTTGCTTCGTTTTTTCGAACTATCTCAAAAACAGCTGAAACTATTTTGATTAAAAAAATTAGGCGAAATCATGGCATTTTGGTCTACAATAAAGCCCTAATAAGTAAACATCAAAAAAATTATATTTTTCGAGATATTAATTATTTTGTCAAAATATGTGTTGATTAGTCTGATAGTCTGTGCGTTACCAAATTTTTGTGGACGAGCTATCTCAAAAACTAGTCTGAATATATAAGGACCTTTTTACAATCTTTATCCAAATTGAACCAAATTTTAGATTTAGGTTTCTATGAGAAAAATTATGGGAATTTTTCATTAATTTCCTTAAGGACCTTTTCAGTAATTTATTTATAACATATTCCTGGCTCAAATTAATCAACAATCTTGGACTTTTCTTTAGAAATTAAACAATTTTCTTTGTTGTTTTTATACAGAGATAGCAGTTGTATAAAAACAACAAAGAAAATTTTGCCTCCAAAGCCATGTAATACTAAAATAAACCAAAAATATCATACAAACTCATTTCTTAGATTTTCTACATTTGATGAATGTTTTAATCTATTGATCTGAATAAAATCCCTGATGCTCTTCTCTCATGTTAATTTATTGGCCCAAAAATATCAGGAACTTTTCAACTACTATTTCATTTCTTTTTCATTCTATTTGTTCTCCCCCCCCTTTATGAATATTTAATGAAATGATTGAAGAGAGATATATAGAAATCCATTTTTGATATTAAAAACTTTAAGAATGCAAAGATTTTGCAAAATTGAATATGAATGATCAAAGTTTCTAAGTTTATTGCAAGAGTTTACTAGAAAAGTCATTTGTAGTTGAAGAAAGAAGAAGATAAAATATTTAAAAGGCAGTTCCAGAGAGAGAGAGATCTTTCTTACTTTTTTTTATTTTCTAAACTCGTTTCCTTTGATAAAAATTTTTCTTTTTGAAAAATAACATTTAATTATTAATCAGAACAAAATTTAATAAACAAAAAAACGTGTTTTTATTATTAATCGATTTCTTTTTTTCGCTCAAGTTTCATATTTTTTATACTTTTATAATACATATTTTCTTTAAAAAAAAATTCAAATGAATGAAATTGGATTATAGATCACAAGCGTCTCTGTAATTCGAAAAAAGTTTCAGAAATAAAAAAAGGTCTTGTTAAATATAGAAATTCATTTGATTCGAAAATCTTAAAGTTGTAACTCTAAAGTCAATAATATTGATTTTCAATCATATACCTATCTTATTTTATTTTATTTTAGTATATTAAACGATCAATTCTTGTACCATTTTACTTTACCATATGTGTGATCGTGCATGCAAAAAGTGTTTTTTTTTCTTATTTTTTTTCGAAATATCTCAAAAATTGCTGAAGCGCTCTGCAAAAAAGCTCTAATAAGTGAACATCGAAAAAATTATATTTTTTGAGATAAAAATTGTTTTGTCAAATTGTCTCTTAGTTAGTCTGTGCGTTACCAAATCTTTGTGAACGAGCTAGCTCAAAATCTAGTTTGAATATCAAAACCAAATTTCACACATAGTTTTGATGCATTGAGCTTAAGAGCTGATTAGATTTTGGTGCATATTGACCAACAATTAATGGGGGTAGGGAGGGGGATAAAAAATTAAAAATCTAAACCATTTGAGCAAACTCAACCGAATTTTGTATATCAGTTTCAATTATCAGTGGGACCCCAGAAGTCTAAAAATGCAAAAACTAAACGCCCGAAATGGGGGGGGGGGTATGGTCAAAAAATGAAAATCTTGGCTCTTGTACCAAACTAGACCAAATTTTGTATCCATAATCAGTGTCACACAGTAATCTAAAAATGCAAAAACTAACGGCCCAAAATGGGAGGAGGGGGGTCAAAAAATGAAAATATAGGCTCTTGTACCAAACTCAACTAAATTTTGTACTATACACAAAATCAGGGGGCCCCCAGGAGTCTAAAAATGCAAAAACTAACCCATCATTTTATTCTCAAAAGTCCTAGATACTTAGTTTACAAATAATATTTGCACTAGTCAAATTAATAGATTAAAATATGAGAGGAATAAATAAGGTAAATATTCTAAAACATCTAAGTATGCATTTCTATGTTCACTGGATCGCAAGGGAATTTAAAAATAAATAAATAAATAAAAAATCTAATGAGAAAACAGCAAAGGCAAATTAAAAGTAAATAAATATAAATTACGAACATGAAGTATAACTTACTAAATTAACATCAGTCGGTGGTTTGGAGAATCTTTTTTGAACTTTTACCGGACGTAAAAAGTTAATCAAGACAAATATAAATAACTATCAATGATTAACGTTTATTATGTCTTAACAAAATTTAATTTAGATTGTTTACACCGAGAGCTAAAAGAGATTTTTGGGAAAGAAAGTATGAAAGAATAAGTTAATGGGAAGATCTATGATATATATTAACTAATTAATTGATTCAAATTAGGTTGCCATGGCAACAACAATGTGTTTATTATTATTGATTTTATAGAAAATAAACAAATATGTTCTTAGTTCTAACTAATATGTGTGTGTGTAGGGGGGTCAGATAGGCTAGGGGTTAGCGTGCGGGCTTGTTAACCAGAGGACCCGGGTTCGAATCCGACTCGAGGCATCCGGCTAAAATCTAACCCCGGAGGTAGAGATAAATTAAAAAAAAATCTAACTAGTATCGTAAATTGGCTTATGGCTAGAAAGGACGAAAAACCAAAAAAAACTAATATGTGTACTTCATAATTTATTTATAATACACTGTGGTGCAAAAAACTGGGACACTTAAGCAGTTGTATGTCGGTTGGTAAACACTTTTTAAACGTACCAAAGAGTAAAACCTTATAATTCACCTTGTGCCTGACTGAAGGGCCAATCAGATGAAAGTGCCTGTCATCTAATTGGTCATCCCGCCGGCCGCAAGGTGAATTATAACGTTTTATCTTTTGTCAACGTTTAAAAAGAATTTACCAACCGACATACAACTGGCCCTTAGATTGATTGGGTGATTGGGTGTGAAAAGAGGGCCTGTCGCTGGTCTCCTTGCCATCAACCCTAATTCCCTGAGCGTCTTCTGCTAGTCTAAACACTTAGGTTGACTTGTCGAGTTTGTAGAAGGCGCTGTTGAATTTGCTCAACTGCTGAATGCAGTATGCCGATCCCACAATACCTCCAATAGTATGAATTGGTCATCTCTCTGGTTTGAAGCTCTAATTCGACCAGATCCCGGTCTTCTGGCATAAGAGTTTGTTTATCTATATCGCATTCCAGCTCCGTGGATCCTTTCAACCGATGCTTGAAGTCGTTGAGCGATACAATCTTCCATCATTTATTAGAGCTACAGGTTGAGCTACTTCCTCGGTCTTTAGAGGCATTATGCTTAGACAATATTTCAAATGAAATTAAATTAAAAGATGAGATATTCAAATCGAACTGATAAACATTAAAATATTCAATTTAATTCGATATTAGACGATAATCATTTAATACAATTCAATAAATGGGATCAGATTTCAATCCTGAAAATTTATGCTAGTTTAAATAAATTTAATTTTAAAGTGTTTAAATTAAAGTAATACATTGTTTTTACTCTAAAAATGTTTAAAAATATTTGTACAAACACAGAATGTATTAAAAGCTTAAATAAAATATGTTTTTTCTTAAAATTATTTGAAAAAACTAAATTTTTCTAAGTTTTCCACTTTTTTGCACCAGAGTGTATATTTCTTAACTTCTACAATAACGTTTTTATCCTGTTTCAATATAATTTTATGTTAAAATATTGCTAGCCTCTAGAATGTTTTCAAGCGCCGCGCTGTAACAAGATACGCATATTCCAAGCGTAGCTTCATTCTATGTTGCCTACCCTATGAGCAGCAGGCGTTCCCAAGAAACAAGTATTTTTGTTTATACATTCTTGATTTACATAAAAATATAGAAAATATTTAAAAATGCATAAATTTATTAAACATGGTTTCATTTAATAACATCACAATCCCTCCGAAAATTCTTGAAATTATTGTATGTGAAGTTTAGTTTTAAGAGGAAAATGCTTACTTAGAAAATTAACGTGTGCAAGGGATAATAGCTCATTGAAAATGTATGAGTTCAAAATAGATAAATAAATTAAGTTAATTAAATTAATTAAGTTAACTTAATTTATGTATTAATTAATTAATTAATACATAAATTAAGCAAGACACTGCCTAGTAAGAAATTGGTAAGTACCTACAGGAAAGTAGGGAGTTGCTAAATGTTTTGCTTAGTTTCAGTAATGCTATTTTATTTTACTAGATATAATTCCAAATATTCCGAGGGTTTGCAGCACTTTATTATCAGTGAATCGTATACAATTTAAAATATATATGAAGTTCATATATTAATAAAGATTTGCTGTTGGGCTCATCAATTTCAAAAAATAATGAAAGTTTATACAGATAAGCAAAAGCAATTTTTTCTTTAGTTTTATATGAAGATTAGAAGAAGGTTATATATGTTCTTGGTGTTATTTCTATCGATATTGCCTTGATTTCTATTTATTTGACCTAATCTTAAAGGTTGAATAAAGCATTTAAGAATAGCTACTAAAAATATAGAGGTAGAAATAATCCATCTCTTGGAACGCCTCGAAACAGTGAGCAAAGAATATGGGCTCATTCTCAACAAGAAGACCAAATTAATGATCGTAGACAGGGCAAACAACAGACCGGACATTAAACAATTTGCTAGTTATGAGGTGGTCGACCACTTCGTATACTTGGGATCCATGATTACCAACTAAGGAAGATCTGATGGAGACATTAACTGACGGCTACAACTCGGGAAGTTAGCAAAGGCCAGACTGACTAAAATCTGGCAAGACAAAAACATAACAACTAATACAAAAGTCATTATTGTCAAGATTCTCGTTTTCCCTGTCGCACTCTATGCCTCCAAAACCTGGACCCTAAAGAAGAAGAACTGCGATCGGATTGATGCTTTCGAAATGTGGTGTTGAAGGAGAATGTTGAGAATCCCGTGGACAGCGCACCGAACTAATAAGTCAATTATAGAGGAAGTCCACGCGGACCGGCGTCTCTCTGGGATGGTACTCGAGAGAGTGATCAAGTAGTTCGGCCACCCCACCCGCTCAGATACAGGATTGGAAGGGATCATCGTGCAGGTTAAGGTGCAAGTCAAAAGAAGAAGAGGCAGATCACCATCAAGATGGGCGGATCAAATAAAGGCCCAACTTGGTATTACGCTCCATGCTGCAACGGCGAAGGCCAGAAACAGACCACGCTGGCGGGCTGCAATTGGGAAGACTAGGGCTCTTAGAATATGGAAGAAATGAGGATCACCACTCCTCTGTAAAGAGGATTACGACGTTGAAGAAGAAGACTATAAATATTACTTTAACTTTATTATTCATACTGACCATTTCTATTATAAAATAATGATTAAAAAAGGAATTAAAATACTGACCAAATAGAGATTAATATCCCCTTTAGTCTTTACAATCTATAGGGTGGCCCAGAAAGAAATTCATTTTTGAAAATAGAAAGAAAAAAACTATTATATTTAAAAGCGTTTAATCTTATGAAATATAAAGTTTATTAAATGTAATTTTAGTTTTTGAAAATTAAATCATCAAGTTGACGTCCATGGCTGCTTCGACACTCTTCCAAACGGGCATGAAAATTTTGAAAAACTTTAGTAGGATTTTCTTTTGAAATGGTTTCCATTTCTTGCTGAATATTCAGCTTCAATTGCCGCAATGTTGTCAGATTATTAGCGTATATTTGCTTTTAAGGTGTCCCCACAAAAAAGTCTGCTGTACTTAAATCGAGACTCCTCGGAGCCCAGGTTATGTCACCCCTATATGAAACCTATAGGGAATCGGATTAGCCGAGATCTTAAAGACACTAGCCTTCTAAGCAGGAGTCCCGGGTTCGAGTCCGAGTCCCTGCATTGATATTTGACCGGCTATAATCTGATTCCTAGTCACCAATCCGTCTGGCAAGCGTGGTGACTTAATACCAACCCCCTTCCATTTGATGGAAGAGGCCTATATTCAGCAGTGGACTGTCGCTATCGACAGGCTGATGATGATATGAAATCAGTTTCTGAGGAAAGATATCCCTTATCGCGCGCATGCTCTTATTTGCAGTGTGACACGTGGGTTCATCATGCTGAAACAATGTTTCGATTGTAACCTCGCGATTCTTGAGTGAGAGCATGCAGGTGATAAGGTATATGTTTCCTCAGAAACTGATTTCACAGAGGGGTGACATAACCTGGCCTCCGAGGAGTCCCGATTTAAGTCCAGCAGACTTTTTTGTTGGGACACCTTAAAAGCAAATATACGCTGATAATTTGACAACATTGTGGCAATTGAAGCTGAATATTCAGCAAGAAATTGAAGCCACATGAAAAGAAACTCTTTAAAAGTTTTTCAAAATTATCGTGCCCGTTTGGAAGAGTGTCGCAACAGCCAATGACGTCATCTTGATGATTTAATTTAAAAAAATTAAAATTACATTTAATAAACTTTATATTATATAAGATTAAACGCTTTTAAATATAATATTTTTAATCAGTAGAGATTGTGGTGTTGGTGCAAGGTGAAACATCTTTAATAAAGATAAGAGTAAATAGATATTTTATTTAATATGGATTTACTATGAGTTAAGGATACTGGGTCACTTATTTCACATTAAAATTAAAAAATTAAAAGATATAAATTTTTTTTCTTTTTCAATATATATATTTCGGGCTATCAACCCATCTTCAGGAAATACAGAAGGTAACTAAATAAAATTTATTGAATGACAGGCTATATATGTTTATTGAACAGAGAGACAGAATTTATCAAATTATTTTAAAAGGACACTTTCTCTTAAGCTGTTATTCAGAAAGAAATTCGGGTTGACCTTTATTTACATAGGATTGTTTGGGTAAAAGGCAAGTTTGTGAGGTCATTGACTTATGTCTCTGGGTTGGAAATGATTTTTACATTTGGATATTAAAAAATCAATTATTATATTTGATTTTACATCTAGTTGATTGTTGATAACATTTTCATCATTTGACAAGGCATATTTTATTTCCATGGATTCAAGAAGGTCCAATCTTAATCCTTTTCTTTCGAAATGAATAGGGGAGGGGTTAGAAGGTGAAGGTACATGATCTAAGGCATATAGATGATTAGCAAATGCGGAAGTAGAGTCTGGATTTATGGGCTGGTTTCTTATTAATTGTCTGTGGGAAGCTAAATGTTCTTTATGCCGTTTTATAAAAGATCGTCCCGTTTGGCCAATATAAATTGCCTCGCAATCGTCGCAATTTAATTTGTATACACCAGATCTATTTATTTTATCAATTTTGTCGAGTTTATTATTGATGAAAATGTTATCAACAATCAACTAGATGTAAAATCAAATATAATAATTGATTTTTTAATATCCAAATGTAAAAATCATTTCCAACCCAGAGACATAAGTCAATGACCTCACAAACTTGCCTTTTACCCAAACAATCCTATGTAAATAAAGGTCAACCCGAATTTCTTTCTGAATAACAGCTTAAGAGAAAGTGTCCTTTTAAAATAATTTGATAAATTCTGTCTCTCTGTTCAATAAACATATATAGCCTGTCATTCAATAAATTTTATTTAGTTACCTTCTGTATTTCCTGAAGATGGGTTGATAGCCCGAAATATATATATTGAAAAAGAAAAAAAATTTATATCTTTTAATTTTTTAATTTTAATGTGAAATAAGTGACCCAGTATCCTTAACTCATAGTAAATCCATATTAAATAAAATATCTATTTACTCTTATCTTTATAATATTTTTGTTTTCTTTCTATTATCAAAAATGAATTTCTTGTTTGACCACCCTATATAATAAATACTAGTCTTTTTAATCAAATAAAGAGACTATTAAATTTGTACATAAGATTTTCATAATCATGGAACTATAAAAATTAAATCAAAAAATAAATTATGACTTTTAGAGATAAAAATGTGTTTAAAAAAATATCATCTTCAAATAAATTCACACAAATAATCATCAAAAATGTAATAAATACCAGAAAGAGCTTAATAAATGAGTTTCCAAGATGGTTATGAATATAATTAAAAGGATGTAATTCAATCTTTTAGAATTGTAATTTACATCTTATTGGATTTTCATCTCTTTTATTATTAGTATTCTTAGCAGAATATTTATTAATAAAAGCGTTGAAAACTTTAATAAAATGCAAATTAAAGTACATGTATATTCAAAATTCCTTTTCATATAATCCTAAACGTTTTTATTTTTCAAATCAACTAAGCTTCAATTCATAACACAATGCTTATTTTATTATTATTATTATTTTATCTTATTAAACCTATTTCAGTGCAATATTTTCGTAAGTGATAAATACAGGGTGATTCACGGTCGATGGCACGTTAGACGTTTAAGGAAAACTGAACACAGGATTTTTCTGAATATTTAGCACCTTACATTTTCTTACCTCTTCTATCGATCTAAAATATTTTCAGCATTGCGATGTTTCCGTTTCCATCGAAAAGTCGTAGCAACTTTATTTTTTTTTAATGGAACACCCGTTTCCATTTAAAAATAGAACTTGACCTTGCAATACCTTTGAAAGGTCGACAATCAATAGCGTAGTTTAGTTTCCCCTTAGATATAAATAAACTTTTATTTGAAACTTTTTTGATATAATGCACTGTTTTTGAGTTATAAGACTGTCTCAAGATAAATAAACTGCAACGGATCGTTGCTAAACTTTATCCAAATTCATTTGAAATGTGAATATGTTTATTCCTTTATTATTAATCAGATATCACTTGCAATTTGCAGTTCATGTTGACTTTAATTCAAAAATAATGATCGATTCTCATTTAATAGTCGAGGAATAACGATTTTATATTGGATTTTTAACGTTTCGGTTTAAATTGGTAACTATTGCTGAAGACATGGAGGAATCGACTTAAAATCAAAAATAGCGATTGATTCTCATCTATTACTTGAGGAATAATAATTCTACATTAGATTTTTGACGCTTTGATTATTATTGGTAACCATTGCTGAAGACATGGAGGAATCGGCTTAAAATCAAAAATAACGATCGATTCTTGTCTAATACTAGAGGAATAACCTTATTGCATTCCATTTTTGATGTTTTGACTATTAATGGCAACCTCTACTGAAAACGTGGAAGAATTGATTTAAAATCAAAAAGACTAAATTCTTCTATCGCAAACAACTCAAGCTTGATATTAAATTTCATCAAAATTGGTTAAGTCATTTTCAAGATATTTAGAAAAACTAAAAATGTACCGAAATAAAGTACTAATGTTTGTGGGCCGATATGTACCAAAAACTAATCAGCGCTTCATTTCGTTAAACTAATGGTAGGTTTTCAATTTCATTTCAATCGGTGTAACGGTGTGGAAAAAATCGTGGGCCAAAAAAAACGATAACATACATCCATACATAAATCCATCCATACATCCATCCATACGCATGCTCTAAATGAAAAAATGGCACTTTTTGGCCTCTCGACGAGACCCCATGTAATTTTTGGCAAAACCGTCAAGTGCTAAAATTCAACCTAATTGAATACTACAATTTGTGACTTTATTTGAGTCCCTGGGTTCCGTAGTCTTTACCTGAGGACCCTTTGAAGTCGCGCTTGCTGCCAGACCGATTACAATACTTTCCCCATGCTTCCCATTGGATAAAGTAAAAACTCACCCGGG
>JALMQS010000648.1:0-17039 GCA_024734495.1 Forficula auricularia | reverse complement strand
TCCAGCAAAATAGAGGTAAAGTTTCGATTCAAAAGTGGTACTTTTTCTGTAACCTAGAAGGACGTTTAAAAACTAAGATTGGACCACTCTGTCTATTTAGTTTTATCAAAAACCTACTTGATTATAGAGGTTTATCAGCGAAAATGAGATTTGTGGGTTGGTCCACTCTGCTTTTGAACGCCTCAATTAATAACTTGTTTGTCAAAAATAATCTTCCTTTCTCAATCTCACATTTTTTAGAAATACATACTTTGAATTTGTCGTTCTGACAAAACAAACAAATAAATGATAATAATAATAATAAGTATTATGTAAAGGTAATTTTGCAAATCGACGTGTCAAGAGGATATCGAGTCATGTCAAAAACTGGAGAGATTATTCGTGGAAAACACTTGAGTTCAAATTATATATTCCCCCTTCGGATCCTTTTAAAATCCCGTTCCAAAGTGAACCTAAGCAAATTAGAGGGAGCAAAGAGAAACTAATTGGTAATTTGAATGAAAAAAAAATTGATATATTTATTTAACTTGAGGTGAATCCACAAATATTATGATCAAACACAAAAATATATTTCGTTGAATTTTAATCTTTTGATTTATGAATAAAGCTTAATAGCAGAACACCATAAAGACATCCCGGGAAAATTAAGGTTTAGAGTAATTACAATTCAAGTTCAACATGATCTCTTTTACATTTCTCTTCAAATCTTCTGCATGCAAGAAATATAGACATAATAAATGCAGAACAACTTGTTAAAGTATTCCAAATGTCCCTATCTGTATGAATGTTTGCGTTTATTGTATATTTTTTCATTAAGTCTTTTAAATAGAAGCCGGTGGAATAGGATATATGTATGCTCTGATCTACTTGTGTATAGGTTAGGATTTTGAGAGATCTGTGTGGTAAGGCTAGCGTGTACGATAGGTTTTCTTTTTTTCAGTAGGCACAGATACCTTACATGAATCTTTCGCAAGATCAGATAGACCATGTATTACGGTGGTCCTTATTTTGGGTATTTCGAATTTTTACGCGGACAAGGGCTCATATTGTTCGAAATAAATAAATAAAAATATCTCCCAAGTTTCAAGTCTCTATCTTATAATTATAACCTGTGCCCCCAGCGATGCATGTTTCTTATCAAAATAAAATAGGGTTTTTGCCATTGAAAGATCAATTTTTTTATTCATCCCAAAGTAATGATTCAAAAAATTTGAAACTCTATAGACTTTATCCTTATAAGAGTAGCTAGTCTCAGAATTTTTACAAATTTTTAGCTATTATAATTTTGGAGTCTACAACTTAGTAGCACTAAGATATAGCAGTACTTTATCTAGCTGTAACACCAAAATTATAATAGCTAAAAATCTGTAATAATTCTGATGGATAGCTACTATTATAAGGATAAAGTCTACAGAGTTTCAAATGTTTTTAACCGTTACTTTGGCTGGAATAAAAAATGATCTTTCAATGGCAAAAACCCCATGTTATTTAGATGAGAAACTTACATCGCAGGGGCATAGACTATATTTGAGATACTAGTCCAAGAGGCCATGGCCCATGACTTCTTAGGGGGGCAACACTGAGCCAAATAACCCTAAAGTTGCATTTTTTTATTTGAAAAAGCAACTTTAAGGTTGTCTGGCTCAGAGTTACCCCCTCCCTCCCTAAAAGTGTCTGGCTTAATTAATTTTTAATTTAAAATCAACTTAACTGTCGAATAGTATTTGTTGGATTTTGAATCAAACACTTTTTTTTGGCGAACATTTTTTTACAACTTTCTCCTATGCGCAGTAGCAGCAGTACCCAGGTAGATCAGGAAAACAGCCGATTCCCTACTCATGTATGCTATTAATACCTCTAGGTGAAATATTTACATGAAAAACACTTCATGAAAAATGGGTCATGGGCTCTCCGACTATACAGACTTGAAACTTGGGGGATATTATTTTTTTATTTATTTCGAACCACATGAGCCCGCGTAAAAATTCGAAAATACCTAAAATAAGGACCATTCTACTATGTACTATATTGTAACTACTCGGTCTATCATTGTAGGCAGAACGAAAATGAAAATATAGCTCTTGTACCAAACTCAACCAAATTTTGTATACATAATCAGTGGGCCCCCAGGAGTCTAAAAATGCAAAAACTAACCCCGCCTCCTGAATGATTATAAATAGTTTTAGGGGTATGGTAAATGTCAAGTGGATGGCCATATCAGAACACGTCATCTTATTTTTTCTCGCACAGGTTCACTTCGGACTAAAGTGGTTGCATCTTTTTGGTACAACATCTGGTGCTGGCAATAGTAGTGAGCGGCACCAACATCTTCTTATATCAATATCATTATAAAAAAAAGCATGAAAACAGTCACAATAATGACAATAGAAATTATAGATTATGATTAGTGAATTCATATAAATTGAAAATTTTTTGTTAAAATCTATTTCTTAGATTGATATTTCTTATCATATCCTGATTTTAGTAAGCCTGCTCAATTTGCTTAATTATTTCATTATCTTAAGGAAACAAAAAAACTATTCTACTTCTCTTTATTATTAATTATTCTAATTGAAATCATAAATTGAATATATCTCTAATTTTATATTCAAATTGTTTGTATCCCTCAGCTCTTGAGTTAAAATGAAATTATGCAAATATTAACCATCTAATGAACGATGTTATGTAAGTAGTTAGTTTGAAAAGTAATTATATAAAGATTTGTGGCTTGGACATGGAGATGGCAGACAGACGGCTGCCCTTGAAGAAAACTTTCTTTCGAAATCTGTTTGCTTCATTTTTAAAGGGAGTGTAAAAAAAAAGTGAAATATTTATTATTTTTTTTTTTTTTTTGTTTACTCTTCTTTGTTTGCTAATCTAATGAAGGAAATACAACAGTATATTTAAATTTATTATGCATCGCTAGCTAGATGAAGTAATATTGAACATTTAGATTAATAAGCAGACAACTAAGTGAATCGTCCTTTCCGTTAATTTTTTCTTTAATATATACAGAATGATGACTAAATCAATTAACATGTAAAACAATATTTATAAAAATCCCAGGTTTCTTGTTATTTTAGAGCAAAAATTAACCAAATTGAAAAATTACAAAGAATAACAGATATTAACTTACTAAAAGAACAGTTTTTTTAAATGTGAAAATTTAAAAATGAAAACACTTTCAAGACTCGCTACGCTCTCCGCGAACTTTAGGGGTAGTTGTGCGAGGGAGGTAAAATTGAATTTTTTATCCTTTCTTCATGGCATCATGTAAAAATCTCAAAAAATCATTCAAAATAGCTATTTTTGCAATTTTAACCAGAAGAAAGTCTAAAATGTAATCAATTATTTTAACCGACTTCAAAAAAGGAGGAGGTTTACAATTCGACTGAATTTTTTTTGTATCTATGTTACCTGATATCTTCGTCAATTGTGAACCGATTTTGCTGATTTTTGCATTGGGTTCAGTATAGTTTCCGATTGGTTCCGTTTTTTTTTTTTGATTTTTATTAGACCTTTTTTTGTTAAGTTTGTTCAGGCATAACTTCTTTATGAACCGATTTTAATGATTCTTTCTGCGTTTGGATCAGTATAGCTCCGAGATAGTCAAGATATCTAACTATTTATTTATTTTTATTTCAAAAATATAAACATTTTGACACCAGAATGAACTTCCTATGACTTTGCGTTCTTGTGTTATGGTGGGTATTGGAATCCAGATAGACACACGGAGAAAAAAGCATGATTGGAAATAATTTTTCTCCACGTTCCAGGCATTTTTAAACACACTAAATAAATAATAATAATAATTCGAGTGAATTTAATATACTTCGGCCCTCTGTCTTTTCAACATAAAAGATAGTTTCGGACTTGATATTACAAACGTATTAGCATATAAAAATTTATAGTAACTATTAAAACTGTGTTAGACATTAATTACAATAAATAATGAATAAAATATATTTTAAGTTAAAGAAATGAGAATTTACTTACCGTTCAAAAGAAGAGCTGACGACGCTGTGAGAGAGAGCTTTTTGATGAGGATTCACTGAAAAATAGAATATGGAATCAGTCAATCTAAAGAATTCTTAATATAGAATTATAAAAAAATATTCTAAATGTCTAAGGAGGAAAGTGAAAAGTTTTTCGAGACTTGGTAGGCTGTCCATATAATTCTATTGATTTGACAATTTTTTCTCAACAAATGGTTTAAGGTAGTTCTTTCACAAATGCAAAAATTCAAGAAGTCTTTGAAACTTGGAATATAAGTCATTAAAAGCATAATACACTTACTGTTAAAATTTGAAGACTATTTACAATTAAAAATGACATTTTTTAGATAGGGTAGATAGGGAAAGGGTGGGGATATGATCATTATTTTATTTTTTTTCATTAAAGAACTTTCACCATCTTGATGAAAAACTAATATTTGTTAGAATAATATATTCGGAGTAACTTAAAAAAAAAATAGAAATTATTTACCACGTAGTTTTGATAAAAAACAAAAAAAAACATATTTGGGTGATTATTTTTAGTGGAGGGGATATAAGCACAATGGCTTGGAAACGATCCGGCAAGTATGTGTGTATCCATTTAGAGATTTTGAGTGGTACAGTCACGTTAAAACAACATAATCTAAAATTTTAGTTTCGTTCATATTTATAGAGTGGTTTACGAGGATAAAACTTTTTGTGTGGATTGTCGCGAAAGAACCTCCTTAAGCAAGAAAGTTGAAAAATGTCTATTAACACAAACATGAGAGCCAAATTTTAGCCCATTAATTACCACTGTTCGATATCAAATGACATTTCGAAAAATTTCTGATTTTTGCATTTTTTTAACAAATAGTTCTGAAACTAGAAAGTTTAATTTCTAAAAGGTTCTTTGTTTTGAAAATACAAATATTATGACATTAGAACGAACTTTCTACGACTCTCCGTTCTTGAGTTGTCGTGGATATCATAATCCAGCATACAAGCAGAAAAAGAAATTATGTTTGAAAATTACATTTCTCCACGTTCCAGATATTCCTATACATGGTAAACAAAATTTAAAAATAAAAATTTGAGTGAACTCAATACCTCGAAACCCTCTGAAGCCGTCAGGCTTCGACTGTCCCCCTAGCTTAACAAGTAATTTTCCAAGATATCGCAAATAAATAACATGGCAAATTGTATATATCAGGCTGTATGTAATTATTACATACATATATACTACTAAATAATTTATATTAAAAAAAAATCGATTTTTCAACCTATTAAAAATGTCCTATATTCCAAGATTCAATCAATCAGCTATTTATAAATTGATCAAAGAATTTCGCTTTGCCAATATTCTAATATTTGAAAACATTGTTAACACTGAAATCTGTGCTTCTCATAAATTATATGTGATGGTTCAAGAGAAAAGAACCCTTATCTTCACCTTGGTCAAAATCGAGCTAATGGGATCTCCTGTTTCTAGAGAATCAACTGAAAACAAAACGCATTTTGTCTCGTTCAATAATTCTAAAAATTGACTGATTTATGAATTTCTGAATATTTATATATATTATGTATTTATTTATATTATATTTCACATTTTTCCCCTTCTTGAAAAAACTGCCCTGTGAAGATAAGGACCATTTTCCCTTGCATCATCACATATATTCTTTTGGTTCATAAATTTTAATACCAGAAGAGGTTTCATTTAGGTGTTGAAATAGGTGTAAAACGTAAAAAAATTAAATTATTAAAAAAAGTATCCAAATTTTTAGTTGAAATTAGTCCATCAGGAATCCCCATATATTTATGTCAGTTTTGATTTCCTGTGGACCATTCGAAAGAATAAAATTTCATTGGTTTCAAAGATGTGGCGATTGTAAGCGAAAGTCAAGTGGCGCAAACATCATGTATTTATTTTAATTTTTATATTCTTAATTCATAGGGATGTGAACAATGGACTCAAAAAATAAACTTTAATACTTGTTGAACGTTTCATTGTTTAATTACAACTTTCTCAGTAACTTAGATTTTTTATGATTTCAGCTCATTGATATTATTTTGAAAATTTGATTTTTGTTTGCAACCCTTCTTGACCAGAGAAAGGTTGACTATTTGTAGATTCATCTCGAAGAATGTTGACTGCAGAACGGTCTTGGTAACGTAGCCCAAGCGATTTGACCTATTTTAGACTTGATGCTGATTTGATGGTAATTGAAGTAGGAGATATTTCGTTTTAAATAAGAGAACATTTAATTAATATGGTATTTTTATTACTGGCTTAAAAACATACATTTCTCTTCCCTGATGGCTTAGAGAACTTCAAATTTGTCTCTGTCGGTTGACCTTCTCATCTCCCAACCCTCAGCTCCAACTGACAACTGAGCACTGACTTGAGAACTCACTCAACTCCCCTGACCAACTGACCCAAAGTCTGCTTACTTGTGACTGAAAATTGCCTGACTTTTGAGTGGAAATTTCCCAAAAACTTCTTATTGGCTAATTTCGTAATCAGCAGGTCGTTTTGAAATATTGTGTCCCGCCTACTTTTTAGAAATTAGTCTCTCGAAAAATTCCCACGCAATGACGAAACCCCCAACGAATTTACAATCAACATCTGGTGTTAAAAGCCATTTGACAGGACTTATTTATTAATCCAAATGCGACAACTTACTTTAAATTTATTGAGGTTCAGGAAGAAGAGTTGTAAAGTCCACTTTCCTATTGTCAAAGGCATCAAAGGGCATCAAAAAGACACGCCGCCGGCTTAAATATTACCTTTAAAATAATAATATTTATTATTAAGGAAAAAATCCTCTCCGCCCACAACAATTTATTAAATTTAAATTCGTTATTTCTAAGAGGACCTTCATATTCCAAATACAGCCAATATTTTTTTTAATTCAAATGCTTACTTGTTCTTTAATGTGACACGTTTTTTATAAATAGATATTATATACCTAGAGGTTTTTTTGAGAGGATGAAAATTTTTCAGAGGGTTGAAGGCATTCATTTCTCTGTTTATATCTATATAAAAATATATATATTTAATTTCCTCAAACACACTTTTTGTTTGTTTTTCAAGCTAGTTTTCGAGCAATTATTCATTGATGCTCCCATTAATTGTTTATAACATAAGAAAGTACAAAAGGAACCGAACCTTTATAAAAAAGTTTTTATAATAGAAAAAGAAACAATAGATATTAGCAAAAAAACAACAACTACGTCAAATAAAGAGAGAAAAAACAACAATAATTTACAAAATCTAATTAGGACAATAACAATGCCGATAGAAATCATAATTCAAAAATGTAAAATTAAGTTGGGGATCTTGTGAAAGTACTATCTATGTCTAGATCTACTGATGAACTGTGGGGATACTACCCCTAAGCCCACTGGTCTCTGGGGCCTACTATATTTTTTTCTTCTAAAATTGGCTCTGAAAAGGCTAAGAATTGGAAAATTCAAAACTTGATTCTCTTGAAGTCAAAAAGATTGAAAAAAATTGCGATTGCCAGACATCTATTTCATATTTCTAATTTTACGGGTACTTAATTCTATATTGATTTGAAATTAAATTAGTTGAGTTGGTGGTGTTTCACAAGTTTCCTTGTGAAACACCACCAACTCCAACCTAATTTAATTTTAACAATGTTTCACTATAAACCAACACCGCGTTCCCTAAATTATATTGATTTGATTATAATATTCTTTTGGGATATTTCTTATTGAATAACCAGATACCAAAGAATCAATTATTTTATTTTTATTATAATTTTTTTTTTGTTAAAGGACAATGGTGTAGGTTCTTGGTGAAACATTTTAAATAAATTATTAAAGTTGTTATAGGGAAATAAGGACTGTATTTTTTATGCAGATAATTTATATTTTATTGCCAAATTATATGCATAAAATATACAGGGTGTTTCAGGAGGAATAGTAAATATTTTAAGAGGTGGTAGTATAGACGAATTACAATAAAAAATGCCATATAACATGTGTCCAATTTTTATTGAGTACAGAGATACAGCTGTTAGTATGTAATCCAATATCGGCATACTCAGCATGTGTAAATACGCGCGGCATATTTACAGGCTACAGTACAGTAGACTTGGCCAACAAATCACAATGAAAACTTCAATGTAAACTAAAGCACAACTTCAAAACTTGAACATCAACACTCTACTGCTGACATTCGATAAATACGCCCTTAGCAACCGGTGTACCAAGACACGAAACGAAAATGCATTGAACTCAGGTGTATCTCTGTACTCAATAAAAATTGGACACATGTTATATGGCATTTTTTATTGCAATTCGTCTATACTACCACCTCCTAAAATATTTACTATTCCTCCTGAAATACCCTGTATAGTTCTTATTTCCCTATTTAATAATTTAATCGATGGACATAACTAATCAAAATAATTTTAAATAAAGTAAAGAAAATTTTTTTAAGAAAACTTTTTAAAATTTAAAATATAAAATACTAGGTAGGTTTCACATAAATATTTCCTTAATTTTTCTAAAAACATGAAAAATGCTCAATAATTCGAACTAATATATATATTTTGATAAAAAAAAGAACAAAAACCATGGCGTTTTGGTCTACAAAAAGCTTTAATGAGGTAACATCGAAAAAATACATTTTATTTTTGTCGAAAGGTCAATTAGTACGTTATCAAATTTGGTGTACGCTCTAGCTCAAAAACTAGTCAGATTTCATTATTCTGTTATAAATTTTTTGGAGGGTAGATATTTTACTTTTATACTTATTAGCCTGCTAATCCGGCCCAAAATAATATTATATTTTTAAAAAATTTTAGCTTCTAATTACTAAGCTTCAAAGAAAGAAATTGAATCAATGTTTTCATTAAGCCATTGGAAATTCGTTTTTCTAATAAAATAATATAAAAATCGAATATTTTTTTCTCTACAGAATATTAATTAAAAAATCATGAATATATACATGAAATGTCAAGAATCAAAAATTTTAAAATTTTAATTTGACCTCAGGAAGTAAAATTTTTACATTCAGCGCCTAGCGATGCAACCCACTCTTCATAACGTCCAATTCGAATCCCTATCCTACGCTACCAAGGAGCCGCTAAATCTTCCCAATCAATTTGGCTTAAACCAGGTGTGTCCAATCTTTTGGCTTACACGGGCCGCATTTGAAGAAAAATCAAATGCCTCGGGGCCGCATATAAAATATACTAATTCCATTGATATTTGTTAATCAATAATAATGTAGAATAATGTAATCCACTATGACAAAGAATAAAAAATGTCATAGCATAATAATCTTCGGGTTCTTTTCCTTCAGGATTTTGGTTTTAAATCATTTAGCACTTGATAGAGTTTTAATTACTGAAATAATAAATATTAAAAAAAATGGAAATATGAGATGAAGAATAATTTTTAAATATTTGAAACTTCGGTATTTTTTTACCTGATAGTTAATCTTAAAATTCTATTTTTAGTGAATTTTATTCTCGAAAATAGCTTCAAGTAGGTATATGTAAATTCACATTTCTAAAAAGTGAATAAATATTCTGAAGCCAGGAGGAATATTTGTTTCTGGAAGCTTACTGAAAAATTTGTAGAACAGAGTTTTAATGCATGGTGAATTGGATTTTATATCCATATAAAATCCCAATCATAATGGGAAAGTGAGGGCGATATAATGCTTGCTCTCTCTCTCTCTCACTCTTTTCTAACTTTCTTAGCAAATAAACTATAAACACGCGTAATAATTATAAGAAGCCATCGATGGATATTTTTGTTTTTTAAGAATATATATAAATAAATAAAATTAATTTGTGTTCAAAAAGTCAACCATTAGATAGTATCAATTATTCAATTGCTATAGAATTGCCCGTTTTGCTTATTTCCAATTCCAAATATTTAATAGATATAAAATTAAGGTTTTGTCTGTACATTGGTTCAAATCACGCCAAATTTTGGTTGGTTGCACACGTTTCAAGCAAAATTATGAAGGAAAACACTCTCAAAAAAATTCCTGTCTGTATGTATGTCTGTTTCCGTCGTTTCCGAAAAGTTGCTCACGGTTCACGTAAAAACGGCTGAAGGGATTATTATGAAATTTCATATTTACATCAGATGTCTTCTAACTTACGTTTTTAGCTATATAACGTTTTGATATTTTGACCCCAGAAAGGGGTTTAGGGGGGGGGCGCACGAATGAAAATTATCAAATAACTCCTAAACTATTAACCCTACGGCAAATTTTATAATAAACAAAGTTGTAGGGGATGTGATTTCTGACAACTTTTGTTTAAAAAAATTTCCCCAAAAACCCACCTAAAAGGGGGGGGGTGAAAAAATGTAAATTCTTGCCCTTGGAGCAAACTCAACCAAATTTTGTATACATAATCTCTTTGCCTCTAGAGAGCTAGAAATGCAAAAACTAACCACCGAAAATGGGGGGGGATCAAAAAATGAAAATTCTTTCTCTTGGGGCAAACTCAACCAAATTTTGTATACATAATCTGTGGGTCACTAGAAGGCTAGAAATGCAAAAACTGGATGCGGGGGTGGAATGGGATGGGGTGAGGAGTGAGGCGGAGTAGGGTGGGGTGCAGGGGGTGGTGCGGTGCGGAGTCCAGAGGGCATAGCGGGGGTAGGGTCCAGGGGGGTAAATGGTGGTGTGGTGCGCAGGGTTGGAGGGCACAGGGTGGATGGGGTGCGGGGTCCGAGGTGTGTGGGGTGCAATTTGTGGTGTGGGGGTGGGGGTTGTGAACGGGGGGCATGGTGCGGGGGGATGTGCTGGGGGGGGGGTTCGAGGGCTGGGGGTCCCTGGCTAGCAAGAGGGCCGCCGAAGAATCTATTTCAAACGAGTCGAGACACGCATGGACAAGTTGAGACATGTTAGCCGATTAATTTGCAAAAAAAATATTTTCTCGAATATTTCGAATTCATTCATTTTCTCTGATGAAAAAATATTAATTAAGTAAAAAAAAATAATTGATACCTATATGAGATACAAATTATTGTACTAGATGAAGGATGAGGTATCAGCCAAAGATGGAATCACTGGGTTCAATAAACCTTTAATAAGACGTTTCGGCCTGAATTTTATTTGGCCATCTTCAGTCAATTAGGAGTTATACATAAAATGCGGTACACATATGTGATCGAACCAGGCCTTGTCAAAAATAAAAAAAAATTTAGTTTCATGTGAATTTATAACGTGCCTGGACCCAAAAGTTTCAGAATGAAAGTAAGTCAATACTGAAACCTCCTCCTTCATCTAGTACAGTTTCATCACAGCCACGAACTCTAACAATATTGATACAAATTATTTTCATTTGGTATAAATAGTTTTAGTTATACCTAATGAGCTGAAAATTGGTAAGCAAATATATATTTTCTCATTACAATGCATCTAATTTTTAACTTATACCTGAGAAGGTTTCCTGAAAATACAAAATGCCAATCTTGAATGGTTTTAGTTAATGAGCTGAAAATTTGTACCCAACTATGTTACAATGCACTAAATTTTAGCTTTTTACATGAAAACGAAGTACAAAAATTCAATCATGAAAGGTTTTAGTTAATGAGCTGAAAATTAGTACGCAAATATGTATTTTCACATTACAATTCACCAAATTTTAATCTTATACCTGAAAACGTTTCCTGAAAGTACAAAATGCCAATCTTGAATAATTTTAGTTAATGAGCTGAAAATTGGTACGCAACTATGTTACAATGCAATAAATTTTAGCTATATATCTGAAAATTGTTTCCCGAGAATATGAATTGTCAATATAGAATGGTTTTATTTAATAAGCTGAAACTTGGTATGCAACTATGTATTTTAATGGGCCAAATTTTAGCTTTATAACTGAAAACCTTTCCTGTGAGTATAAATTGCCAATCTTAAATAATTTTATCTAATGTAACTCGATTTGAATTTATGTATTTTCACATTACACTGTACTAAATTTTAGCTTTATACCTGAAAACATTTCGCGAAAATATATAAATTTTTTGGATGACTATAAATAATGTTTTTGTTGGTTATTTTTAATATTTTTTATATTTAATTGAACAGTAAAAAAAGAAATGATTATAAAATGGACTAATGAAATAAATTAATTTGATAAACAAAAATTTATTGATAAAGAAAAAAATGAGGGTTGTCATCTGCTTGATCAAACAGAGGACAACCTCTTTGTTTCTCTTTATAATTCAAAAACTCTGCTACTCTCGACAAAATAAAAACTTTTCAACAAAGTTATTAGTTGGTCTATTTGGAAATAAAATTGAAATATTATTCATTTACTAGTATTATGTTTAAAAAAAAGGTGATTATTTCACAAAGTTCTAATTTTTGATGAATTTATTTAAGAAATAATTTATTAAGAAACCAATAAAACTCCATTATTTGAAAAATTCAGATTTTTTCAAAGAAATATCAAAATTTATATTTTTTATTTTAACTTTTAATATATTGTATACATAGTAGAATTATTTTTAAACAATATCACAATGAAGTAAAATGTTTTTAAGTTATTTTTTTTATAATATTTAAAGTTAATTGAAAAAAATCCGAATTTTTTAAGTGTTCGACTTTTTTTGAAGCGCAGTATATATTATTTTGGAGACAAATTGGTAAATTTCAGAATTGGACATGAATAATTGATAATATTGTATAAAGATTGTATTCATACAAGGATCAAACATTCACAAAAGTATGTAAAAAATGAATGCTCGCTCTTTCAACAGAAAATGTCTTTTGTCATTTAGAAGGAATAATTTTTTTATTCGCTTTTACATAATATCATTTTTAGAATCATATTTGAATCATGTTAAGATAAATAATTGGTTTGTTTTATAATTTAGATTTCAATATCATTTTTTTTTTCATAAAAACGATATTTATTGAATTGTAAAACGAATTCTTTTCAATGCAAGAGATCAGATTTTATCAAGACGGAAGAAATTTGGTGAAACAATCCACAGTCGATTTGTTAAAACCTGACAGTTACATCTACATATTTTGACATGCTCTTTCAATTTCTACATATTAAAAAAATGTATACTTAACAAAAAATATATTTTCTTTTAATAGAGATCTTTCATAGAGTTGATAGAAAATCTTTAATTTCTTATCTTATCTTTTCTTCTTATATTAAACGAGCAATTCTTATATATGTATATATATATATATATATATATATATATATATATATCCAATCGGGTTCTCGAAAACGGCTCTAACGATTTGGATGAAATTCACGGGTTAGAAGGGTTTTGTGTTGGCGATTCGATCTGTCACGGTCTCATCTTCGGCTAAGTTGTTTTTGATGGGTTTTTTGTTAATTGAAATAATTATTCACAGGTGGTTGTCTCGATGAAAATGTATAATTACATTTTTATTCAATTTCCTTTTAATAATTAATTGGTTTTTCAATTTTAAATTCCACTAATAGATCATTACAAATATTATTAATATATATATATATATATATATATATTAAAAGTAAGGAAATTTATTGGA
Organism: Forficula auricularia; assembly: GCA_024734495.1. Classification (NCBI taxonomy): domain Eukaryota; kingdom Metazoa; phylum Arthropoda; class Insecta; order Dermaptera; family Forficulidae; genus Forficula; species Forficula auricularia. The sequence continues at coordinate 3,530 of JALMQS010000648.1, read as the reverse complement.
TGATATAATTATCGGAAAAGAGGTTTTTTTATTTAATTAGTTTTTTCCTCTTATTAAAAACAAGGACTAAAAGATGATCAAGGACAGTCGATGGTGGAGAAGTAATCTCCGGAGTCGAAGGTAAAATATCATGTATACATTAATGTAAAATAATTGATTTAATAAAATTTAGGAAATTTATTGATGGGGGGTGAATTGGAATATTAATATGGAATTAGAATTATTATCGGAAAAGAGGTTTTTTATTTAATTAGTTTTTTCCTCTTAATAAAAACAAACACTAAAAAGATGATTAAGGACAGTCGATGGTGGAGAAGTAATCTCCGGAGTCGAAGCTCAAATGCAATGTATACATTAATTAATGTAAAATAATTGGTTCACTAGGAAATTTATTGATTAAAAATCGAGTTTTAAATCCTACAAACGTATTTTTTCTATATTAGAATTTGGCGGGGGTGGAGGTGACTGTGGGGGAGATGTGGGGGCGCAGTGGTGGAGGGGGCGGGGGCCAAATTGGGCTGGGGTGTAGGTGAGGGTGGATGTGGGGCGGAGGGGTGCAGAATGTGGGGTGAAGTGGTGGGGCTCGGGGGCGAAGGGGGTTCGGGGATTTATATATAGCTTTTAACTCAAGGAAAAAGTTACCGAGCATTGCTCGGTGCCCAGGTACTATTTTATTAATAAAGCTGCATTGAATAAAATTAAAATCTTTTGAAAATGTGTTATTTATACTTTTTTAAATAATTATATTATTTTATTCATATTTGTTGTTGTTTTATCGAATAATCGGAAATTATTATTACTTGTATTCGCCAATTTAGATAATGAATACTCAAATCTTAAACAAACATGGGAAAATGATTTATAAAAGATGAAACATGGAAGAGTTTTAACAAAATTAATTATTAGAAATATTTGTTTCCTCTGCTTTTGTCATACTCAGCCAAGGTCTTGAGTCAGGGATTGATCGGGGATCATGGCGGTTCTCTTGATGGTCAGCGTCCTGAGGCCTGATTGACTCTATGAAGTCTCTGTGGATCAGAAAAGGTGGAAGGGAGATGGAAGAAAAAAGAATAAATCTTTTGTGCTGCTGCAGTATAGTGGTGGAACTACAGACTGCCCTAATGGGGTTTCTTATTTTCTGATTTCTTTTGTAACGTTAATGTCATAGATAAGAGTCCTGAACGCATGTATATATTTTAAATTAATTAATTAACTATATAAAAAAATGCACATAACAAATAAATGGCTGTCTTTATTAACAATAATATTACGAAATTATGAGAATAGTTTTAGTACTAGTTCTTTTCCGTGTAATGACCTTGTTACACGTATTACACGTAGCTTAGTCCAGCATTTACTCTGAAGTATTCAAAAGTAATCTAAAGCATTTTTTCAATATGTTTTACCAACTATTTTGTTATCACAGGTCAAGAAAACAAAGGATTAGTTACATAAAAACTACATCACCTTGCAAGCCACTCTCTCGGCCGATGTATGTATGCGTTGATAAGTTTTTGATATGAATACACTGCGCTCGTCGGGTTCCAGAGTATGGGTTTCACTCAAAAATTAATATTATTATATTCAAACGCCTCCCAATCGATCGCAAACATGAGGGTCGAAAATTTCTTCTCTTTACCACGGAGCGCAATCACAACGAGGCACGTCGGAAGACAATTATAAATTAAATTAAATTAGCTATTAGAGTCTTAGCTCCTCTTATGACAAAGCATCGCAGTACACATGCAAAGATCCTGAGTTCGAACCCCGGCTGATCCTTTTGTCTATAATCAAAAAATATTTTCTTTGTTCGCTAATTTAATTATTATTATTATTATATTATCTTGCTTATTTGTGTTTGGAATCGTATGGAATGTGGAGGAAAATTATTCTCTAGTAGTTTATGGGCTTCTGTGTTTTTGGATTCCGATACCCAAGATATCTCAAGAACGTAAAGTCTTGTCATTTTGTTTGTATTTCTAAAACGAAGAAATAATAAGATTTTTAGCTCTCTAGTTTTAGAACTCACAGTTGAAAATGAAGAAAATAAAAAAAATCGAAAGGTTAACTAATGATATTAAATCTGACATACAAATTTATATTAATAAAGAGACCCTCTAAATCAGGTTTCAACATTTAGTTAGAATTGCTGTTAACTGACACTAAAATTGCCAAATCATTAAAATTGTTGTGGAAATATAAAAATAAGTCTTGAAAAAATTTCACCTTTCTCCATTTATATTTATTTCTTATTCATTTTTTGTTATTTTAGTAATTTTTAACCGACTTAAAAAAGGAGGAGGTTCGTCTATGTTACTCGATTTCTTCGCCAATCGTGAACCGATTTTGATGATTTTTTTTGCATTGTGTTCAGTAAGGTTTCCGAAATTTCAATGGGATTGGACCTTTTTTACTTTATCCAATGCAAAGCATGGGTAAAGTATTGTAATCGCTCTCGGGGCAAGCGTGGCTTCAAAGGGTCCTCAGGTAAAGACTACGGAACCCATGGACTCAATTAAAGTCACAAATTGTAGTATTCAATTAGGTTGAATTTTAGCACGTGACGGTTTTGCCAAAAATTACAAGGGGTCTCGTCGAGAGGCCAAAAAGTGCGATTTTTTCATTTAGTGCGTGCGGATGTATGTATGTATGTATGGATGGATGTATGTTATCGTTTTTTTGGCCCACGATTTTTTCCACACCGTTGCACCGATTGAAATGAAATTGAAAACCTGGCATTCTTTTAACAAAATGAAGCGCTGATTAGTTTTTGGTACATATCGGCCCACAAACATTAGTACTTTATTACAGTACTTTTTAGTTTTTTCTAAATATCTTGAAAATGACTTAACCAATTTTGATGAAATTTAATATCCTAATTAAGTACCTTGGGGACCACAAAAAAGGTTAAATAAAGTTTTTAGTAAAATTATATTTTAAAGTACTTTACTCTAGAGTAAGATGGTACTTTTTTTAATTTTTATAATTCTTTAAAATTTATTCATTTGAAAGTTTTAATATAGCTCATTTAGCCTTGCTTAAGTAAGAATGGATAGGCTTCTCTCTGTGAAATGCTAAAAATTTGGGAGGAATTTTTATGAGTAACCATAGCAACTGCGTTGTTTTCTTATCCGTTACCTTTGCTGAAGACAGAGAAATCGATTTTAAACCAAAAATAGCGATTGATTCTCATCTAGTATTTGAGGAATAATCATTCTATATTGGATTTTTGACGTTTCGGTTTTTATTAGTAACCATTGCTGAAGACATAGAGAAATCGATTTTAAACGAAAAATAGCGATTGATTCTCATCTAATACTTGAGGAATAATCATTCTATATTGGATTTTTGACGTTTCGGTTTTTATTAGTAACCATTGCTGAAGACATAGAGGAATCGACTTAAAATCAAAAATAGCGATTGATTCTCATCTAGTACTTGAGGAATAATCATTCTATATTGGATTTTTGACGTTTCGGTTTTTATTGGTAACCATTGCTGAAGACATAGAGGAATCGACTTAAAATAAA